>CAJHZI010000558.1:525000-720000 GCA_905160935.1 Enchytraeus crypticus
TTCTGTTAAAACTAGCCCTTTAGTCTTTAAAATTTTAATTCTTTTGAAATAAATATTAATACAAAATAAATACCGGACTTAATCACTCTATCACAGAATATAATAACTATTTTTGCATTTTGAAGCATTGCTATCCCATAGAGGTTTATATTCAGTTTTATCGAACTTTTATGAACAAAAGTGAACTCACTGATCAACGCTAACATATACTTTCTAGTTATTGGCTAAATAGCTAAATATCTCAATGACCTCTTTTGTTATTTCTTATATATTATTGTCTGCAAGAACGTTTTTATTCTTATTTACTAACGGTAGTACCCATATAGATGAAACGATTAATATTTATACATATACGATGTATATATAGGCATATATATATATATATATATATATATATATATATATATATATATATATACATATATTGTATATACAGTATTTAGTATATTTGTTTATATTATATTATATGTTGGCCTATATATTATATATACATATATCATCATCATCATCCTCATCATAATCCTCCCTTGAATCCCAGTTTAACTAGGGTCGGGATACAAATAGACTGTCTCAAGTAATCCTTTTTGCTCTACAACACACCACCAGCCAATCCCCTATTTGAGACTTTTTCATTCGTTTAAATTTTTGTAGCAATTTCTGGAGCCTAGGCGCTCACCAACCGAATGCCCTTTCTGACGTTGGTATGGATCTTGGTGCTTTAGTCGCCTTCTACGACACGTGCAGTCACCGGTTGGTCAATTCTTCAAACAACCCGGACACAACACGGGAAATTATATATATACATGTATATATATATATATATATATATATATATATATATATATGTATGTTATAATATTACAGACATATAGGCCTATATGTCCTTCCCTCTCTCTCTCGCTCTCTCTCTCACTATGTCCTATGATGAATTTGAGTGAAAATATTAAAATCTGGAAGATTCTGACCGAGACTGAAATCATAATTGACCTGTCATTTAGTCTGATAAAATTATAAGTGAAATAGTTATCGAAGGCACAAGCATGGAAACTTTATTTATATATTTATTTATTTATTTAGATCACCAAAAGGGGTCATTCAACCCTGTACAGTTCACAAGCAATGCAAACAAATAAGTAAATGCAATAAGTGAGCACAATTTAAATGTGAACCATGGTGAACTTAAAACGAAAATATAAAGTAGAAATTAAAGAATTTAACTTCTATATAAATAATTATTTAGAGTAAGCTGGACACAATATAAAATACGACATTGTGTTGTGGGGTTATGGAATGTTGGCGGAGATAATAAGGATACAATGTTAGGCCATTAATTACAAAGAAGACGATGATTTTGAATGTTCGTGGAGATAACTTTCAGGTACTTCTATGGATATAAAGTACTTCCAGGGTGCTTTAGTTCGTTTGGGTACTTTATATTCATCAAGTACCTGAATCACCATTAGCTTCAGTCTGTGGCGATGTAATTAGGATATCTGGCTTTGGATCAGTATTTGTGGGTTGAAGTAATGGGTTCCCCCGTCACTGACATAGTTTTAAAGGGATGAAACTGACGTTAGCATTAGCTTTATCGGCTTTACTTTTTATAAAGAGATGAACTTAGAAGACAAATTTTATATACAAATGAAAATGTCATATATCTAAAGAAGGACATTACACAAATTGAGTTAAAACAATTTGATATACAGTATATACAATTGTAACTAGGCCTATAATACAAATATATGAAAAGAGCGACATAATAATAGTATAGTCATGATATATTAGAAAAGTATAGTCGTATAATACTAGTCATGGTAAAATATTATTATAGCAACATAATAATAGTTATATTATATGTTGTAGTCGTAATGCCATAGTTCTAACATAATGTAACATTGCAAATACTGTTAAGTATATAAGAATTTATAATTATAATTATATAATGATTTATTAATGTAACAATAATATAACGAAGTTTAAGTTAATATTAATATATGATACTATTATATATAGCGATTAGTTAATAACTGATATATTGATTAATTGATTAACTAATTGATTGATTAATTTTTCTTTGACTAATTGATTATTTTACTGAGTGATCGATAGATTAAATGAACGAATGAGTGATCGAAGAACTAATCTATTAATTAATTAATTCAATTAATTAATCAATTGACTGATAAACTGACTTGTTTCTTTAACAGTGAAATAAAAGTAAAAACTAAATGTGTGCTATCAATGCAATTTTAGTGCGTATTTATCAAACATAGCAATCCATTTTTTCTTTGGACACTTCTAAATTAACGACGAAAAACAGCAGTTTCAAACAACTACGACTGTTAGTTGCTCTTGGTTTCTCCTAAAGATTTCTGTTTCCTGTTGTCTATTTTCTCTCGCGACGTGGTAACATTTGAGCGAATGAACACGCGTTGAGAACGTCGAGTTTTGCTGTAAAGTGAAGACAAAGTAACGCGATGCTGACAATTAGTTCAATCAGTGACTCGCCATCAACCAAGCCTCGTTCTCTCTCTCAATGCTCTCTTTCTGTCTTTTACTCTTTCCTGCCAACGTTGTTAAATAACTGGGCTGACAGTGCTCGACATGATTTAGATTTGAACTGCAGCAACTTGTTTATGGGTATAAGTTAAACCTGATGCGACGTTAAAGCCTTTTTAAAAAATATAAAATGTGTGGGCATGAGCCCCCCCCCCCCCAGCCAGTATATCCCTCCCAGTGATCTTAGATCTTCCACCCTACTCAGTGAATAATTTTCGATTTGACATTATTAGAATAGGTTCAATTTGATCAATTTGGTCAAAAGCATGGTCATCAATAGGGTCAACAACAGGGTCAACAACAGGGTTAACAAATGGGTCAACTTTATTTCATTTATATTTTGCTCGCGCCACTTCAGTGAAAAATTTAATAAGCCTTTTTATTTTTCAGTTTGAGCCATTTTGGGAGATGCGCCCTCCTAGTAAACATTATTTTAAAATTCCATGAATGTAAACATTTTCATCTTTGTTACGTTCAATAAAGAAATTAGACTGCAAGTATATAATCAATTAACAGTTACATAACCTTTATTACTGACAGTTCCAAAGTATAGAAGATTTAGAAATATTTTAATTATTCAACTTACATATACCATATACAAAATTCTTTTAGTTTCTTAAGTTGAATTTACTTTAACTTTTATTAGCGATATATTTTGCTGGATATAATTTATATGCGTGTAATTACAATATAGCGAATATGAAAAGAAATTAAAATGATTGTAGGAAAGTGTCATGTCCGATCAATGAAAGACTCTTTATTTTTTAGAGCTCTCATTTCTTTTGTTCACTCTTTTCTCTCAGCATTCTGTGCAACAATTTAACACATTGAGTTCAAAATCGTTCGTTCCTCTTCCATCTTTCTATTATTCGTACAACTTCAGACACGGTCTACAAACGCAATTCTCGCATCTGTCCGTTAGTCTGCCGGAAGTCCGGACAACCTTCCGAAAGGATTGAGTAAAATGGAGTAACCCTATCAATCTTACTCAGCCAGTGGGTAATGAAGCTACCGAATCTCAAACGACAGTGCTAACGCATTTATCAGGTGTAGCAAAGATAAATCGTTAGAAAGTCTTTCAATTATAGAAACTTGCCAACTGCTTCACGGGCTGACTTGCAATGCTCCAAAAATCAATTACAACTTCTAATTTCTCTCTGAAAATCTAGACATAAGACTGCGAAAAATCGATAGATAGATATTTTTATTACTCTTATTATCGATTCAGGATGTGCTTTGATCTTCAGCAAGACTAGGACCAAGTTACATTTGGTTGTCTAAGCCAGTGGCATTGTGGGTTAGATTACAGAGTGCAGATCAAGAGGTACGAAGTAAAATTCCATATGTTCATATTCTTAAAAGATCTGACATTCTTTCGATAGAAAAAAATCAACGTTAAATTCAGCTTTAGGTTCTTTTGCGATTGATAATATAAGAAAGAGAAAAATAGCGCTATCGAGGTGAAGATAATGTTAGCCTATTACTGTACTTAAAACACGCCTACAAGACTCTAAATAAGCAATAAGTATAAGGGATAACATTTGTCGGGATGTTTGGCGATCTAGCAGTAAAGCTCGTCAACTGACGGGCTTTACAGCCATTACTTAATAATTCTCGTGAGATATCGCTGCTTTTTAAAGACGAGAAATTATCGCATGCCAGATTTCGAATAGTCTACTGTATTAACTCATTACGAACCAATTGTAACAGATTCGCTAACTCCAAAAAAATTAAAAAGCTTGGACCACATCCTATAAAATGCTATCGGTAATTGAAATTCGAACATCAGAATTAAACATAAACTGCCTACCACCTCAAGAATAGCAGCTGAGCCTTTGCATAGCAAAGCCCCGTCTACAATGTTGAAAAGAATAATATTTTATGACTTGATTCAAAGTGGTTCCGCTTTCGAGCTATTAAATCAGGTTCGTCGATGGTATTCCCAGAGCAAGCTAGATAATCAACTGATCTGAAGCATTTTATTCTCTCGCACAGAATCGGATAAATACATTTAAAATTAGTATTTTATTGCTATTCAGTTGTAAATTAATTTGTGAGTTTTATTTTTGTTTGTTTCAGTCTAGAAACCTGTCTGAACCAACTTAAACCAGCTTAAACCAGTTGCAGCCAGTCTGAACTAGCCTAAACATTAATCGTACTACGAGTATGGCATATGGAGAAAATACCAGCGAAAAAGATTCAGTAGCATCATCAGTAAAAAATAATTGAAGCTCTGTCGTAGTTCATGAGAAAACTACGCTCGAAACACAAAGCAAACGTTGAAAATAGATCGTGCTATTTATAAATATTCTTCGAAAAGAATTAGATTGTGCTACTTGCGTGTATTCTTCGGCAATTAACTGGAAAATTGATTTGTTATTGCTTGAGAATACACGTAGTAAGCTCGATCACAACATCATATGGAGACGTGGAAACAGGAGAATTCTAAGCTACAGCTACACGTAGCTGATTTATCTACACAGTAAAATATCCAGTGGGATGTGACGAATATTCTCCTCCTCTGATTCACTCTGGAACTCCTCTAAAGATAAACTACTGTTGTGGGATTCTGATGACTTTGTACTTAGTATGCACAGAATTAATCGAGTAATAAAATAATATCGCCTGGTTTGATTTATAATATTGAGATTTTTCTCCGTTAGATAATCTGTGTTGTTGATTCAGTGTGAAACGTTTCTTTAGCTAATGGAAGGGGAACTAAATGTTTCAATTACTTAACAGAATTTACGGTTAAAAGTCTTCCTACTACAGCCATATGAGTAAAATGAATTGTAGTGGCAATGTTAGTCAACTGCCTTAGAACTAAATCAATCAGCCAATCAATCAATAGGAATTCAACGTCCTGTTCTGTTCATAAGGCAATGCCAAGGGACGTCTCAAGTAGACATAGCGTCAACAGTCGCCAAAGCACCACACGATGACTACTGAATATGCAGATTATATTAAATTTCACCAATTACCATATTGTTATAAAGATTATTGAAATGATTAATTTTGTGTGGTTTTGTGGTAGGGGTGGGATTAGCAACTTAGAGCAGTTGATACAACATGCAGCTCATAGTCATGAGACTTTGATTCAAAGCCCAGGTCAATTAAATATTAGTCGTAAGACGGAAATTTAAAATGCATCATAAATTGGAAACACTCCGACCAAAATACCCTACTGCTGCAATCTCATCTCAGATGTTTACTGTCACAAGTGTACCCACAAGTTTACTGTTAGAGGGAATATTGCTGGGTATTGAACCCGTCTCCTCTTGCCTATGAGGCACGCGTGCTATCTTGCTCTACCATCACCCTTTAGTTGAGATAATTATATCTTGAATATACATGACATTTAATTAATACATATTTGAGTTTTACTGGAAAGATGCAGTTAACTCGGAATGTTTATTACTGGAGTTAAAACTGAGATATTGGCAAGATAAGTTATTTAAGTCTCCGACCACATCACTGGTTGTAGAGTTCGAATACTAATCCCGACACTCACTTTTACAAGATGAAACCAACATTTACCTCGCTTTCAGTTAGAATTTAATTTTAGCACTATACTTGTACATGTAGGCCTATATTCAAGCTCGTTGTATGAAAAAGTTTAGAAGAATTACTTAGATTATTGTGCACAAAGACTTTGAAAAGCTTTGAAAATCTTGTTCACAATCGTACAAAGATAAAATGGAAAGTATTTAAAATATGCCATATATTTAGAAGAACGATGAATGATTCTCTGACTATAGAGACAAAAATAATCCAAGCATATAAGTTAAATATAGGCTACTATGACATAAAAACATAAAAATGATCATTTAAATCAAAACATAGTTTATAAGTTATACGATCATATGATCATATAAAACATATTGCAAATTGACTGTTTTATTTATATTTTGTGATTGTTGTTGTTTTGTCAGTTAAACTGTTTTGTTTCATCATAATCATCCTCCTCCCTTGTATCCCAGTTTAACCAGGGTCGGGATACAAACAGACTGTCTCCTATCCTCTCTGTCCTACACGACACCACCAGCCAATTCGTTATTTGAGACTTTTCCATACGTTTAAATTTTTAGCAATTTTTGAAGCCTAGGCGCTCACCAACCGAGCGCCCTTTCTGACGTTTTTATGGATCTTAGTGCTTTATTTAATAGTCGCATTCTACGACACGTGCATGCACCGGTTGGTCAATTCTTCAAACAACCCGGACGCAACACGGGGAAGTTACAATACTTTATTTAAACTCACTATATTTTCGTAGCAAGAAAAGTCGTCGTTAAAATTTATATTCATGTAAGATAAGTTCGAGGAGTACGTATTGTATGTATATTGTTAGCTCTGTTCTTCAGTAACTATTATTTTCATAGACTGAATGAGCAACTCAAAGCTATTAAATCTCCAACTGCATCTAGAAATAAAACGGTGCTAAGATTCAGAATTAATACAGTTAAAGCTCTCGATTCTGCGTAAGATGAAACAGATGTTAAACATGTTGTTTATATCTAATTTAGTATTGAGGTTACAGTTTTTATTAATTATTTAGTTTACAACTACTTGTACATATGTTGAATGTTTTACCTTTTATCACAAATTACTTTAGGATCAAAATTCTATTTTTCAACTTTTTCATACAAAAATACGACGAAAGTCAATGAGCCCTATAATCTCCTTAGTGCCTGAAAATGTTGATAACGCCATTAGAAGATTTTAGAAGTTGAGCGCATGTGCGATGAAGAATATGGAACAAGATGAGAAAGGACATAGAGACAGCGTAAGATCCTGGTATTAGGTGAGAGAAGTAATAAATGGAAGAAGTTGTTCATTTCTTATTCTTTGCTCGACTCGCTATACTAGGATTTTAACGCCTAGAGCAAGTCACAGGGGACGTGGGCTCTCGCTGACCGCCACTCACCTTATTACTAATTCAAAGCTCCCTTCTCTCTTTCTCCACCTCTCTTCTAATTCCACTCGTTTTCTTTCGCTCTTGCCCTCTCGCCATCTCTTCCCATCTCTAAGACTTCCTCCAATGATCTGGTTCGTAATGCTAACGTGTACTTTTGCTTGTCCTTCTCTTTCTTTAGTTTGTTTTGTCACTCAGTCTCCTTTAACGTTCAATTTACTGTTGTCTGAGTCTCTTCCTTCATTTCCATGTACATTGTTACATCTCTGTCTCTGTTTATCAACTTTGACTAAAGCTCTAAAATATGTTCATTTATTGCTCTAAAATATAACTCATTCTTTCTATCTACCTATAATCTATTTCTCTGTGTCTTTGTCTCTGTCTCTGTCTCTTTCTCTCTATCTCTCTCTCTCGATCTCTTTACCGTTCTCTAATTCATTTTCTTTCCTTCGCCCTCCATAATTCTTTGTTTTTTCTCACTGTCGCTCTTCTACACGTATCTAACTACATCTCTTCTCTAACTATATCTCTTCACTAAATTGGAGCTATAGGCCTATCTAGCTGTATCTGTTTAACTCCCGATTGCTTTTTTTCATACACATTCGGTTTATATTCGGTTTATGTCCAATATATATATATATATAAGATTAACCAAAATATCAAATTTATTAAACTTAGACCTACATGATAATTAAAAGTCAAAGGGTTCGAAATCTTTTTCTATCTATATCTCTTTCTCTGTGCTTTATTTGATCTCTCTCTCTCTCTCTCTCTCTCTCTCTCTCTCTCTCTCTCTCTATATATATATATATATATATATATATATATCTTTATCTCAACCATTTTGTGCCTCTCATATGTTATTCGCACTCACTCGTTATATGCATTACACCACCACTACCACCACCACCACAACAACAACCACAACCACCACCATCATCGTCATTCGTTTTATGCACTACACTACCACCACCACCACCACCACAATCATCATCATCATCATAATCATCATCATCATCAATTCAGCATCATCATTGTCATCATCGCCATCATCGTCGTGCGTTAATTTCAGACATAGGACTAAATCCATAAGACACTGCATTTATTAATACACTGACAGATACAAATAGGAAAAAGGATCGAATAGTTCTTATCAGAAAACAAAAATTAACTTAAATTGTACATTGACATGGAAGAAATTAGAGCCTTATTAGACTCTTGAACACGTTTTTAACAAACTAGATCGTGAGTTATATATAGCACAGTGTTAATTACCGACAACCCAATAAGTAAAATCAATTCATTTACCATACAATACTCTCAAAAATTTAAAAGAAAATTTGACATGTTTATTTGTATTGCATGTATGACTTCATACGGTTAAAAATAGCTAAATTAAAATAATTCAAAGGGCTCTATCATAAAACATTAACAAAAACTAAATAGTTTCAATTTCGCAACGAGAGAGCTTAAGCCAAATTTCGTCATGAATCTATATCATTGCATCATTATTCCATACGCAGTGATATAAATTTTGAAAGTATCCCATCAAACACTGTCCCGTCCTTTATCCTTAATCGTAATTTTAGTATACAGTATATCTTTAAATATATTAATCTCTCTATCTTTATATATTTAATGTATTAGTACTGCATTACTTTAAGCGGAAATACTTGTAATTAAGCAAATTAACGAAATTATATAGTTGTTTATAATTTATAACGGATTTTTCCTACCATAGTATTTTCCAGTGAACCTCCCTGGTATTTTCCAACTTTTTTGCGTGGCAGCGTTTTCATTTTTCTTTGTTTACAGATCGGCGCACAGCTGATATCATTGCGCATAAAACCTTTAAAATCTTAAAGAAATGAATCTCTTTAGTTAATTATTATTAGGAAATTTAACATTACACTCACCAATCATAGTATTATCTTTATTGTAGATGACATCAAATCGTGGCATGACATAAAATCGGTATGCTTTATGGATTATGCTTTTACGAAAGTATTAACATCGTAAAAAGCTTCTAATATTCACTCATGTTACATTGAGCTTTATGATTCAAAGAGCTAAATTATTGTTGTTTTGATAGCAGTTGCATTTTTATAATAAGTATTTTGACTATATAGCTTATATTAAATTTGGTAATTTTTATAAGTTTAGTGGTAGTTTAACATTTAAAAAGAGATATTCATGTTTTTTTCTGCTTAGTTTTGATGATTAATAAGGTTATACGTTCTTTGTGTGATGTAATCGTGGTTATTTGCCGTAGGCGGGGAACATGCATAGCAAAACACAAAGGATGTCTGCTTGATTATACTGAAATGATCAACTATGTCGATATCTATCACTTTTAATACCACATGTTTAAACCATTGGGCAATTTAGACAATTTTTCGTATGACCAGTCCAGTGAATGTCTGAGATTATACTCTGAGATCAGCGCGACTGGGATTCGAACCCACAAGGGTTCATTTCGCCTCAGGATCTGCCATTTGAAAGTTCATGATGTTACCCCGACGCTATTAAGACATTCTAACAAGTAACTTTACTAAGCAGTAATGATACAAATTTTATTTGTTAATTTCTTGCAGCCCTCATCTGACGTAGTTGTTAGCTTTTGCGTGTGAAAACAAAAACTTTTGATTTTAGGCCTAATTGCAGATTTAAAAGCGATATAAACTTTTACGCCCTTAAATTTTCAATTTTGCATTTTTAGAAACTTTTACATGCTTTAATTTAAAATTTTGCATTTTGCAGATTTTTCTACACGTGCATCTAGAAATCAACAATTTTCATTGGTGATTGATAAAAGCAGTCATGACAGCACGCAAGGGTCGACCACCTCCCTATAATCCCGGATTTTCCTCTGATCACGCTTTGAATCCTTCTATCTATCCACCAAGATCTCCTCATAGACTGCCAATGGCTCCGCCAGCTCCATCATACGAGGAGGAAGACAGAGACGCATTTGGTGAACCACATACTGGATCATATGCATCTCGACAACATTCTCGACCACCGCCCCCTCCGCCTAGGTTTTACTCTTCTCTCCCAAGATCAGCAAGAAGACCTGTCCTAGTAAGTGATGGTCACCTGCCAACTTATGAAGAAACCATGTCGCCTAGCCAGAATAATCTACCGCATAATGCTATTGGTTTTGAGGCTATAGCATCGGTTAGTAGACATCCCCATGCAAGAGCACGTCTGCCTATGTCACCTGAAGCGCAACAGAATTTTTATGTACCACCGACATCAAATTCCGCTGCGGGAAGATGTTCTGTTCCTCCTTATCTTACTTGCGAAAGTCCTGCAGAAATTAGTGCGACAGCGGGAAATAGCTTGTGTCAGAATTGTAGTTCACATTTGGCTGCTAGTCCACAGAATCACAGTGTCAACGAGCAAAGGATACCGTCTGTTGTTTCTGTGCCACAAAGACCCCGTTCTAATAGTGCAGTTCAGATGCCTTATTCTAGTTTTCGTAGTCCTAGTGATATAAATGCTAATCCTCAACATTCTAGACAAAGAGCTATTAATTTTCCATCTGAAAAACTAGATCGATGCCTTGATTTTGAAGGTTATGTAGAAAGAAATAATGAAGGCAAGCAGAATTTGGCTTCAGTTTATGCATTGCAAGATTTGTTGCTATTAATAGACTCTCAGAGTATGTTTGTTAAGATTTATAGTTTACAGGATGCAAATAGAAATGCTATTGATCAACGTGGTATAAGGCAACGTGCTACTGGTGGTGAAGCCACATTTAATTTGTTATTCTCATTCAAGGTTGTAGGTGTGAAATGCGGTAGCATTTGGACTAAGGAAAAACTTCTGTTGGTGACTCATAGGGGTGTTCGCATAACTTCCGTAGATGGAAAACTTATTCATGAAATAAATATTCCGGGTGTCATCTCTGTAAAACCATTTCAACGTGGTTTTGCAGTAGCACTATCTCAGAATTTGAGAATATTTACTGGAATTGATTACGGTCAAACCACTGCTATGTCTCGTTTCTACAGGCAGAAAGTTTTCAGGAAGAAGTACTACAAGTTAATGGAAATATCAGACATTGAGTCCACTGGCAGAAACAGGCTTGTTGTTGTTGATGTTGGTGCTGGCATTATCTACATCATAAACAGTGACGGCAAAATAGAAACAAAAATAAATCCTTCCCTACTTACTTGTGGTGCTCTAAGTCGGACTGT
Source organism: Enchytraeus crypticus (assembly GCA_905160935.1). Taxonomy (NCBI): domain Eukaryota; kingdom Metazoa; phylum Annelida; class Clitellata; order Enchytraeida; family Enchytraeidae; genus Enchytraeus; species Enchytraeus crypticus. Next base: position 536,674 of record CAJHZI010000558.1, read on the forward strand.
TATGTCTGTATGTGTTGATAAATATGATAGTGTATTTGTAGCGGATAGCGGAAACAGGCGAGTCTTACAGTTTCTTGCAAGCGGATCGTACATGGCAACACTGATTCAGTTTTCCTCTCCCAGAGCTGCCAGCGTTAGGAGCCTTAATGCACTGAATGGCAACGACTCTGATGTAGTGCCTACTATACAAGCTGTCGCCATTACAACTGATGGAAAGTTAGCTGTGATTGTTGGTTGTGAGAAATACTCAGAAGTTCGCTTATATAGGTTTCTATAATTAATTGTGCAATTTGTCTGAGTCTTTAAGAGCCTGCTGAATGAAAAATGTTGCTTAGTGTTGTATCAGTCAGATGATGGAGTTGATTGCACATTTGCCTGTTGTATATTAGGTTACAGAATTAAATTTCAACTAGGCCATCTCAATTGTAATCCTTGTAGTAGAGTAACTGACATTAGATTCAAGTTATGACCCGTAACTGAAATTGATATCATAGGATTGTATCTAGTTATTATGAGATGTTAGAAAAATGTATTTTCCAATATATGTTCTTCTAATTTGTTTGGGGTATTTAAGATAATTTTTAATTCTTAAAATCTAGTTGAAAGAAAACAAATTTTAAGAGCAAAGAGATTTTATAGCCGAGTTAACTGCCAAAGATTTTGTAGTTGAAACTTGTAATTTCTGTAAGTAAAGAATGCAGAAACTGTAAAACTGTATGAAGTGTAATTACTTGCTTTTAATAGCTGTTAAAACTACTAACTTGAAACATCCGTATTTTTATTGTTAGGCTTTGAGGTACTAGTTTTCCTAGTTTACCATTTCCATATGTCTTATCTAGACCCTAGACCTGAATTCTAAGATTACTTTCCAAGTTCCTGTTGTTGTTAATTTGTATTGGTTTTTACCCCTTTCATTTCTATACTTTGTAATAAATCTGTCTAATTTTGGTAGCTAGGGTTGATGCTGTTTAACCTTTGTGGGCCATCTAATGGCATCCACTTTTTGTAACTTCATCCTAGCTGTGAGTCAGGTCACTTGTTTCCAAGGCAAACATGTTCCAAGCAAATACATTATTAGTTACCAACTACAAGATTTTGATGGTTGTAATATTTTGCCCCAGGTGATAATTTACTAAAATTAACACATTTATAGATCTTTTTCAGTGGTTAATTATTGTGCGTATAGTTAATTGTCTCGTTGCAGAATTCTAGTTTATGCTTTAGCAATGTCATGACTCTTGGATAGTTTATGTATACATGTTTATGAGTATGACAATGTATGTTATGGCTGTTTATATTCAACTAGTTATAAAATACTACTCAGAAGTGCAAAGTTTTTATTATTTCTGTGTGAAATATTTCTTGGTTTTCAAGTTAAATTTGCAGTACTGAAATATCTGCATATTGGTGTATATTTACCTGCACTTATATTTTTTGAAAATTGCTCGTTTTGTAAATATGTAGAATTTTAGATTTCGATGTATAAATCAACTGATGATTCAATTGAATAATGTATATTACATTTTTATATAGCTTATATACACAATGCTTATAGCTGATAAGCATTGTGTGTGTGTCACACTTATTAAACAATACCTTGTGATTAAAGTACTGTGCCTTAGAGCTAAGCAAATGAGGCACTGGCAGTTTTTCGTCTTAGGTGGCATAAGTAACTACATTTGATTATGCATCTGTATACAATTATTATATTATAATATAAATGTTATCTGCCTACAAATAATTTTCAGTGTTTATCATTCTTTGCCTTTCATGCATTTGGTGATATTGGATAAGTTTTGTAAAAAAGTAAAGTAAACAAAATTATAGTGAAATGATCCAATATATTGTTATCTATCATTTTTAATATCACATGTTTAAACCGTTCGGAAATTTGGACCATTTTCCTTGTAACATGTCCTGTTATTGTCGCAAGATTTTGCCCTCGGATCAGCTCGGCTGGGATTCGAACCTACGATGGTTCAATCCACCTCGGGATCTGTCATTTAAGACTTCATGACGTTACCACTGTGCTATTAAAACATTCAATTGTGTCGTGATGTCAGTCAATACATTATTAAAATATACCAGAGATCTATTTGAAATCCATTGTTCGATAGTATCATACTATACCAAGCTGAAACAAGAACAAAAATATCTTGTATGTTTAGGTAATATCAAATATGAATCTTAAATACCAATAAAGGTAATCAAATTTAACAGAAGATTAATACGTGGAACACTGAAGTTAGTCAGGTAGAAATTGACGGACACCTATGTTTAATACTTAATTTTCATTGACTAGTAATAGAATGTAAGAGTATGAGTTAAAATACATAGCCTGTATAATAAATTTTAAATGACATTATGCTTATAAAATCAAAATTGGGTAATAGTAGTGATTTCATTGTCATAGTCAACGATATTTTGTAACTTTTTTATTTAGATATTGTTTTTATATTTATACTTCATTTTATTTGTTAAGTCTGTTATTGTATAATTTGCATTTTATTGTTGTGGTGTCATGTGTAGTGATGGAGTGTAACTTTACATTGGCTGTGTAATGAACTAAATTATAATTAAGAAGCTACTGACGTCAGACTGTCTCAGACATGATACTTCATTGAAAACTAAACAAATGAACGTGCAGCCTACATATAAATACTACTAGAAAAACTTATACCATCCAGTTTTATTAATGAACGAAGAAATGAAAGATATACTATTTGCCATGGAATTTGAGTATTATTGTATTCCGTATTTCATAATTTTATTCGTGGCTTAGTTACACTAAGTTTATCAGCTTTTTGTGTGAATTGATTTGTAGTGACATGTGATGGAGGGACGTCCCTGACATTAGCCTTGTACGAGGAAATGGAAGTTAAACCTTTATTATTATTATTATGATTAATTAACTGCCCTGGGCTGAATATGGCCCGGGTCTAAAAATAAGATGAAAGAAAGACTTTAATTAAAAGGTAGATTAGACAACGTTTAAAATAATTCCTCTACAGTCTGGGAAGAGGCATTTGCCAAGGATGCCGATAGCATTGAATCGCTGGAGTGCAATAGACATATCATTATTATTATTATTTAAGTGTAGTCTTTAAAACTGTTAAATATACATGTATGTATATAAAGTATTCAGTTTTGAAAGGACATTCGTGTAAATGACATATTAATTTTTTGCTTGAGATATCGCTTATACGCTGTACGGTTTAACGGCAGGTCCATGGTATATAACACTTCCAACTAATTTTATCCTCTACTTTTTCATTGCTAAATATTTATGTTTTGAAATCGTCCAACATCCCTGGTCTCGGTCTTCCTCTAAATCTTTCTCCTTGCAGGTTCTAAGGGGATTGTTTTATATTTTACTTAATTGTACGGTGTTAGTTTTATTGTGGATAATGAATTACATAACTGTAGCGGACTATATTATACTTGTCTTATTTGCTTTAGATAAATATTTATGTAAGTCTCTTAATGAACGTGAAGGCTGTCTCTTAAATAAAAATATTAAATATTTGAGTCAGTTTTCTCTTCTACTGATGTTGTCAATAGCGCTGTCATCTTTTAATATAGTCCTATCTCGGAATTGGAAACTCCTTCCGGTTCTCAGTCTTCTTCATTATCCAAATCTTCTAGGACTTGTAGAGCTATTGTGGAACCCGAATCCTGAATGCTACTTATATGTAACACTTGTTGTAGATGCACAATTTGAAATATGTGAGGCAGGGGCAGGCCGAGATTAGGTATGTTAGATGATTTAAAGGCCCACTCCTATGTGGAAATGAAGAGGAAAGCGAAAGACAGAGAAGAGTGGAGGCGTTATGTACCATGGACCTGCCAGTAGGCAGTGCACTAAGAGAGAGAGATATGTGTGTCAATACAGAGTGGCGTAGCGAGGTGGGGAGCGGGGGCATGTGCCTCCCCCAAGATGTTATGTAAAATTTTTATTAAGCCCATAATATAAGTGCGCACATTGTGTAAATTGTGTGCCTCCCCAAAGTGCCCCTCCAAGATTAAATCCTGGTTACGCCACTGCTATTACAGATATCTGCGCGCTTGTAATCTCTCTTGATTTTACACACATTTATCTTGTTTTGTGAGGAGATAGATATCTTGTCTTGATATTTTGCGCTTTGAGCTCAGTCATAACAGGTGATGCCTAATAATTTCAACAACACTTCTAGAAAGCTAGGCTTATTTTAGTTATTCTTTCTTACATGAATTGTCGGATGATATGGACTATACTTTAGGTTCGTATTGTGTTACAAGTTCTGCTGTCTATGATGATTTATAACGAATTATTAGTCGTTAACATTGAAATATTGTGTAGGTTTTCGTAACTTTTGTCATTATCGCTACGGTTGAGCTTCAAGAAGTCAAACGTGAGATTCTTCCTAATGCCATGATGATTAATTTATTATTGACTGATTTTATACGTTCTATGTATGTGTCATATATTCTAGTGCTTTTTAAAAAAAATCAAAATTGGAAAAGAATAAGTTTTTTTTGAATTTCTTAACAGAGTTGATATATAGGCCTATAGGTTGATATATATGATTTGGATCTGATATATATATATATATATATATATATATATATATATATATATATAAGCCTATACTGATATATATATATATATATATATATATATATATATATATATACATGTATATATATATATATATATATATATATATATAAATTAATATATGTATATATTAATTAATATATATATATATATACATGTATATATTTTATATTTATATATACAGGTATATATATTAATTAAGAAAGAGAAAGAGAGGTGAAAGTATCATCGCTTTTAGATTGGATCTGATTCACATATGAAGTTTCGTTTTGTGGAACAGGTGACATCATTCCATTTATATCTATAGCTCTGAGGCATGAAGCCGCACGCCTCATATTCAGCAGAGTTTTTGCTCCAGGTACAGCTTGGATTATCACCATACCAATTAGTATAATTGTTTATAAAGGGAAACGACCAGTTTTGTCTCGGCTCCCATTGAAAACGCGAAGTACAGTTGTTAGAGTCCTGTCTTTTTGCTCCGAGCCAGAAATCCACTGCTGAATACGGCCAATTTATGACGGGTTTCGAGGTTATGTCTGCAATAAATCAAATAGATTCCTATCACGTGACAGCAATAGACTAATGAGTTTAGATTTTATGAACATTTTGAATTACTATGCCGTGCATACGCTTGAAGGGGATGATCATTCATATATGGCAATTCCCATTGCGTAGATTGATCAGATGAATCAAGGATTGATTCAATAAAAAATTGATCATAATTCTATTGTTTATGTTATATAAAATGGTGTAGTGCCTAACATTGCCTGGACGGTCGTTCATGATCACTGGCTATGCTTCATTGTGCATAGTCAACAGGCGAAAATGATTATAATTATGCAAGTAGTTGTATCTAATGCACGTAATAGCAAATAATTAGAATGTCATTCGTGAAGACTTTGATCGTCATGATGTCAGAGTCAAACCGATGAGCGAAACTTTACAATAAAAAAACCAATCAAGTAAACAAAAGGCCTACAAATCGAAAATCTGGAAAATCAATCACAGCACAAATCCATTGCTTTGACTGCACGGTTTCATAGTCATGATTTCTTGTGAAGCTACGACCATTTACTAATTCCATCAGCAACCATATGGGTCATACCATCATGTCATATGGATGGCTACTACCAAAATGCAATCAATTGTACATTGTACATTATATTACAAAGAAGGCTACAAGTATATGTAATATTTATACAAACTCGTCCAATTGAATGTGTCGATGAAATCGGCCAGACTTTGCTGTTCTTGCTTTGATGAAATTACAACCATTGAAGCTTTTTCATGTAATGCTGGGCAATAGAGTTGAGCGTCGCTAAAGTTGAGTTTCTTTACGGAGAAATGGTAACAGCTACCGTTGAGCAGCACAAAATCACTAGGGCAGGCTGCAAAATATCCGCAAAATAGCCATATATTGTTATCTTCTTGTAATGCTCTGCCTAACTGCAGGTCCATTGCTTATAACTCTTACAACAATTTTATCCTAGGCCTTTCTTACTCTATCTATGATGAATTAGTTATGAAATCTTCCAATATTCAATTTCTTGGTCTGACTCTAGTTCTCTCTTGCTTTCTTCCTTTTATTACATCACTCACAAAACCGGCCAACCCCTTTGTAGTATGTCCTATCCAGCTTTCTATTTTAGTTCCTATCACATTTAGTAACTGTCCAACCATATCTATGCGGACTACTTCAAAATCTTCTTTATTTTTAATTTTGATATTTGTATTATTATAAAGCTAGGCCTATGTTATCGGTGAATTATACACATATTTTACAACCCTCACAATAATGCAAATCATTTAGGAGCTTTAATCTCGTTTTATTTGGTTTTGGGAATCAAATTGGGTCTGTTAGTCTGACAAATTCTCACAAATTTCGGTTAGCGCATTTTGAAATTTTAAACATTTCCGGAGTTTTATTTTTACAGCCTATCAACCAATCAAGCAATAAATCAATTTGCAATTAACGACCGTTTTCTCACCTGAAGAGTATGGCAAGGACTTAAAGGAGTCAAACACTTTTTACTAGACTCCATTTGAGTCTCATCATAATATCATTAGGCCTATTCCAAGTGTTGCCCAAAAAGGATAGTTTGTTGGAACGAAAATAATCGGCTATCGAAAAGGACAATTTCAGGAAATTGTGAATTCACAATTTCCTGAAACTTGCTTCAACTAGAAGGGCGACCTTTCAGCACAGACCACTTAGAACTTACTAACTTGAATCTGTAAATCTTACTTGAATCTGTAGAACTTACTTGAATCTGTAGAACATACTTGAATCTGTAGAACTTACTTGAATCTGTAAATCTTACTTGAATCTGTAGAACTTACTTGAATCTGTAGAACTTACTTGAATCTGTAGAACTTACTTGAATCTGTAGAACTTACTTAGATCGAATACTTACTGAGCTGTTTTGTGATTTAGTAAACATGATCTAAGTCTTGTGATCAACTCGGATCAAGAGCTGGGGACTCAGGCTCCGGTATATTTGAAGACTTAGGCACATACTCGGTCATTACCACAGTAAACATACAGTATGTAATTTACATTTCTTTACTCCAACATTTTCTAATTTTTATATGTTGTGATTGTAGCTCTTGAATGATCATATTGCTTCAATTCAACAGCAAAGATTTACGGATTGAAATATCATGATTTATAGTAATGCAATTAATTATTAGGCCATACGTAAATATGTCTGTCTGATATATCTTTCTGTCTTTTTGCATGAGATTCCTATTGCTTTGCTTCAATTATTATATAAAAATATGATTTTAAGATTTGAAATTGTTAAAATTAAGGATATCAATATTTCAATGAATTCTATCTTAGATTTCTCAGTAGGCTATGTATGGTTCAATTTTAACGAAATTTTAGTCTTCTACTAGAATAATTTTAAGCAGTTGAAATTTTCAAACAAAGGATTACTCTCTCTCTCTCTTTCTGTTTTAGTGCACTGCCTATTGGCAGGTCCATGGTATAAACACCTCCACTCTTCTCTTTTTTCCGCTTTCCCTTTCATGTTCACATATGAGTGGATCTTAAATCATCTAACATTCCTAATCTCTACCTGCCTCTGCCCCTATTTCCTTCCATTCTGCCTTCTAAGACCTCTTTTATATACTTCCGCCCTTACAATATGTCATATCGAACTCTTTTTCCTATTTATTAATGCATATAACTGTTTTGAATCAACTCTCTCCAGAATTACGTCATGTGCAAATCTTTTCAATCCAGATAATCCTTTCCATTTTTCTCCATATCAACCTTTCCATTGCCTCTAGTTTTCTTATAGCTTCCTTTCTTAAGGTCCATGCTACTCATCTACTGTATATAATAGCGTGGTCCAAACTAAGGTTTTCACTATCTTTATCTTTGTGACGTTCTTTTGGACTTTTGGTTAAAGGTTCTTTCCTATTAACAAAGGCCTCTTTTGCTTGTGCAATCCTACAGAATATTGCAGACTCAATGATTATTAGGATTACTCTATTATTCTAGGATTACTATTATTACACTAGCATTACTTTATGGTATCTTAAATCTAAGTTTGTAATAAATTATTCAGCAGATGATTATATCAACCAACTTGTTAACCTAACAGCACTAGTTGAACCTTATAATGTAGGCCTGTATTTATTTAAAAATTTTAATTATCTAATTCCTGGATAGCTGAACAGATTAATAAATCAAAAATATCTATTAGATTTAAAATAAATGTTAAATAAATAGAACGTTTAAAATGTTGCCTACTTGCATACATATACTGTATGTTTATAGCCAACCTGTTAAATTGTAAATCTCGTGGCTTCTCCTTTCCTGAAACATTTCAAAATAATAAACATAGATTTGTACATGCAGGTAGAGTGTAGGCCTATCATTGAATGTCTTAATAGCGAGGGGTAACGTCATGAAGTTTTAAATGACAGATCCTGAGGTGAATTGAACCCTCGTGGGTTCGACTCCCAGCCGCGCTGATCTGAGAGTAAAAGCTCGGACATTCACTGTACTGGTTACAAGGAAAATGGAATAAATTGCCTAACGGTTTAAACTTGTGGTATTAAAAAGTGATTGATGTCAAGTAGTTGATCATTTCACTATAATGCGTATTTACTTCATCATGGTAAAATATTAGATCTAAGAGAAATTATGTCAGTGCAAAGCCGACGTACATGTAGAATGTAGTAATTAATGCTAAGTTCAATCTTTAACTTCCGAAAAGTTGAATGGGTTTAAGCTTATGTAAATAATACGCCTAACTAATATTCATGACCTCCACGGTATTCTTAACTTGTTGTGCAATATTATTCAATTTATTTACCTGCCTAGTTAACTAGAGAGAGTATGTCCATTGAGTCAATGGATCCATCCAAATTATTGTGGGCTGGGGCTGGATAATTAGATGCCGTTTCTACATTGCGCTTAACTAATATACAATAAATAAATAGGAGCGCAAACATAGATTAGAAGTAACACACACCTGGGTTAATATACATTACTTTGAATGGTGAAGTTTGGAAACTTCATCTAATGAAACTTGTTCAATATCATGGTACTATATATGTATTATCTCATATCAGATTCATTTATAAAAGCATTCAACTTGTTAGATATTTAAATATATGTTATCTGTTATATTAGAATAAGCTTACTAATCAGAAAAATCATTTAAGAGTAACAGTAATTAACAATTTAAAATTTATTCACCTGAAAATGTGAGCAACCGTCGGTGACGCCATATTGAATAGGCAGATAATCGAAGAGCTCACAGCTGCAGTTAGACGTTCTGAAGTTAAATGAAGAGCACTGGGTTTTGTAACAGTGATGCGCGCAGTGAATGACAGATGTCACGTGAACAATTCTGCTCGCAGGGTCCAAGAAACAGACGACTGAGTTCTCTTGATTTTGACGACTAACTGATGGGTTGTAGGTTAAATCTGACGGAGAGCTGTAGATCAACGCCATCAGCATAGTAAAAACAACTGACCTCCTCATCTGATAGATTCTCTCGCTGTCGCTCGTTCGGGTCGGACGTCTTAGTATAATCGTACCTGTAGAATTTACCTATATCTAACTTGTATAGAAGTCAATAGACAACATGGCTGACGCCATGTCGCGAGACATAGTCAAATCAGAACTTTTGTGCTATGTATAAAACGAAATATCCAATAGCAATAGCAGTAGAGACTTAATTACTATGAGTATAATAAACTTCTATAATGTTGAGGATATTTTGGATGCTAAAAGCACTCTCTTCAAATATGCGGAATCTTTTCGTTCGACAGAGGTCGTCCTACCCAACCTCGTCAATCGAAAATCTGGCGATGGAAAAAGAAAAGAGATGTGAGCGATATTCTCGACCTCTGAGAAGCGCTACTGAATCTAAAAATCCCCTTTCCTACATTCTATGCTGTTAACCTAAGAGCTCTACCGTCTGTCCAGAACACTAAATATACTTCTCCCAGCTCAGATCTCAATCCACTAGACATGACTGCAATACTATCTTAAATTAAAGCTCAGCTAAGTCTAATGGATACAAAATTCGAAAGAAAGTTAGGAGAACTATCCAGTGATCTACACAAGAAAATCGCGAGCGCTCATCATTTCGCTCTCACACCTCAATCACATCTATCACATCCTCCTCCTCGTTTCTCTCAGAATACTTCTCCAACAGTCAATTCAAAAATGACTCAATCTTCTGATGAAACAATATCACGCTCTGAACAAACTACGTCATGGGCAGACATAGCTTCTAACAATGTCTGTTCCGTTCCTAACTCATCAACTGACCCCTGCAACAGTTCTGGAAACGACGATTACATTCTTGTTAGTCGTCAAAAAACTGTTAAACTTCAGCCCCGTTTAGCTATCACTGGAAAGAGATTGACCGAAGTAGCCAGTAAAGTGAAGGCCTTGCCGAAAAAAATAGCTGTATTTGTTGGCAGACTACACCTCAACACCTCAGCTGATGACATCAAGGATATTTCTCTCAGACAAGGCTAAAGATGGCCGTGAATTCAAATCGAGTGCCTTTATCATAAACTGTGAAGTAAAGTATAAGGATCTTCTATTTAATGAAAATATTTGGCCTGTTAATACCTCTGTACGAGAGTGGTTATTCACTCAAAAATTGGTAAAGTAATTTCTTAAATGGCTAACTTGTTGAACTCTAATTTCTCTAATTTTTGCTACGGTTTATTGGATCAGAATTTCATTAATGATTGTAATATTGGCTACTACTCACCAGAAAATGCCAATATTCTACTTAAAAATTTAAACCGCTATACACCAAATACTATATCGGTTATTCACATGAATATTCGCAGTCTTAATTGTAATTATTTAAAATTACACGATTTCCTATTGATATTTAACAAGGATTTTGATTTAATCATTTTATCAGAAATCTGGAGCACTAATACTAATCATTTCGATAATATTTTTTCTAATTATAATTTTACCTACACTGTCCCCAATTTTCAAAAAGCAGGTGGAATTGGTATCCTTGTTAAGAAAACTCTATCATTTAATATTATTGACTCTTCTACCGATTCTAAGTATTTTAAGCACTTAGCTGAGTTTAATACTGTAGACGTTATAATTAGTAACTGTAATTATCGTTTATTTCTTTTTTTATCGACATCCTAGTTCCTCTTTGTCAGAATTCACGAATTTATTTATTAACTATCTTCATACCTGTAAACCGAAAAATAAGTCGCTCATTGTCGGTGATTTTAATATTGATCTTCAAAAATATGAATCTAATGTACATATTCAAAATTATGTGAACGATTTAGTCAATATGAATTTTATGCCTTTTAGTGTGCTTCCCACACATGGCATTAGCAATTCTGCAAGTATAATTGACCATTTATTTGCGAATAGTGGTTATTCTGAAGGTAAACTAGATTCACTAAAGTCTTTAACTGTAGTGTGTGATATTACGGATCATTTTGCAAATGCTGCAATTATCACGGTTAAAAATAAAAGAAGAAATTTCTCAAAAAGACTTATGACTAGGATCTATAGCTCCTCAAATATCCTTAATTTTCAAAGCAATCTAAAAGATATTGACTTTTCTAAAGTGTATAATTGTAACTCGGTGGATGAAAACGTTACTTATATAACTAATTTGTTACGTGAGTATACCAACAAACACTTCCCTGAAATTCGCTGTTCGCGTAAAAATTTTAAGGATAAATGCTGGATCAACAATGAACTTAAAAAAGATATTTCCAAAAAATAAGTTATTTTTTAAATTCAAAAAGACAAATAGTGTTTCAGACAGAAATGCCTATAAATTATATAAAAAGAATCTTGACAAGAAACTAAAAATGCATCGAGAGTCATACTTTAAAAGTGCTATGGATGTTAAATTTAACTCTTTGAAAAATGTTTGGAAGTCTATTAATAGCATATGTAGTTATAAGAAAGGTGACAACAATGTTACTATCAATCACATAGACTCTGAACAAGGTCCAGTTTATAACACTATTGAAATTGCTACTCAGTTCAATAATTACTTCTCTGCAATAGGTAACAAACACCCTTGCTTCTAAGATTATCTCACCGGTTATTGGGTATAAGTCATTTCTTCCTCCTTCTATAACAAAATCAATTTTTTTAAATCCTGCAACTAAAAATGAAGTATTAAATATTGTTATGTCTCTGAAATCTACTAATTCTACTGGTAGTGATGGTGCAATAACAAAATTCTTCAATTATCTATTAATTTTATCATTAGTCCCTTAACTCACATTATTAATCAATCTCTTCAACTTGGTGATTTTCCTTCTTCATTTAAAATTGCTAAAGTTATTCCAATCCACAAAAAAGGCGACACCTGCAAAGTTGATAATTACAGACCTATATCTTTATTAGGCAACCTTAGTAAAGTTTTTGAAAAAAAAATGTATAAACGTATATATAGCTTTATGTGTAAATATGATCTATTTTCACCACCTCAATATGGCTTTCGTAAAGGTCACTCAACCGCTGTTGCAATCATTAAATCTATTAATATGATACGTTTGGAAAATGGTTCTAATAATTGTACAATCGGGCTATTTCTTGATCTAAGTAAGGCGTTCGATACTGTTAATCATAGTATATTATTAGATAAATTAAATACATATGGAATTCGTGGTACAGCCCTTAAATGGTTCAAGTCTTACCTCACGGATAGATCTCAATATACTGTTATCAAAGATTTATCATCTAGTATCCAGCCTATTACTACAGGGGTACCTCAAGGTTCTATCCTTGGTCCTCTTCTGTTTCTAATATATATCAATGATATCGAACGCTTTACCAATAAAGCCTTGCTGTCTCTTTTTGCTGACGATTCTAATGCTTTTATTTCTGGAAACAATTTGTATCTGCTTATGCTAAAGCCAACTGTGTTTGTAAAGAACTAAGCCATTGGTTTAGTTGCAACTTATTAAGCATTAATTATGAGAAGTGTGCTTATATTTTATTTTACCCTAATACTGATTACGTTGGTTTAATTAAGTCTTCTAATTTGCGTATTGTTGTTAATGGTATGGTTATTAGTAGAGTCAATCATATTAAATTTCTAGGAATTTATATTGATGAAAGGCTTAACTTTAAACAACATATTCACTATGTTATATCTAAAATTAATAGTGTTAGAGGTATGCTGTATCATAGAAGAGATCTATTACCAATCTTATGTCGAAAAATATTTATTACGCCATTGTTTATCCCTATATTCATTACGGGATTGAAGCTTATAGTTTTACTTGTAATTACATAATTGAACCCCTGATCTTAGCTTGCAACCGAGTACTTAGAACCTTGCAGAACGTTGATAGATATTATAATGTTAAACAACTTTATCTCAACTACAACGCACTCCCTGTTAACCTCTTACGAAATTTGCGAATCTCTAAAGTTATCTTCAGATGCTTAAATTCTTCCAATTCTGTCCCCTCTTCTACGGCCAATCTATCTGCTTAAATCAGGCTGGTCATAGTTATTCTACTCGCATTAAATCAACTAATTATCTTTATAAGCAATCTAATCGTGCTTTTTTCTATTCCTTTGTAAACTCTTGCTGTGCAATTTGGAATGATATCCCGAGTGAAATCAGAACCTGTTCAACTGAATCAGTTTTTAACAAAATATACAAGCAGCATTTAATTGATACTTGGAAATGATTGTCTATGTCTATGTTTTGCAGTTGTACAATGTCTTCAAGTCAGTAGAACCTCTGATCGTTCAGGGGTTATCTACTAATATTAGTCCGGCCTGTATAGGCCTACTACTGTTTGAATCCGGTTTTAATTTTAGTGCACTTTTAGCTCTACTAATCTTTAGTTTTTTCATTAATTAGTCCTCAAGGTTTTGCTCTTTACAATTCAATGGTATTTTCATTATCTATGTTTATTATCTCCAATTTTTCTACGATCTTATTTTTCTTATTCGGCCTTCGACAGTTAGTCTGAATAATGAGGGTATTAGTTATAAGCACTAAGATCTAAACTAACGTTCTCATCGGCACACCACAGCAGCGTAATAATATTACTAGCTCAACCATAACATTGAAAATACCCCTTGAATACCCACAGATTCTGCACGTAACCTTGGTGTAATCTTTGATTCAAATATAAACTTTAGAAAACATATTTCAGCAGTACTGTTGTACTTCTTTTGTCCATATCCGTCAATTACGTCAAATTCGTAGGTCCCTTGATATCAATTCTTGTATTTTTGCTCATGCGCTGTCCATTCTAATCTTGATTATTTTAACTCTCTGCTGAACCATGCCCTGAAAACCTCTCTAATTCGTCTCTAACACGTACAAAAATGCTCTTTCTCGAGTCGTCTGTAATGTAAACATATTTAAATTCTACACTTCTTCTCTTCGTAAAAACTCTTGTGGTCTTCCCTCCTCTAGTAAAAACCTTCTCAATGTACCAAGCATTAAATCATCCATGAGCAGACGGGGCGGAAACGACGACGACGATCAGACGGGGACAACTTACTATACCAAACGACGAGTACTAATGAACGCAATAAATTGATCAGTTGTACATATTTATACAAAAATTATTATTCTGAAATTTGTTTCGTCTATCACATTAAGCTTGACTAAAAATGTTAGCCATATTAGCAGGATCTGCTATGGACTTTGAAAGCGACTTACTGCGCCTCACTAAAAAATGAAGAAGGATTCAAACTTATCTTGAGTTAAGAATTTAATATCCGAAATATTAAGAAAGAAATAATTCATTTCAAAACAAGGCTCGAAAACAAAAATTGAATATTCCATATTAATTAACTACTTCCTCAAGAGCCCTGATTTATTTTTAAAGACTGGATTCAGAACAATTTCACACATTGCGGAAGATCTCGCCCCCCAGGGAAATCTGATTCTGGACGCTGAAAATAATGTTATTTTGCAAGCGATCACTAGTTGCTAAATTATTTTTAATGTCTTAATAACGCAGTAGTTAGTGGCGTCAGGTAACGTCACGAAGGTTAAACTTACAGATCCAGAGCTGAATTGAATTCTAGTGTGTTCGATCCTCGGCCGACACTAAAATCTCGGACATTCACAGGACTGGTTGAACGGAAATGGACTTATCAATAAAAGTGATAGATGTCAACATGGTTGATCATTTCGATATAATGTAATTTATTTATTTATTTACTGACAATCCCAATGCGTTCAGCCATCGAATCAAAGTTCTTTATTAAACTTATCGGTATGTACCTAGACCATAAATAATTCACGAATTATAAATCTAGTTAACTAACAGAATTTACTATTGCATGATAGGCTATGGATCTACATGTGTTTTTCTAATGGAGTAAATTGCATGAATATATGAACGAAGTTCCAGTATTCATACTGAAAGGATACCGCTACAAACGTTCCTTCTGGGAATCGAACTTTCGTGGCCTCCACATCGGGCTTCACCTATCAACTGATATAACCTCTATGTAAATGTTGAACAGCAAGAAGTAAAGAGCATAATTTTGCCGTTTAGCTAATTCTGTACAAACTATTCCGTATGCGGACATAGCGTCTTTGAAAGACCGACTTCTCTGAAAAATTATCTGTTTGAAACATTAATTGCCTTCAAATCGCATTTCAAATGAAGCAATTCATGCAGTTGCATAAATAGTCTTCCATTGATCAAATTGAGAATACTCGGTTTGTATCAACGATTAAGAATTGCCCGTCTAATAGACGAACGCAAACCACCGCAAGTTAATGGATGCAATTTTAATAAATGTTTCATTTTTAAATTTTGTAGATTATAATAGAGAGTCGACTTTAAGAATTAGAAAATTTTTGAGGTCAATAATCGATGCTACTATGCTATTAAAAATGTAAAATCTATTAAGAAGTATGAAGATTAATCATAAATATGCGCTGATAAATGTTCAAATTCTAATTGCTAGTGTAACGACTATATGCCCTAATTAATGGCATTTTTTACATTTTTAATCGATTTGAGCGAGAAACGATATCAAAATTACAAAAGCAGAATAATCGTAAAATAGAATAAACGTATTGATCGATTGGCTTAGCTTAAATTTAACCTAAAAGTGGCCACACACGATCAAATTTATCTGAACAGATATCTGTTCAGATAAGTTTGACGGAGCCCACATACGGTCAAATTTATCTGACAGATATCTGAACAGATATCTGAACAGATATCTGATCAGATATCTGTTCAGAAAAATTTGATTCGTCCACACACGGTCAAATTTATCTGTTCAGATCTGAGATCTGAACAGATATTTTGGCCACACACGATCAAATTTATCTGCAGATAAAACTGATGATCGCCCACACACGGTCAAATTTAACTGTTCAGATATCTGATCAGTTATGCTAATTAGCTGTCAATCATTTCCAGACTGCAGCGCGCGTGACTGGCGTTGTTATTACTACAGTCAATCAATATATTTTTGAGCTATTTAAACTACTAATTTGAGAGCTACCCATCCCCTGATTGATGGTTGCTGTCCAAATGATGGAAGTTGCATTTAATGATTTAATAGGTTCATTTTTATTAATTTATTTTTTAATCTCAATTTAAAATTGTACTCCTGCCTATTTAGTATGCACAAGTTCAACAATTATCATTAGTTTCATTTACGTTCACCATCCGAGGCGAACACTCTAACCGTTAAGCCATATCCACCCAATACTTCACTATCAATATAACAGTATAATATAATATTAGTTTTATAGTCCATACACCGACATGGTAAGTATTTTGCATCATTAAGTATTCTGCACCATCGTCACTATTTATTTTATATTTCTACATACCCGTATAGGCAAAGTTTATTACCAATAAAGCCTTGCTGTCTCTTTTTGCTGACGATTCTAATGCTTTTATTTCTAGAAACAATTTGTATCTGCTTATGCTAAAGCCAACTGTGTTTGTAAAGAACTAAGCCATTGGTTTAGTTGCAACTTATTAAGCATTAATTATGAGAAGTGTGCTTATATTTTATTTTACCCTAATACTGATTACGTTGGTTTAATTAAGTCTTCTAATTTGCGTATTGTTGTTAATGGTATGGTTATTAGTAGAGTCAATCATATTAAATTTCTAGGAATTTATATTGATGAAAGGCTTAACTTTAAACAACATATTCACTATGTTATATCTAAAATTAATAGTGTTAGAGGTATGCTGTATCATAGAAGAGATCTATTACCAATCTTATTTCGAAAAATATTTATTACGCCATTGTTTATCCCTATATTCATTATGGGTTGAAGCTTATGTCATGTAGGCCTATATATAACGTAACATAACATCACATAATGGCACACTGAGTCAGGAAGCACAGATGCTTGTTTAATGCCCATTTCCTGCTTCTTCTCGATGGTTATTAGCAATCGTTTCCTTTTGGTGGCGCATTAATTGCAGCCGGCGCGGATTTAAGAATAACCTTCCATCACCCTGGGATTTTTTCCTTCCTAAGCTGTCAGCACTCGGTCTTCCAAGGTGGTCACTCACAAAGTACTAACTTTGGTCGGTGTAGCTTAACTTCGATAACTGACGCGCAACTAAACCAAGTGCGCTAAATCCCGCCCAACGGTCTGTTTATGAAGCGTCATTATCGCGGGAGATTGTGAAACACTGTATAAATTGCGCATGGCATTTTTATTGTTGAGAAATGGAGATTGACTATAAACAAAATTATTATTCTTTCTTTATAAAATTTTAATTTGTTTAGCTAAGGTGTTTAATATTGAAATTAAAAAAGCCGTTTAGCATCCCGTACATCCCTACTCAGGGTCGAAACGAAAGGGTTTAGATAGGAAATAAAAACATAGTCGTGCAAATGTTAAATACGCCAAATCGATATATTTACGCGACCTCAATGTTCATTAGGGTCGCGTAAATATATCGATTTGGCGTATATAACGTTTGCACGACTATGGCACGACTATGTTTTTAGTTTTCACCTCGCAACGTCCCGAAACTGATGGGAACGAGAGGTCCCGAACGTTACGAGAGGTCCCGAACGTTACGAGAGGTCCCGAACTCGCGATCTCTCGTTCTAGGGGCGAGCTCTTTATCACTGCACCACTAGTCATTCAATTTATATTAAAATCAATATTGAAATATAATAATGATATTTAATTCTGTAACGCTTATCTCTGTATGTCAAAAGCATCTTTGTGATTTATAATACTTTTATTTGAATTAAGAAATTAAGAAATTAATTTATATTTAGAATGCTCAAATTAAAATAAGTTTAGGCCGACAAGTGCGCCAAAAGTCTTTGTGGGCGGGACGAGTCTTCAGATCTGAAAACTGACGCGGCCACACACTATCAAATTTATCTGAACAGATATCTGTTCAGATGAGTTTGATGGTTTTCCCATCAGTTTTGAAAACTGACACTCGTCAGTTTTCCCATCAGTTTTTGCCCACACACGATCAAATTTATATGTTCAGATATCTGAACAGATATCTGTTCAGATAAGTTTGATCAGGTAAATTTGATCGTGTGTGGAGAAACTAGGTCATCAGTTCTCTCGTCAGTTTTCAAATCTGACCCGGCCACACACGATCAAATTTATCTGTTCAGATATCGGAACTAATACGGAGAGAATTTGCTTGGCTTTGAGTAAGCATAGCCTGTAATTTATCACAATATGCTATTATTTGTTACTTTATTATTTGTTAGATGCTTTTGCTACATTTTTCAGACATCATCCCGATTTGAAATAGGCCTAGAACATTCCAACAGAAATCACGCTCATACACTTTAACTGAATGGGAATATAATTTAGAAAAAGAAAGGTAAATCAGGCGCGTCTTGAACTAACATAGCTTACGTGGATTATGAGCATATTTAGGGCTGGCTTTCAAAAATCAGTTATATAGGATTTTGCATCTATAGCATCATTTTTTGTTTCTTTTTTATTCTATCAACTATGCATAGGCCTACGCATATATTTATTGTGATGAAAGTGAGCTCGCAATGGTATGGACATAGCCAATACCCACTTTTTGTATTGCATTACGTGGACCTGGATATGGTCCAAGCAGTTACAAGGCAATTTAGGCTATCTTTCATTTGGATTTCAGTTTTTTGAATGGTCACCAAAGTTAAGTAGATTGAAATGCTCATATTACATGCATGATGCGTCTTGGATTTTACAGGATGTGGTGTATGGCCTTTGTACGAGAAGATACAAATAATTTCCTACATTTTTGAGGACCAAATAAATAGTAGGAAAAGAGCCCATAAAGACCAAAAAGTGGACGGGCAGCTGCCTAATAGACTCCGCCGCCAGTGAATTTATTTATCAAATATTATATTATTTATTATAAACAAAATTCCATTTATTTAGCGATTAGGTCAATTTAAAAGAAATTGTTATCTTTTTGCCTCAGATTGGCACTATGTTTTGATTGTTAGAACGGATCTGATTCACATATGAAGTTGTTTAATGAAGAGCAGGTGATATCATTCCAGAAATAGTCACGAATCGGATGAATGTTGACGCAGGACTCATATTCACCGGAATAGAGAAGACAGTTTGGACTTCCTTGAGACCAGTGGGTATACGTAAGAGATTGAGTCACATTTTGACTTGGTTCCCATTGAAAGGGCGACGTACAATCGTTCACATGTTGTCGTCTAGCACTGAGTACGAAGGACACTACTGAGTACGGCCAAGTTATAACTGGCTGAGAGGTTATATCTGTAATATATAAATAGAATCATTTCTTCTATCAGGAAATAGATATCTTAATGACTAGTAATGGATTAGTCATGTGAATATGATGTTTTATCATGTACATGTTGTGGCAAATATTAAACTATTTTTAATATTAATAGGCATAATAATAATAATAATAATAATAATAATAATAATAATAAAGGGTTAACGTCCGTTTCATCATCCTCATCTCAGGGACGTCCCTACATCGCACATCACTACCAATCAATTCACCCAGATTGCATATCAATTCACTCTAATCTGCAAAAAATGTGCTGAGGAGAAGAATGGTCCTAAAATGTATGCCGGCCCGGTGATCAAAACATGGTCAGGATATTTAATATGATTTACCTTAAACCGCACATTTTAGTATTATTTACCTTAGTCATCCCTAAGTTAAAGGCAGAAGACTTCTTAGTTCATACTTAACATACGTAAAACCTCTGCATGATACGCATGACCGATCTTCATAGTTTTATTATTGATTACGTAAATGTTTTTTTAGTTTACTCTATTTTCGATCCAGAGAGATATCATAACCCAAAAGAAAAGTCTTTACTCTGAAGCTGAAGCCACCAGCTCCACACTTTTGATCAATGTGGTTTCATGAGCTAACTAGCTCTTTATTGCATTCAAAATCTTCCATAGCAATACTTAACAAAGTTCAAATTGCTTGCAATTAATTGCTAATTGCCATTATCTTCAGCAGATGAAAGACACTGATGATGAATACCGATATTTTTGTAGCAACCTATAGTAGAATGGATAGAGTGATACAGTAAAATGTGCGGTGGTATATACCAACAATTTTCCGGTATCTCTTGAATCAACAGGTGCGTAAAAACTCAGTAAAAACTAATCAACTGAGCGCAATCGAGATCTTACTATCGCTTAGAGACTCAGCCGAGCATCAAACCCGAACCTGTCATGAAAAATCTACAGATCTAGATCAATAAACATGACGTTGTATCCACTCAGCCACTGGTAACGAATAGCATGAATTTTATCTTTGTTGCTCTGCATCAATCGTATTTTATTATTATTCTTCATGTCGCATATTATTTAGTCCATTGATAAGCTCTTAAATCAACAAAATTAGAGGTACAGTTATTGAGCACAAGTGTTCTTTACCCTTGATGTGTCCGGATCAATGAAGAATAGATCACCCGTAATCTGCACGAGTCGTAAGAATAAAACTGAGACTTAAGAGTAAGACTGAGCAAGAACTGAAGAAAGAAACGGAAAACCACATCAGAAACAATATTATTCCACTAGCGATAGGCTACATTTAGATGTGGTTAAGCACAGACTTTTGTAAGGAATTAACTTGTCTATCTATGTGGTATTCTTTATAGTGCATGAAAGCAATCTGTGAGTGAAATAAAAATTGTACAGTAAGTTAGTGCTAATTACATAATAAAAATTATTTTTGAAGCAAGGAACTATGGACCACAAAATCAGATCTGATCTCTAGAGCACTGTCAGTGGGCAGGTGTGGTTTAATGCTTATTAAACAAGTATACGTATCGCTTTCTGATGCAGTGCTGTAAAGTTTTAATATGTGTGCATTTAGTGGCTATATTGATTGCCATATAAACGAGTATTTACACTAGCTCTTTTGCAAGTCCACTAGCCAAAACAATTTCGTTTATCTGCAATTGATTTTTCTCAGGCCCACATTTCTTCGTAATTATTGCAATTTGAGATTAATAACTGCAACTTGGTATTGATGTTTTAGTTTGTATTGTAGCGGCTGCAAATTCTCTCGTGCAAATATTTTGATTCTTTCAAATAGAACCTGTTTAAGAAATAGCATTATTATTTAAAATATAATAAATAAATATTTGGGCCCACAAGTATAAAAAGTTATAGAGCATAATTAAGCATGATATTTATACAAACTGGACTGATTGAATGTTTTGATGAAGCTGATCAGACTCTGCTGCTCTTGCTCTGACGAAATCACAACCATAAAAGCGTTTTCATATAATGTTGGGCAGTAAAGTTGTGCGTCAGTAAAGTTGAGTTTCCTTACTGAGAAGTAATAGCAACGATTGCCAACCAACACAAAACCACTCGGGCAAACTGCAAAAACAGAATATTCGTATATTAAAAGAAATTGTCAAAAATAACAATTAGGCCTACTGTTTGTCGTTTTATCTGTACATTAGGCCTAAATTTGGTTAAATACGTACTTTCAATTGAACTTTTTAGTCCAAGCTGCAAAAAGACTAGTCGATTCTGCTTATTAATACGCTGAAGAATTCATTGGATCATTGACTGGCTAGAGTTCTTTAAGATTAGAAGAGCTCGTGATGAAAAGGAACGTTGAATTGGCGCCAGATGATTTCTTTCAAAAAGCTTTCATGCACCTAGTGATAACTAGCGCACCTAGTGATAACTAGCGCACCTAGTGATAAACTAGTGCACCTAGTGATAACTAGCGCACCTAGTGATAACTAGCGCACCTAGTGATAAACTAGTGCACCTAGTGATAACTAGTGCACCTAGTGATAAACTAGTGCACCTAGTGATAATATCCTGTTTTTGATACATTATCTGCAGCTGCAATCAAAACCACTTTGTTCTCTTAGGCTGTACCATTGATCATAATTTACTTTGAATCTTATTTCCTAATTTTGTTCAAGTGGTTATGGAACATAACCTGTGATCTATTTCGTAAACAAAATTAAGGCGTGTGTTGGCCTATTTCTTACGCACAGTTCAATCATCATGCAAGAAATTTTCCAGTTTTAGATCAATGCAACTGGATCACTTAGCTATTGGCGGTGAAAGCCTTGTAAAACCACTTTTAAATTTTAATTCTTATATTTCAAAGGTTGCCAGAGTGCAACAGAAGACGCTACCAGCTCCTCTCGGAGCTGTCGATTAAGAGCCGCCATTGTTATGATTTGTAAGCCGTGATTTTCAGGCAAAATCCTGTTAACTGAATAAGAGTATTATAATGGACATCTCATATGACGTAATAATAAAATCAAGATACAGACAGGAAGATAGAGATATAATCTGATGTATATATATCAACATGTATATATAATATATATATATAACATATAATAGGCCTATATATATATATATACAGTGAGAGAGAGAGAAAGAGAGAGAGAGAGAAGAGAAGAGAAATAAATGATAGAGAGAATAAGAAAGTCCAATAACCTGTTAAATTGTAAATATCTCTGCTTCCACTTTCCTAAAACCATTCAATTCCATAAAAATATATCATATTTTAAAATTGTGCATACAGTAAATCTACTTGTAAGCTATTGTAACGTTACTGAAATGTCTAAATCAAGGCTTATGAACATACTCTAATCAATTGTATCATAATTTGCATGTGCTAATTGTAGTTTGCAAATCAATAACGCAAAGTAGTGATAGCTATTTTGTTGATACCAGATAGGATAGGTTTGGCCATTGGATTATTTGGAAGTTGTTCAACAGCGGATCAGTAGATGCAGGGTTCAAATGCAGATCTCTACCCGTCAATGACATGTTATCGAGCTGGAAACTGCTTGACATTAACCCTTTAACGCATACGATCCCCTATGGGATCGTAGGCATTAATATGGGACGCTAGCAAAACCTATGCGAAAAGTAACTAATTCAATTGATTTTGTAAAAACTATTTTACAGCAATGCTATAGGATACTATTAAAGACACTTAATCAATAAATTACGAAATAATACGTCTCCTCGCTTCAGTTCTCGAACATAAATTCTCCATCTTGTTCTCACTTTGCACACGTTGATATTCGCACAGCAAAAATGCTAAGATTCATTATTTGGAAACCTAATCTAAAATATTGTTGCTGATAGTAATACTCCTAGATGCCGTTAGAAATGTGTGAATTATGAAAATTTCGTTGGTTTAAATTTTCAATAAACATTTGTTATGCCTACACTTTCGTGCGTCCCATATATGAGATTGTAGGCATGAATACACACAGTTTAACATATCATTGTAAAATGATATAATTATGTTGCTATATTCTTGACTTCCTAATTTTTTCAGTATGTGCTACTATATCACCTATATCACTCAGAAATAGAATTTTGTTTTATTTTGTTATGAATTATTGTCAAACGATAATTTGTCTATTCAATAAGGTATTCAAATCAGCCGTGTATTAGTGTAGTAGTAATAATAATAATAATATAATAATAACAATAATAATAATTCTTTGTCAAAGGCTTTCCGTGACTTTGCAAAGAATTAATTCCGTCTGCTTCAGCAATTCATTTAATTCATTAATTCATCAGCTATATGACCTCGAGTGGCCCGGCGGCGATTCAGCACGTATTGCTTGAATCGTTTTTATCAAACCTCAGGGTCTTTACATCGGGGTAAAAAAATAATTAATAATAATAATAATAATAAGAGAGCCGCGAGCCGGTTGAAGCTCATCTCCGCACACGACGCTCTAACGATATTGCGGAGCTGTGTAGGTTCTTCAAAACTCATATACATATTGCGTGCCTCTCCATGTGCGGGTCATCCAGCATTGCAGAATTATGATTCCATCATGCGAAAGTCGCTCAGTAGCATCGTTAATATTAATGTTAACGAAGCTCAATGGATTCAGGCTAGCCTGCCAATATGCTACGGAGGATTGGGTATACGCTCTGTCTCGTCGCTGGCACCTTCTGCCTTTTTGGCTTCAGCCGCGGGGACTGGCGTTCTACAGGATTCAATCCTTTCCGGATTCTTTCAAATTCCCGACTTGGAGATATCCAGGATTCAGGGCATTTGGACTGCTCTGTCCACATCCGAACCTCCAATCGGTATGATGGCTAATAGCATGAAGGCTTGGGACTCAAAGGTCACTACTGCTTTGCACACGGAACTCCTTGCGAAGCCGCTTTTGCCACAAGAAAAGGCGCGGCTGCTCGCAGTGTCGGCCCCCCATAGTGGAGACTGGATCAAGGCTTTACCAATCTCATCATGCGGCCTCCGTCTGGACGACGAAGCAGTCAGAGTCGCGGCCGGTCTTCGTCTGGGCACTACCTTATGTGAGCCACACAACTGCATTTGTGGTGTCTCAGTCAATGCGTTAGGCATTCACGGCCTGTCGTGCAAGCGTAGTGCCGGCAGAATCAGCAGACATCAGTTCATAAACGACTTGATCTGGCGCGCCCTGAGTCGAGCGAATATCCCAGCCATTAAAGAGCCCCTGGGATTGATCCGCACTGATGGTAAACGTCCAGACGGTGTCTCTCAAATTCCATGGGCAGAGGGGAAGTGTGTTAGCTGGGACGTCACTGTTACGGACACTTTCTCAGTAAGCAATCTCGGCCTTTCTTGCGCTGCTGCTGGTGCTGCAGCAGAGGCCGCGGCTAATAGGAAAACTCTGAAGTATGCCGAAATCTCTGGCAACTATATCTTCATGCCTATTGCCTTTGAGACCCTGGGGCCCATCAACTCTCTCGCATCAGACTTTATTGACGAAATAGGCAGGAGGACCAGCGCCATTACTGGTGATAAGCGCGAAAAATATTTTCTGTGGCAGCGACTGTCTATTGCTTTCCAGCGATTCAATGCAGTCTGCTTCAGTGGCACTTTGGCTAAAGCGGCTTCCCAGAGTGCAGAGGAAATATTTTAATCGCTTTTTTAAACTTTTAATTAAATAAAGTCTCTTTTATCTCATAATAATAATAATAATAATTATTATTATTATTATAGTGCTACAGTCACCAATGACAACATCGAGCACTATTCAGACAAAATTAAGCCGGCGAAAGAAAAGAAGGCCCAAAAAGTGGTGCAAATTCCAAAATCTAGAAAATCAGTCCAAAAAGAATTAAAGAAAAAGGAAGTTTAGGCGCAGCATTATATTACATTACATTGCATTGTATTACAGCACGGATACGCGCAGTATAAATGTGATATCAGAACTTTCATCACGGATGGTGCACCAACTCTACTATGACAACCTGTTTACCTCTCTAAAGCTTACAGTTGAACTCTCAACAACAGGTATTGATATTGTAGTGCAATTGGTGCAACAGGAACCATCCGGGTAAACCACGTTTCCAAATGTTCCCTGATCAACCTCAAGAATATGACAGAACTGAGCATGAGTGTTTTGAAAGTATTTAGGATGAGAAGTCAAACATTCTATTGTTCGTTGGGCTGATAGTTCTGTTTTCACAAATTTTCACCTCGAATTGCCATGAGTTACTTGCTA
Organism: Enchytraeus crypticus; assembly: GCA_905160935.1. Lineage (NCBI taxonomy): Eukaryota > Metazoa > Annelida > Clitellata > Enchytraeida > Enchytraeidae > Enchytraeus > Enchytraeus crypticus. Next base: position 562,722 of record CAJHZI010000558.1, read on the forward strand.
ATCGACTTGGAAATATCAAGTGTTGATCTAGAGTGAAAGGGCGTGTGTTTGAGGTGTAGCAAGCAAATTTGTGCTTGGCGTACTGGCATGGAATGAGAGGCAAGGACCAAATTGATCAAAATTTCTCAGCCCTTACACATCAGCATACCATGTAATAAATGATAATGGTCACTCTTCGCATAAATGTCGATCGGATGTGCTATGCAGAATGCACGACTCTCCATAGAGATGCGCCAGAAATACTAGATGAACAATGGGATTTGCTGCAATTTTGGTGAAATGTATACCAAATGTATTTGATTGGATGCACATTTCGTTGAAGTTTTGGCAGACCACTGTGTATCAAGTCTCTCTGGATCGCCGTGTTCTTGCTGATGTACATGTTCATCATCAAGATCATTACACAGAACACAGCAAAGCACAGCTGCATAGTGAGAGCTGTAGAGGAGAGTCTAAATACAAATGCTTGAGGTGCAACGTAGGCCTGCACAGTAAGTGTATTGCAAACTAATACATTCTATACACTGTAAAATTTGATACTAATAACGATTTACAACAAATCTGCGTTACCTTGTGTCATGTGTACTGGCATGGAATGAGAGAAATAATAAAAAATAGTGCATGTGATTTTGTGAATTCTGTGTGTGAAATATGTGATTTTGTGATTTCTATAAAATAGTGCATGTGATTTTGTGTTATGTTGAGCAGAGCTGGGCACCTTACCGGATTGTTGGAGCACATATTACCCATAAACATTATTTAAATGTATCCCAGAATCTTAATGCTTAGATGCCTATATTGATTTGATGTCACGAATATGAACATTGATGTCTCTAATGAACAATTAACACATCACAAGCGATGCTTGAAAATGCGCGCGTGTTCGTGCCTACAATCCCATATGTGAGATGCATATAATTTTGAAGATATACTTCACAAAAGTGAAAAAATCCGGAAATATTGCCTGATCCCATTATTACGACCCTAAAGACATGTCACCAACAGAATTATGAAGAAAACAAAGGTTGGGCATTAATGGGCTAATGTATATAACTACCAGCTGATTCAATATAAAATGTAAAGAAATGTATTTAGAGTAAAAAAATTTATTGGAGTCTCAAATTATTCAAAAAACAAAATCTATTTGTTATGTATTTATTTATTCATATATTTACTATATTAGAATTTGTCTATCAACTTATCCACCATTCCCAAAATCCCCTTAAGCTCTCTTCACCCATCAATAAACCTCGACCTGACCCTGTCTCACTCGTTCTGTTACTAGTCTATAATTTCCCTTTGCAAAACGTCTAACGTTAACTGGGAATACACTAAACTTCCTTTCTCCTCGTTACTGTATTTGTAATGCTCTTTTCAAGATATATGTAATTATGGGATTGATTGATAATTACTTTACAAATTAACCTTTAAAGCAGCCTAAATGGATCTTAAGGCACGTGTTTTCTAATTCAGCACTACTATTATAAATATCAGGATTTTTCGAATTTTAAACAATCCATCCCACGCTGTTCAATTTTAATATTGATGCCAAAGTTGAAAGTAGGTCGTGTGCACTTAACTGTTTTCCTGTGGGCAGAAATTTTTCGACTTGATTCTGAATACAAAAAGTATTAATGTTCCGCTTCTTGATTATGGGTGATGCCAAGGATTATTATGATCGATGGACAACTAGACATTTGTGCAATTAATAAATCATCTTACACAAATATTAAACTTTGATATGCTAGCCTACCTGGAAATGTGAGCAACCGTCGGTGACGCCATATTGAATGGGCAGATAATCGTAGAGCTCACAGCTGCAGTTAGATGTTCTGAAGTTGTATGAAGAGCACTGGGTTTTGTAACAGTGATGCGCGCACTGAATGACGGATGTCACTTGAACAACTCTGCTCGCAGGGTCCAAGAAACAGACGACTGAATTCTCTTGATCTTGTCGACTAACTGATGGGCGTAAGGTTATATCTGACAGCGAGCTGTAGATCAACGTCATCGTAAACATCAAAACGATCAGCAGCATATCTGCTAGAGTTGATCACTCATGTATCCAAAGTGCTACTCTAGAAGATCACTGTCAGTTTTTCTTTCGTCTAATAAATATTTTAAAGCACATGTTCATGTTTAGTTTTCTTTCTTTGAAAACATTAGACATGCCTTTATACTGAAATATTTTTAGACGATTCACTTATGATATTGTACGTTAACAAAGGCATCATTAGTTATTGAAGTCACTGAAATATTATATCGGCATAAAATTTAGTTTAAGTTTTTTCAACTTTTAGTACAGAACAAAATAGACGACCATTTTGTAGTGCAACAGTTTCTTGAGTGATTTTTTATTTTTTATTGGTATCTGTGCCTTATCATGAGCCAACTGGGAGCGATCAAATTACGTTTACTGGCGCGAAAATCCTCTACCTGGTGGGCATATGCCCTCAATTAATATGATCTGCTTGCTCAAAAATACGAGCCACCAAATTAAGTAATTTAAAGGTAAGAAATTGCTTATTGCTGGGAGGGTTGTTTTTATTAATAACTACGAATTTTTGTATGCTTGATATATTATTTCTATTCTAACGAATTGCGAAGGCTTCCGATAACCGGACATAGAGTTCGAACCCTGGCCAACTCCAGAACTACAGCAGCAAGTAATGCTGAGTGTAGTTCTGGAATTATTTCTACCCTACAGAATTGGACGAGTCCTTACATAACAACAATTTAATTAAATATATTCGTATCACATTTACACCATTAATATAAATATTAAACAAACGTTACAGTTTCTAAATGCATCCTTAGATAGTTCGGCTTGTTACAAGTTACCAGAGTAATTTATATTAAAATCGACATAGTCGTTACCATATACTAGCAACCTCAGACGAAGATGTCTCGTCCACGACAACACGACCTTCTCACTCGCACCGAATACTTAGATCACTCTCTCTCTCTCTCTCTCTCATCGACTACTTAGATCACTCTCACACCGACTACTTAGATCACTCTCACACCGCCTACTTAGATTACTCTCTCACACCGACTACTTAGATCACTCTCACATCGACACTCAGATCACTCTCTCACTGACTACTGAGATCACACTCCTCCGACTACTCGCCACCGATCTTTCATTTAAGCATCAGGTTCAACCCTGGATATATATATCTACATATAGATATATATATATATATATATATATATATATATATAGAGAGAGAGAGAGAGAGAGAGAGAGAGAGAGAGAGAGAGAGAGCTTAAATAGACAAGACGTATGCACTTACAAGGTACACAAGCATACAAATAGAATGCCTGACTGATAATTAATATTTAAAGGAAGCAATGAGACAGAGGTTACAAGAGAACATTGCTATCTACTGCAAGAAAGCTATAATTAGACCCTAAAGGAATAATACTGCAGAAGTAGAAGAAGAATATCCTAATTAAGGAGTAAAGGGTAAGGTAACATATAAGAATAGATATAGAAGTTATTAGCACACAATAGCATACGGAAAACCCGATAATGCTATACTAAACAGTTGTAATCTACAATGCGCTTTAAATCTCTATGGTTACGTGACATAACGGCAACTGAGTCAGAAAACACAGCTGCTTGTTTTAAGACCCATTTCCTCCTTCCTCTCCATGGTTAATAGTAGGCCTATTCGTTACCTTTTTCATGGCGCATCAATTGCAGCCGGCGCCGATCTAAGAATAACCTTCCATCACCCTGAGACTTTTTTCCTTCAAAGCTGTCAGCCCTCGACTTTCCAATGTGGTTACCCACAAAGTACTAGCTGAGGCCAATATAGCTTATCTTCGATTATTGATGCGCACCTAAACCAAGTGCGCTAAATCTCGCCGTGGATTGAACTATTAAACCTCATAAGTTCTTATAGTAGTTATGGTATAGCTTTTACTCTCTCAGAAACTCTTAAGAATTTTTATGTTATAGATGGTTCAATGTTTGGACTGGAGTAGAAAGTCAACGTTGACAGGACCCAGTGTTGAACGAGGACTGAAGCTAAGAGTTAGCGATAGGTAGGTAATAATAATAAAGGTTTGGGGTTAACGTTCGTTTCCTCATCGTGATAAAGCGTGTACAACTGTGACACACTAGATAGACTTCATAAGAGCTTGAAGGCGTGCACTAAGATCTCTTTCAACTTTTTTGTAGTTTTTATTCTATCTAGAAATGCCGATGGGTTCCTTTAACTTAGGATAAATTACTGACAAGACGATGTTCGTATTTCAGGTACGGTGTGTCACAACTGCAAGCCTACAACTAGATGAAAAAGACGAATAAAAACATGATAACAGCTAGTCTGCGCGTACGATTACCAAGAACAGAGTTGTCAGGATAGCGATTGGCGACGAAAGTAATTCATCGGATTTATTCCGAATAGGTCGCAATGATCTTTAAAAAACCGCAAGAATCTGTTGAATTTCCCCCGGATCGAGGTCGCCAAGTATAGAAGAGCCACAGAACCACGCGGAGCTAATACACCGATATATTACACAAACCTCTCTGATATGATATACTACTTACTATTCTTGTAATCCACTATTGGGACCACGTCAAAAATGAAACATTACTCGAAGGGAGTGGAAAAAGAAAATTAGATGAAATAGTTTCTGAGAGAAGGTTGAGGTTTTTAGGTCATTTACTGAGAATGACTGTGGATAGATAAGCAAAGACTGCAGTTAACTGGAAGCCGTGACGATTGCTAAAGGTAGAAACGAATGCAGGAATGTTGCCGCCCTATTTTCTGTACAGAACGCAAGGAACTAATGAAGATGATCCTTGTAATATCAGGTGCCTAAAGAGTGCCAATTTAAGAAATATAATGAAGATTTTACCAGTAGGCCTACGTGCAGTTTACTAATATTGCTTGAATCAACGTATTTTTATATATCAAGTATTAATGATTATTATAATAGATAGAGGAAATATGTCAGAGTGTAATCATCGATTTAGCTCTGGCTATTCAATAAATTAAAATTATTAAAGACAAATCGATCAAATTCAGATCAATTTTTTAATTTTACAACAAGATTTACAATAGTTTGACTTACTTCAAAATCGCTGTGGTCTTCCTTTGCTATGACTTTTCTGAATCATTTCTATTCAAATTCTCTCTCTTAAAAGGTCTTTATTCAGTATCTTCTATAATTTTAATGAAAATAGCGAGATCTATAAAAAATATAAGCCCAAAAGCGTATGCAATAAATTTGAATGTATCTTTTGTAAACAAGTCCATTATTTTCGATTAAATAACAGCTTAATAATGATTATAAATCTAATAAGCATCATGAGGCAACGCTCTCCTAAGAGCTTTCAGTTAATAACAATTGCGACCCCTAACCCTTAACCCTTTCACCCATCCAGATATAGTATCTTTCAATTTTTGGCTTCAAAGCAGGGGCAGTACTATGGGGGCTAGGGGTGCTAAGCCCCTAACGTCGATATTCAACCTCTCCAACTTTCAACCCATTATCCATATAAGCAAATTTGGGGGCTAGAATCAAGCCTCCCATTTAACTCACCTATTTCAGGATCCTAATCTTTTCCCTGCTCTGAGGTGACACTGTGTGAAGATTTATCATTATTTTCTTAGTGTATAAAATATAAATTTTACAATAAATTAAACAATAGTGAGCACAATAGGTTTTTGATATTGCCAACTGAATATTAGTAGGCCCTATGCAGTAGTTTCCCTGAAGTAACACGGAATAGAATATAACTGTGCATTCATTCATAGGCATTAATAGTAAATGATTAGGCCTACGCTTACATACAAAATCATAGAATACACAGGAGCAGTTGATGCTGACCAAGGGTCCATAATGATGCTAAAAGTGGACGAGATTTAGCACAGTTGTAGCGCGTATGCGTCAAATGAACGAAGTTATGCATCTTCGATAAGGTTAATTGTTTGTAAAAGTCCTTAAGTCACCGTTCAAGTGACGACTGTACAGCTGACTGTCGTTTGTTTCTAAACAATGCATTGAACATAGTGCTAAATGCACGAAAAATGCTAAATTGCTCCTAAAATTGGCATTTATGTTGGCATTTACAACGTCGAAGCTGATGATTATATCTAGATTCATAGCATTTTACAATTTCCTATCTTCTAATAAGAAATAAACATATTGAAAACGATTATTTAATCCATTTAAAATCAACCTGCAAGGATCGATGCATATACCACATTTGTTTCTCTACAAATTGCGTCCGACCTTCACCTTTTAGTGTCTATTTACTTATTTCCTATTGGCTATGTCGCTAAACCTTGACAATTAACTCGTCACACTTTTACGGGGAATGCGTTCATAGGCGACCATCTTGGAATTATGCTTACAAACAGTGTTGAAAGCTTGTTGGCTTGTTGAGCGATTATAGTGAAGTAGTGGCTACAATGCTAATCTGCACTTTAAAAAGAGATTAAATTATTATTAAGCTTGAAAGAATTATATGGAGCAGATATGAATTGGCTTCTAATTTTTGCGAAAAATTACTGACTAGCACAAATCGAGCTAATTAGATTGGCTCATTATCGGTTGGCTTATATCTAATAGAAAGGAGGATTTAAGAAAACTTAAAGCATTAAAAATTGTTATACTGTAAAGATCTAATAGAAAATACTATGTGAATTTATAAAATTACCTAAGAAATAAAACTTTTAATAATGGATTCACAGCTTCATGCGTGGTGTAGACATAAGCAATAGATAAATGGGAGAATTTTAAAATCAGGAAACGGAGCTTAGTTGTTAGACCCTATATTTAAGTTCTAAGGTGGATTTTATATTTACTAATTAAAAGAGAGACAATGGCGGGAATTCAATGGAAACGTAAAGGAATAATACAAGGGTTAAACAGAAACAAGAGAGTTGAGACTGCTTGCCAATAGTAACTAATTAATAGGTAAAATTAAGAGGAAAATGGTGAGAACCTAATTAAGGAATTATGAAATGGGCCTTCCATTCTACAGCTCTCTGAAAGCGAAATACAATATCTCTATTGTTCTACATTTTAAAATACAAGTATCCATACTTACCAATTTCAATTGATCTGGTATTGTTCCTTCTAAAAATTTATAGGAAATATATGACCGAATAACGCTAACAATAATGACTGAATAACGCTAAAAATAGTGACAGATTAATGCTAACAGTAATGACTGGAAAACGCTAACAGTAATGACTGAATATCGATAACAGTAATGACTAAATAACGCTACAACAATGACTGATAATGCTAACAATAAAGACTGAATAAATGACATTCAATTGTAACACTATTATCTGAATAAGTTTATCACAAATTGTATCCAGCAAAGAAGAAGGAGTTTAACAAAACATAAATTTCTGTGTAAGGTCTCATGGCCGAGCAATCAATTTGTGGAACAAAAGAATTGTTAACGCTCCTCCTTTATCTTGTCAGCTGAATAGGAAGATTACAGCGGTTCAACTTACAAAGTAGCACGTTGCAATGTTTTCAAAAATCTCATTGTTTCTGATTATACAGGTACAATAACCACGCAGGATGAGAACTATAGACGTCTTCGGAAAGGTCACAGGAACTTTATTAATTAGGGTGGGCAATAGGGGTAACTAAAAGAGCGATGGCAGTAGCATATCTAGGAAATAACAAAGTAATAGAAGTTTCACTAGAAATCTGCTAAGCTCTAGTTTTTCAAACACGCCTAAAATAGCTATGAACTAATCAGTATGACTTTAATAGAAATCACACGTATACGAGGACCGGGCTCTTCTTGTGAGCTCTCAATTCAATTCAATTCTCATTCAATTGAATGTCGCAATGGCGTAGGGGTAACGTCATGAAGTCTTGAATGACAGCTCCTGAGGTGAATTGAACCCTCGTGGGTTCGAATCCCAGTCGCGCTGATCTGAGAGTAAAATCTCGGACAATCACCGGACTGACTACACGGAAAATGGACTAAATTGCCTAACGGTTTAAAAATGTGGTATTAAAAGGTGATAGATATCAACATACATGTAGTTGATCATTTCACTACAATGCGTGTTTACTCTTTTTACTTTACTCTCACATACTCTTTCTACCGTAGCTTATAAGTTGAAGCAGCAATTCTCCAACTGTTTTGTAGAGGACACACTAATCTCCTCTCGTTTTGACACATTCTACGACCAATCACACTGCGCAGGCATTGTTCACTATTGCGCAGCACTTGACGAATCTATTAACTATTATTATATATTATGAATTTTATTAACTATTATTATATACTATGAATTTTATTATTTTTTACTTACATCCATGACGGTATTTGACCTAGCCACCTCACTCATACATATAAAGCCCATCATCTTACCACCACCACCCCCGCTATACTATCACCCTCAGGCTGGAAAGATTGGTTTCGTTTCGGTTATTGGTATGTAGATCGAAAGCACTCAGGCGTTAAGAAAAGAGGATTTTAGGAAACTGCATGCTTCATGCGAACAGTGCCTACGGATAAGCATAGAGATAATCAAATGGACTGACAAATTTACGAAAGAAGAAGTGTTAAATAGGGTTGGCATAAATAGACAATTATTAAATATCATAAAGAATAAAAGAAGAACTGGATATACTGAAAGAGAATGGTTTATTAAAAGAGGTAATGGAATGGAAACAGACTAAAGGAAGACCGAGACTTGGGATACTGGATGAATTGATAACTAATTCGTATATTGATATGAAGAGAAAATCAGAGAATATAAATGTGGAGGGATTATATGCCATGGACCTGCCAATAGGCAGTGGACTAAGAGAGAGAGAGAGAGAGAGAGAGAGAGATATGCAGATCGAAAGCTTTGAAACGTTGAATGAATGTTTGAAACATTGGCCAACTTGAAGGCCAACCTGGCCAACGCCTTCATTCAGGCTATGCCTGTTATACGATGACGCTGGTAAACATGATCCATATTGAAATTTCCTCTATTAAAAATTAACTAGAGGTTTTAATACAGGCATTAATATTATGAAGTTAGTCTATTATTTTACTTATTCGTCTATTTGTGTTTGTAATTGTGTTGCATCAAACACAATTTGATGGCATGATCGACTTCATTAGGCCTATAAACTTACTTCCTCATAAATACAGTAATTCATGAGGCACGCCTCCTGAATTACTGCGTGATAATTAATAGTTTGTTTAGCGGCTACTTTCAGTATTAAAAAGTTATACGTAGCCTGCAGTCTTAAACCAAGCAATTCAATAGCCTACTCAAATCCTGTAATGCTGTACAGCACGTTAACATTGCCACACACTTGGACAACCACACCTTAGATCTTGTCATTACTCCTTCTCAGTCAGCACTAGATCCTACGAGCATTGACATTTTATCTCATTCTCCATCTGACCATTTCCCCGTCACTTGCTCATTCAACCACATGAAATCCCAAACTGTACCTAACACCACTACTATATCTTACCGGAAAATCAATAGCATCAATATTGACCAATTTTGCTCGGACCTCGAGAATTCGACTCTAATCAAGTCGCCTTCTCCTGACGTTGATGAACTTGTCCACCAGTATAACTCCACCCTTTCTGCCCTGCTTGATAAGCACGCACCTTTAACTCGTAAGAGTATAAGGGAGTCTAACCCATGGTTTACTCCCGAACTAGCTAAGTTGAAGGCGGCGTGTCGTAGAGCCGACAGGAAGTGGCGCCAAACCCATGCTGTAGTTTGTGAAACTACATCCAATCTACAGTATAAAGCGTATCGTTCTGCCATTGCATCTGCTAAGCAACGACACTACTCCACTATCATCAGCAATGCAGTAAACTCCAAGAACCTATAGAAAACAGTCAACACTTTATTGCATAGGTCATCCTCTCCGTCTCTTCCTTCACTTCCTGCTGAGTCACTTCCTAAACGGTTTGCTCTTCACTTATCGGACAAAATCAACCAACTCCGGTCCTCCACCATTCCTCTCATCTCCATACCTCACTATCCTGAACTAACCAAATCAACCGATGAGCAGCTCCATAGCTTCGCGCCTGTCTCCATTGAGGAGATCACGCAACAAGTCTTGACTTCTCCTCCCAAGCACTGTGATCTCGACCTTATCCCTACTTCCCCGTTGAAGAAGTGTATCCATGTTCTGGCACCTTCAATTTCCACAATTGTTAATTTATCCTTGTCCTCTGGCACTTTTCCACAGTCATTTAAAAATGCTATTGTCACTCCACTCCTAAAGAAACCTCGCTGGACAAGGAATCACTCTCCAACTACAGGCCCATATCCAATTTACCATTCACCTCCAAACTCACAGAGAGACTAGTCTTTCAAGGACTCTCCACCTACCTTAAGTCCATCGACCTCTTCAACAATCACCAATCTGCTTATACACAACGTCGCTCTACTGAAACTGTTCTTCTTTCTGTCTGTAACACCATTACTAACGCCATGTGTCACTCAACGTGTCACTGGACTTTGTACTCTCGATCTGTCTGCTGCTTTCGACACCATCGATCACCTAATCCTCCTACAACGTCTTTCCTCATGGTTTGGTATCCACGGCAATGCACTTGCTTGGTTTTCTTCGTATCTCACCGAACGTACTCTTAGCGTCAAAGTTCAAGATTATTCCTCTCCGCCTTCCATCCTCAAGTACGGTTTGCCTCAGGGCTCTGTACTTGGTCCTATCCTCTTTAATTTGTACACTACTCCACTAAGCTCCTTGATCTCTTCACATTCATTAGACCATCAACTTTTCGCTGATGACACTCAGCTGTACACATGCTTCACTCCCCACTCCTATCCTGATGCTAAGATTTGTCTACAGCAATCCTTTCAGCAAATATCTTCCTGGATGTCTGCCAATTTCTTGTCGCTCAATCCATCCAAGGCTGAGTTCGTGCTATTTGGAACACCTCAGCAACGTTCAAATCTCAACGAGGTGTCCCTGGCTCTCTCTTCCGATGTTTCAGTCACACCAGTTTCTTCTGTGAAGAATCTTGGTGTTGGCCTTGACCACCACCTGTCATTCCACGAACATGTCACTAAAACATCACAGGCATGTTTCTTTCAAATTCGCGATCTTCGTCGAATAAGACCATTTCTTTCTCTCGAGACTGCCACTACAATTGGCGCTGCTCTCGTGCAATCGAAACTGGATTACTGCAACTCCCCATTTCCAAATCTTCCCAGTTGCGAGATTGATAGGTTGCAGTTCATCCAGAATTCCCTTGCACGTGCAGTCTTTCGTAGCTCCAAATATTCTCATGTTACTCCAAACCTCAAGTCCTCACACTGGCTCAAAGTTAGAGAACGCATTTTATACAAGACAGTTTCTCTAACTTATAAGTCTATTACCACTCCTGGTAATAGTTACATGTCCCATTTACTACAAGTGCGACAACCTACCTCCAGGCCCACCGGGTCCTCTAAGTTAGTTACTCTTGAGAGACCGAGCCTTCCTTCACGTAGCAAGCTGTCTAGGCGCTCCTTCCAGCATGCTGCCCCGCAGATCTGGAATTCTATTCCTTCCACTCTGCGCACACTCTCATCTATTCCTAATCAGCCTTTCCTACTCTACGAACAGTTTCATAGGCGATTAAAATCTTTTCTCTTCGACTTTTCATATCCACCAAACGTCCACGAACTGAGACCAACACGTAAACCTCCATTTCGCTAGTACCCTTCCTTAAACTGATCACCCGGATTTTGGCTCGCTCCGTTTATGGACCCCTCACTCTGCTCATCGGCTTTGATTTGGTTTCACAGTGCTCAATGTTGTCATGGACAACAGTAGCACTCTAATCGTATTGTTGTTGTTGTTGTTGTTGTTAAAGAATTACTTAAAATTAGTTACAATTCAAAACGTGCATGAAATTTACACTCTCTTTCTAATTAATCATACATGTAAAATCTAAAAGCTCACTAAGCAAGTGCATTTGTTAATGCCATGCAATTTTAATTGATTGTTCCTGATGTACGGGGATCAAATCCCGGTAGAGCTGATGAGGTAGTAAATAACTAAATATTATAACATTATAACATACGCGTTAACATAGGCCTACAGGGCAGCAGGTCAACATGACTAATGAACTGTTGGGTTCTCCAATCCTCTCTCCGTTATAGGAGTTTGGAAATGGAGTCGTGGGTTCGATTTTTCCAACTCTTCATGCTTTGGCGGTATTAATCTTTAAGATGCAAGGATCTCTTGCTCATATAGCCAGTTAGAGGCTAAATCAATGAGACTGGAGCTGCTATGAACAGAACTCATGCTTATTCGTTCAATGTATGATAATTTATAGTATTTGTGTATTATTTGTAATTATCTATATAAATTCTAATTAAATTAGAATACTGACATAAAAGCTAGTGATTTATTATTTTAAACGATTTATTATTAACAAAGAAACACGATAGCAATACAACGAGTTAAAACATTAAACATAAAGATAGAATAGAATATTAAACGCATACTACGAAACAATTATTAAAATGCTAAAAATAGGCGATAAATATAAAATCAATCTACTTCTAATCAGTTAGTTAAATGTCTGTATTTGCAATTAAAATAAGAGATAGAAAATGGGAACGAGTTATTGGCTTCAAGGCACTCCTCGCTTATATGAATTGCTACTTTTCCTCTTTTCTTCTTTATTATGACTGTTAACACGTGAGGTGTTATTTTACAGTCGTTTAGCTGATTTTATGTAAAAGACGCTTAACTAGAGAAGGCAACTAGTAAATTGCGCTTTTCATAGATTTAGGATCTGCAATCGCCTAACTGAATTCTAGAAGGATAACGCTTATCTAGAGTGGACAACTAGAAAATTAGCGCTCTTCGTAGAACTTCAGTATTATGCTCTTCTGTCTTCTTTTCTTTCTTTCATCTGACTGTTAACACAAGAGGTGTTATTTCACAGTCGTTTAGCTGAATCTAAGGCAAAGACACTTAACTAGATTAGGCACTAGTAAATCGCGCTTTCCGTAGAATTCAGGATTGTAGTCGTTTAGCTGAAATCTATGAAAGCAACACTTATCTAGATTAGGCACTAGAAAATTAGTGTTCTTCGTAGAATTTCGCTCTTTCCTGATTCTGTCTTCCTCTTCAATTTCTTTCTTCAATCTTCAGTCTTCTATTTTCCTTCTTCAATCTTCAGTCTTCAATTTTCTGTCTTCTGTCTTCACTGCCAACACAAAGTGTTGTAAACGCAGCTATTCACCTGAATTGACGAGAAAACGCTTTATCTGGATTCAACAATAGTAACCGGCGTTTCTGGTACAATCAAGGATTTATACATTCAATGGATTGAGATATTGAAATGGATCGTGATTAACCGACTTATAGAAGGTTAGACGACAATTCCACACAAAATCTGCAATCCCGTGAGGCACAATCGTTTCAGTATAGATTTCGTATTTTTCGTGCTAACTGTCACCGACCTATAGAAGGTGTATAGTAGAACTATTTCATACGAATCAGTCAGAAATTCAGAAGCTTGTATGAAATCTACTAGTTTATGTGTTTGTCGCAATAATTCATTAAGAATTATATTTATACAAGTTCAGCTAGTAATTCCGTATAAGCCAGAGTTCAGGAGTGAACTAAAATTATATGGCCTGTCCTCTGGTAATATAGCATTGATCGAGGCCATGCTAAACAGCCAATCAGAATCAAGCTCTTCATAAGCATTTCTCCACCCAACTCCATGAGTATTTGCTATGTATGCATGTCTTTTATGCATATATTTTGTATTATTGCTTTATATAATGTGCTAGTTTTTACTGAATGTCATACCATATCTAGCTTAGAATCAGTTTTTAAATGAATACATCAATAATCCAAAATCATATCTCAATATATGAGGGTTAAACTTCTAATTGCATGTTAATTTGCATTTCCTCATTACTTAATTTAATATTCTCGTTTCATAACCTTGCAATTCTAACGCAAAATAAATTCTAATGAACATACGCTGAAATGAATACAAATCTCAATGCAAAATGATCAATTTAAACATCTAAATACAAACATGAGTGCAAATAAAATTAATTCCAAACATATGGGTGAGAAATAAAATATGTAACACATTTAGTTGTGCTACATTACAGTGAAACGTCAAATCATCTTTTATTCCACATTACTTTAAGACTAAATTACAAATTATATATCAGTTTACAATATACAATTTATTAAAATATCTCTCAATGCACAAATAGCGATTTGAAATAATACACATCTTGTCCATGGTAAAGTTCAGAGCAATTTACAGTAATTTTTAATAGTAAATATAACTCGAGATTACTTGTTAAGTGCTATGAATTGAAGCCACTACTTGTAATAGTGCAGCAAAAATAAGTATTTTCGCATTCACAGAGCCGACCATCAAAATTAAATAAGATTTTAATTTCTCAATTTAATTTTGAAATAATCACTGTAGATATATCACAAATTGAATATAAAAAATAGCATTGCAATGGCTTTAAAGTACATAAACCAGATTTCTTATATAACTAAACTGCTTAATGGTTAGACCTGTGGTATTAAGTGATATCATAGCAGATGATATATCATCTCACTATAATCTACAGTATGTTGAGCGTTTTAACCTTTATAACATACCATCCATGATCCATGTAGGCCTATACTTCATACAGTTATAAGCATAATGGATTAGTTTAATTTTCTAAACAGCACACTAGGCAAGAAAGTGTAGCTGCTTGTTTTAAAGATCGTGTTTTTTGTCGTTTTCGTTGTTTTCTCCTATAGTCTTCATGATTGAAATAATCATTGCCTTAAAGGTGATACCTTAATGCGGGTTGGATTTAAGAATAAAACTCAAGTTTCAGCCCCCGACCAGGGGATATACTAAACCTTTAACTTCAGTCATCTGGTATAGTGCTGATGTAAACACTAGACAGTATTCGAGACTGTCATGAGCTGTTGGTGTGGCAATATAGTTATATTTTCTTTTTATAATACCATATAAAGTTGCCACAAACATGAAATTTAAAAATTGCAATATCTGACTTCAAAATAAGTTTGCGAAGTTCTGTATGTAGCTTCGTTTAGTACACATGTTGACAAGATGGCTACCGTGGAATCTTTAAAGCGCCAGGGATGGTTCGTAATTACTTACTTAATTAATTTATTAATTATCTGACTAATTGAAACACCTTTTTATATGGAATTAATTAATGCGCTCTATTAATTAGTTGAATAATATATACTTTCGTTATTTACTGTTATTTTGAGTTAATGTTGCGATTCGAGTTATCGAAGCATTTCGTAAACGCCCTTATGAAAACAAATAGTCTTTGATAGTGTCATAGTGATATGGCCACTGTCAATTTGTCATTTCTTTCATCTCTAAAAATGGAAGCAAATACGAGTCTGAATAATAAAGTCTAAATTCGAAAAGTATAAAAGAATTGTCAAATAACTATCACTACTTATTGCTAGTAAGTTATCGGCTTTGGTACAACCTAATTGAAATGCAGTGTCATGGGCTACCAAAAACCAGAAATAGAGTACTAAAATGTTTTAATTTTACTGTAACACTGACTTCATAGTGTAAGAGATTGTCGTGATGGATGTAGACTTTATCAAATTTTGTCGAAGCAACTCTTCTAAGAAAGTTAGAAATAGATATAGAAAATTTAGATGATGCTGCTGCTTTTGATGATGCTACCAGAAATTTATAGACCTTTTAAAAAATGACCTATGGGTCCTTCACACTTTTATCATTTGTGATTTCAAGTTTTTCATTGCTAACTACTTTATTATGTTGATGTCAGGTATTTGACAACAGATGGGCTAGAATTGTGCAATAAAGGAAATAAGAGTGCCTCTGTCGATGATGTTATCAAAGAAGCTTTGAATGTAAGTTCTAATCTTATACTAATTCAACATCTAAATTCACAATGAACCCCTTCAGAAAATTTTCTTGACTCCCACTCGAGCTCAGTAAGCTGCACTGCGCTTCACAATTTTAATGGGCTCTACTAATGTTCGTGATAGGAAGCATCTAGAAGCATTTTAAGACGTGTTAAAAGAGGTTGGTATCTATAATAGTGAGTCCGCTTTTAAAGATCTTTGCTTTTCAGCTGATAGCAAACTTTAAAACATTCTGTAATAATTCTGACCACTTATTCACTCTCATTTTGCCCCACTAAACTAATATTGATAGCAAACCCAAAGAAATGTTGCTAAATGAAGCTATGCTCTATCAACTAAGTGTAGCACCTTGATTGCTAAAAATTTTGTAATTTACATGGTATTAAATAAAACTACTAAACTGTATTAATTTTAATCTTAGCTTAAGCGATTTGTATTCGCATTGATATGCCATTTTATGTGTATAGTAACTGTCAGCAGTTGTCAGATTATTGTGAAATATATGAATATAGAATACATTAGGAATCTGATGCAACTATAAAAATAATGGTCACATTACACTTGTGTATATTATTACTTACTTTGTTTAAGATTCATTGTGATGTTTTATCTATGTGGATAGGCTGATCTGAAAGCTATTGGAGAAAAACATCTTTCTGATGGCTTGTCAAGAGTCAAATCAGAAACCGTAAGCCTACATAATTTCTATAAAACTATAATAATTAGTGTATTCTTTAATTACAATGCAACGCTTACATTGGAGACTTAACTTCATGTTTCATATCCATTGGCTTTGTTATTGTGATGAAAAGGTTTAAGCATATAATTAGGCATTCAGGTTTACTGTCAATGGCCTGAAGAAGCTAAAAAGGATTTGAGGTAGAAAAACTAAATTGAACTTCTGTTTCATTACTGCTGATATACGTAAGAAACAGTCTACAATAAGAATCGTTGACTATGTGCTTAAGAGACATAAGCTATCGTCATCTTCCATCACATTAATTTAATATCTGAAAGGTTATAACAGAGGCTCATCAAATACCTATCTTGAATCATTTTGTTAATATTTGAGACAGTGTGATTCCTAAAATCATATTACAGTTCCTATAAGCTTAATGTAGAGAAAAGGTGATCTCAGAAAATTTCTGTTTGCTTAATACGGAGAAGTCCGATCTCATCATATTTGTCGTTTGATTTTCAAATAAAAAAAATTCTATACCTGTTGTGATCTTTAATTTTAATGATCACCCAAATTGTGCATCAACACTTACAGGTAATCGCTGGGAATATTTATGTAATTTACAAATCAATTCTTTATATAACAGAGAACTTATGAGAAGTTTGGTTGAACGAATGTTTATGTGCAGATTGAAGGCACCTACGTGGTTCAGTTGAGTAAAGTGAAGAACGTGTCTGTGCCGCGTGAGTCAGAGGCAGCAATGTCTGAGTCTTCTTATGGCGGGAGACTTCTGCGTCTAGCCGTAACTGACGGACATCTAACGTACCCTGCAATAGATATTGATGGCATCACAGGGCTGAGGTAAGTCCAGGCTGTAGACATTAGAATAACTAAACTTATCATATTAATTATGTGGTAAAGATGCAGCTGTATTTGTAGTATTTCTAAATTAGTTTATAATTTTATATCAAAATTACGCAAACATTTTAAGTAAGCGTAATAATATAATTAAAGATGTAAAATAATTGTTCCTATTACAATGTACCGAATATAGAGAATAATTTAATAATAATAATCTATTCCTTTTATTTCCATCATCAATCTGACAAATCGCAGACTGTAACAATATGACAGATCACGTAACAATGTAACAGATACAGGAGGAAATATATAATAAATAAATAATGAATAATAAATAAATAGGAGGAGGCTACATAAAATCAAAATATGAGATGAAAGAAATATAAGAAACTATAAGAAGTATAAATATAATTTCCAGTCAGACTTAAGTGAGTATAGTAATATAATTAAAGAATTATATTACTATTATAATTATAATTATATTAATTTTAAAAAAATAATTGTTGCTTATACAATGTATCGTATATAGTGAGTAATTTCCAGGCAGACTTATATTAATTGTCTAGGTATTATTTGTCAATATTCTGCTGCTGTTTATTTGTGTGCAGTGTTGAGAGTCCTCCGGGAACTAAGCTAAAGCTGACGGGTAAGGTGACAGTGAGTCAGGGATTCATTATATTGAGTCGAAGCAACTCTAAAGTTCTTGGTGGTCACGTGGAGAAACTGGTTGAGCAGTGGCAACTGAAAAGGGTAAAATAACCAATTATTATTATTAGCTAAATATTATATGTTTTATGAGATATGTTGTCATAGTTGGTGTCCTAATCGACGATAGCCTTAGGGCTTCTCAGGAAGACACAAACCAATGTTTAATGTCTATTGCTATGTTAGTTTGTAAAGTGTAATGGTTTGAAATAAATAAATAAAGATAGAATTCTAATGAAATTAGTTATTTAAAATTCTTTTTGAGTTGCTAGTAATTTGATTTTGTTTTAATACCTTCACTGGATATGTTAAAAGTCGCTCTTTCAGGCTTACGTAATTGAAGTCCTTACTTGCTAGATGGAGAATTTCCTGCTACTTAACTTGGGCCATGAACCATGATTTGAATAATTTGCTTATGCCATTTTCTATACAAACTATACATGTACAGTGAAGAGCTGAACATTAAATCAGTGATGGAGTTTTTGTTTGATTTATTTATGCAGTAAGTTAAAAGTATAAAAATTGTAGGTTAGTATAAAAGTTTAGACTTCATAGAATGTTGTACATGAGTATGCTGTTATCTTAGAAGCACATATTGTGTGACTGCTGGTTTTGTAATTGAAATGTTGAGATTAGCTGCAGATCTCTTCAGTGCACTGCCAAGTGGCAGGTTCAAGGTACATATTCATACTCAAAGTCTGCTTTCTCGCTCCATAAGAGCACTCCTTAGATCAACAAATTAATCCCTTCACAAAGTCTATGCGTTATCCATACCTTATGTAGCCTATAGCTTGGGAAAAGTGTGGCTTCTGAGTTGGTTTCCCATTGCCTTCCTCAGCTGCAGGTATATGATGTGTTTAACAGGCTATGATACTGCAGTCTAAAGCCAGTTCATCGCCCAACGATAGACCAGGAGGACCTCCGAGATTCATTCCATTTGGTCAGAAGAGGACTGAAGCTGATATTGCTGCTGATGGAAAGAAAGGTCAGTAGTTAATCGAATCTATCAATCAATCAAATAATTGCACAGAGTCTTAGATTAATCCAGATTAACTGTTGGGTACAAACATTCCGCCTGACCATTGTTCTATTTAGTTTTTAACTAATTAATCGGAGTATCTATATTTCATTACTCTCTCTGTATCAGTGTATTGCCTAATGGCAGGACTATAGCGTATAACTCTTTCTAATTGTTTTGAGCCTCAGATTCCTATCTCATGATACAAAGTAGTAATTTGATCAAATTCAAGATGGAATATCTATCTATCAAATTTGTGATAATTCCACAAATCTATAAGTAACGTTCTTATTCAGCAATTAATGTGGTTATACTTGATGACTTTACTTATTTATATTTGGCTATGAATATATAGTAATTTTATTTCTAGCAATTCTATGTTAGTTCATTAGAACATAGGGTAGTAAAGCTCTAGTATATAATCTGTGAATTAAGTATGAAAATATATTATATTGATATGTTGATAATATAATATAATATTATATATTATATTACTATACTTTACTATTGTGACTGTATGATAAATTTAAGTGTGTATTAATGTGGTCTTATTGATTTTTTGTACTATGTATACTTTATTATTTGATTTGGATTTGTATTTCTTATAAACATTTTATTTGTCAGTTTTGGTAATATACTAAAACATGCTGTATATTGAATATATAGTTTATCTTTCCTTCCATTCTGCTTTCTAAAGAGGTCATAGAAGGCAGAATGGAAGGAAATAGAGGCAGAAGAAGGCCGCAATTAGGAATGTTAGATGATTTAAAGATGCACTCGTGAACATGAAGGGAACAGCGGAAGATAGTGAAGATGTGAGGCGTTATATACCATGGACCTGCCAGTAGGCAAGTGCACTGAGAGAGAGGTATCCTTGTTGTATCAGGTGTACTGAGAGAGAGAATTCTCATGTACAACATATCAATCAATCAATATCAATAAGAATTTAACGTCCATTTCCTCACTGTAAGGCAATGTCAGGGACATCTCGTCATATGCAATGCATTATCTATCAAACTTATACAATAAAATGCTAAAAGTTAGCTTTGGCTGTTCTCTGATAATTCTGTTCTAGGTAACTTCAAGTCTCTGGACTCCAGTGCTACTGGAAGCGGCACAAAGAAAGAATCTGACACAGAGTTTGATAAACAGAGATCTGATTTAATACAAGCGGCTATTAAAGAGTCAAGAACTGGAGTAAAGAGTGCACCAGCTCGTCCATTTGGTAACAGACAGGTGAGTTTCTATAATTAGGTCAAAGCTAAGTTTAAATCTATCTATTTCTCTTCTATTTTTCTCTAAAGATATTGACGCAGCATATACCTCTAAAGAAAACTATCTTTTTAAAGTTTGATGTCATGAAATAATCACTGGACAAGATAAAATCCTATATATAATATATAGGATTAATAAATAAATATATATCCTATAGATATCCTATAAAAATATATATATATATATATATATATATATATATATATATACATGTGTGTATATATATATAATATATATCTATATATATATATTAATATATATATCTATATATATATATATTATAGATATATATATAGATATATAGATATATATAATCCTGGGCTCGCCCGTCACTAATATCACTTTCGAGTGAGGAAACTGACGCAGGTCCATGGTACATAACGCCTCCACTCTTCTCTGTCTTCCGCCTTCCTCTTCATTTCCACATATGAGTGGGTCTTTAAATCATCTAACATACTAATCTCGGCCTGCCCCTGCCTCTTTTTCCTTCCTTTCTACCTTCTATGACCTCTTTTAATAGACCTTCCCCCCTTAGAATGTGTCCTATCCATCTCTCTTCCTATTTCTTAATACTTTTATCAACTGTCTATCTGTGCCAACTCTCCCCAGGACTTCCTCATTGTAACTTTTTGAGTCCAGCTAATCCTCTCCATTCTTCTCCAAATCCACATTTCCTATGCCTCCAGTTTCCTAATATCTTCCTTCTTAAGGTCCTTGTTTCACATCCATATAATAGCGTGGTCCAAACCAAAGTTTTCACTATCTTTATCTTTGTGTCTTTCTTTAGACTTTTTGTTAATAGTTCTTTTTCTACTACCAAAGGCCGCTTTTGCTTGTGCAATCCTACTGCATATTTCTGTCTCACATTTCCCATCATCGTTATAGTATGACCCAAATATTTGAAACTCCTTACCTGTTCCAATTTCGTACCATTTATTGTGATATTAACTTCACCTTTATTATTGGACACTCTCATAACCTTGGTCTTTTTTATATTAGTCTTCATGCCATATCTTAGGGCCGTATCATTCAGCCTATCCATTATCTTCTGCAATCCAATCTCGCTGCCCGGTACCATTCCTTGGTCATCTGCAAATCATACATCTTGTAACAAATTCTCTCCTACTTTTATTCCTTCTTCCAAGTCTTCCATGGCTTCCTCCATCATTGCCTCAGCGTAAATGTTAAACAGTAGCGGCGAAATGCTACAACCTTGTCTTACTCCACGTCCTATTACTCCTTTTCTGAGTATTCTTGTTGGATTTTGATTACTGCTCTTTGATTCATGTACAAGTTCAAAATTAGTCTTCTATCTCTCCAGTCAATTCCTATTCTTTTTAAGATATTCATCATCGTTATCCAAAATCAATCCTGTCAAAGGCCTTCTCGAAGTCTACAAAGCATACAAAAGCGTCATTACCATATTCTAAGCTTCTTTCGTAAAGAACCCGCATTACTCCTTTTGCTTCTCTTGTGCTGCATCCTTTCCTAAAACCAAATTGTGTCTTTCTCAGTATCATCTCTGCTTTCGACTGAATGCGATTATTTACTATCTTTAATAAGATCTTCGATGCATGAGGTATTAAGCTGATTGTTCTGTAATCCGAACACTCCACAGCATTGGCTTTTTTGGGAATTGAAATCATGACTGACTTGGTAAAGTCGTCTGGCCAAATACCTGTACTGTACACTTCCATACATACTTCCAGTAACTTTTTGAATGTTTCTCCTTCCAACATTTTCAAGAATTCCGCTGGGATTTAATCTATTCTGGCTGCCTTTCCCTTCTTCATACTTTTAATTGCAGAATAAATTTCCTCCTTCATTAAATCGGGGCCCCTTTTATCATCTTCTTTGATATCCTCTTCTTCTATTTTAAAATCCTCTTGAACTGGTTTCCCAGCCTTATCATACAATTCCTCTACATATTCTCTCCCATCTTTTTTTTACTTCTTCCAGCTCTGTCTTCAATTCCCCATCTTTACCCATTATACTAATGTTCTTTGCATCTCCTTTCTTTTTTTTATCAGTTCTTGTTAATATCCTGACTTCCTGGTATAATAGATCCGACTTCCCTCTTCTATCATATTCTGCTAACCAGCTCTATATACTGATGTGCTTACCAGCTCTATATGCTGATAATTGTTGATGCTATACAGTTTGTACCTGATTGTATTGATCTTAGATTGTATTGAGGCTGACTTATTTCTTATGTTGTGTTTAGCATTTTATTAAACATTATATTATATAGTTCCATATGAAGAGTTCTTCCTTTATACTTTGTAAGCTCATAGAAAATCAATTTCTTCTGTAAATCTAATATACAAAAATTATTGCAATGATTCCTGTAAAATTTGTGTTGTCTGAAATTTGCGATTGCTCTTCCTGTTTTGTTGCTGTTGCTTATATTGAAAGAGTTTAATGACTCACTGTTGTGTATATTGACTCACTATTGTGTTTAATGACTCACTATTGTGTTTAATGACTCACTATTGTGTTTATTGACTCACTGTTGTGTATATTGACTCACTATTGTGTTTAATGACTCACTATTGTGTTTAATGACTCACTATTGTGTTTAATGACTCACTATTGTGTTTATTGACTCACTGTTGTGTTTAATGACTCGCTATTGTGTTTAATGACTCGCTATTGTGTTTAACGACTCACTGTAGGACGCTGCTGGAAACCAAGACAAAGATATAGCACGCATCGTCGAGATGGGTTTCAACATAGAACAAGCCAAGACTGCGCTGAAGAATTCTCAGGGTAACGTTGAGCAGGCCATAGCCAGGCTGTTAGGAGAAGGGCAGGAGGAGAGAGCTCAGAGGAGAGCCGAACCTGTGGCCTCTGGGACGGGTGCCGAGTCGTCTACCGCGAGAGCTAGGACCGAGGAACGGCAGGGAGTGCGGAGAGGGGAGGAGAGTGGACAGAGGGGAGGGAGGGGTGGAGTTAGGAGGGGTGGTGGGAGGAGAGATAATGAAGAGGACGATTATGGCTCTCATAGTAGACCCTCTGCTCCGTCAACGTTGTTCGATTTCGTAACTGCAAAGATTCCGGGGTCTGCGAATTCAGGAGGTTAGCGGTTGCATTTAATTTCGTCAAATTTTGCTGAGTTGATTTTAAATTGGAAAGCAGTTATGCTCTCTCTTGCATTATATGTTGGTGTTCAGTGTTAAGATATTTAGTTGCTAATGTTATTCTAGAAAATTTAATTAGAAATTATTCTACAGATAAGCTCGCTGGTATCTGGGTTTAGAGTTTGGTGTTCAACTAATAAAGTTTGATTTGTGAGTACAGACGAAAAGAAGTCTAGCCGGACCTCTGCGACAGACGGCAGCGACTCAGCAGTCACGTCGAAATCTACCTCATCATCATCCAATGCCGCGCCCGTCTCGTCTGCCTCAGCGACGTCTGCTCAGAATCTTCCGCCGCGACTGCAGCGGAAGCAGAAATCTGAGGAGGAGCAGGAGAGGTATGGAAGTGGAGGAGGGTCTAGAGGGGGTCAGGGAGGGGGTGGAAATTTGTGGGCCGCGGGTGATGGGGGGGCGGGTAAAAGAAATGCTGATTCTAATAGAGAAGAGCAAACGAGCAAGCAATACGACGTAAATAGCCGAGGGACTGTTAACAATAGAAACCTGTGGAATGATAACTCGGCAGTTGATGGCAAAGGCAACAGAAATTCTTTCAGGTATGCTCTATCCGTTGATAGATATTGATATTGTACTGTATTGCATTATATTGATTATATGTATTATATGATGCTCTATCCGTCATGTTGATGTTGTATTAGAAGACATAGGTTAAGTTATTCAAGCAATTTTAAACTATCTAATGACTATCTAATAATTATGTTTTACTTTTCTCTTGCATGATTTATTTCATTACTTGATTTCATTAGTTGATTTCTAAATAAATAAATCATCTGCCAGCCTTATTTTCTTATTGCTTTATGCTAATAGTACTACTGTATTTTTTATGCGCCTATGATGAAGAAGATTAAAAAATTTTGATTGCAGCTAGTGTCTTTCTATAATTACAAATGTTACTAATTAGTTTAAAATCTTTGATTTTTACTATATTTCTTATGTCTCTATGATAGGATAGAGGTTTGTTGGTCGCTACAAGTTTTCATTTTTAACGAATTTGAATACTGTGAAAAACCACGTTGAATCTACTACTTGAGGGTATATGAGAATGAGTGATGTGGTATAGCGGCAAATTTTTATTATTTCTCCGACCAGAAATAATTCAAATCAGGGTCGACCTCAGGGTCAAGGTCGATACAACGACAACCGACCAGGACAACATCAAGAGCCGAGCAACAACGATAGATCTTACAATAGTCAAACAACAAATAACAGGGCGAGCAGCTACAACAATGACACGGGTAATTCGTACAACGGCAATTCTAGAAGCGGCTCCGGGAGATCTGACGGTAGGAATGTTGGTAGAGGTTTGGAGCAGCAGATGAATAGTATGCATTTATCAAGTGCGAGTGAGAGAGATGGGAGTCGAGAGATGAGACAATCTAATAATCAGATACAACAGAATACTCAAAGGCAGCCGCTTTCTTCAGCTAACGATAACTCTGCTACCCAGGTATTTGTTATTCTGATGTTGCTGTTATTATTTACTGTTATTTTAGTTATCATTCATTTCTCTTTTATTCTATGGTCTTGTTGGATGGATAAAATAGTGTATATATAGGATGGATAAATAGATAGAATACTAACTTGGTTTTTAATATTTTATATATCATTGACCTTAAGAAAGGAAGATATTAGGAAACTGGAGGCATTGGAAATGTGGATTTGGAGAAGAATGGAGAGGATTAGCTGGACTCAAAAGGGTACAAATGAGGAAGTTCTGGAGAGAGTTGGCACAGATAGACAGTTGATAAATGTATTAAGAAATAGGAAGAAGAGATGGATAGGACATATACTAAGGAGGGAAGGTCTATTAAAAGAGGTCATAGAAGGTAGAAAGGAAGGAAAAAGAGGCAGGGGCAGGCCGAGATTAGGTATGTTAGATGATTTAAAGACCCACTCATATGTGGAAATGAAGAGGAAGGCAGAAGACAGAGAAGAGTGGAGGCGTTACGTAACATGGACCTGCCAGTAGGCAGTGCACTAAGAGAGAGAGAGAGATATTGTGTGAAAAAATGCAAGAACTTCTTATATATCTAAGTTTGTATTTGCATACTGTTAGAATATGTAATACATTTCGTAATTGATGTTCTAATTAGATATATTTGATTTCTATACTGTATGTTTGTATTTGGTAAGAATAAAGTAAATGCTCAGAAATAAATATACACTAGCTGATACTTTACCAACCTCATAAATGTAGCTTTGATGCAAAGAAACAAATGTCGTAAATCTTGACAAATATTTGATTAAAATGGATTTAATATTCATATAACTCTGTATATTTCTAATTCCTTAAGCCATATTTAAGTGATTTTAATATTAAGCACTAGATTTAGTTAATTTATTAGCTACTACTTTTCTGCACACTGATATGTTGCAAAGATAACTTGAAAATTGTAGATCCGACTGAGAACTGAATGAGGAGTATATGCAAATCACTGATTTATTTTAAGCAGTGTGATTTCTATATTATAGAGAAATGGTGTTTTATGGAAGGCCGGCGATCCCTGTTTAGCAAAATACTGGCAAGATAAAGAGGTAACTGTTTATAGGGAATTTTCTTATATAAATTGATTAACTCTATTCCTGACATTCTGAAAATTATCATCTATACTGTAATTTAACTTATCTCTAATTATATTAACTAAGACTGTGATTTTGATTGAAGTTAAATTTTTACACATCCGGTAGATATTAAAACATGAAGCCCACTGCAACATAGCTGACCAATGGATAGTAAAAATTTGTATACTATTTTTATCCCTGTAAGTATAGCTAACGCTGCTTGACACACTTGTATGATAATTAATACAAGAAATATTTGCTGGAACTTCGCTGCAAAATTTTACATTATCTCGCTCTTACCGGCGATAATGAACTAGAAAGATGTTGGCGAGATAATCATAACGGAAATCCATGAGGCTGATTTTTATGAATCTTCAAAAATCTTCTTTTACTTGCTTATATGTTATTGACAGAGAGGTTGATGCAGGTCTATTCGTATCCTGACCCTAGTTAAAATGGGATTTGAGGGAAGATGATGATGTTGATGATGATGATGACTTGCATATATATTATGAAGAAGTGCGTGTTGTATTGCATTATAGGCTATTATATTAAGCTAATATGAAAATGTTTGTTTTATTAAAGTTTTACCCAGCTCAAATTGTGAGTGTAAACGCTGCTGGTACATTTGCCAAAGTGCTTTTTGTCGAGTACGGCAACACTGAAGGCGTCAACGTTAATGACATTAAATCTGTGCCTACGTCTGCACCGCCTCCTCAACATCAAGCTCAGATGCAGCAACAAGCTTCACAGTCATGGGTTAGCTATTCTACAGTTTTTGTTATGGTGTATAAATTGTAAAACTTTACACAAAGAAAATCTTGATTTACTCTATTGACTATTGAACTATAGGTTGGTTATTTAATTATTTTCTTGTATTGGATATCAGTTTTTGTATATGTTTTGGTATTTTTATGTAAAATAATAATTTTGTGTGTAAGCATGATCATTGTATCAAAAAATTCTTATGTTAAAAATTAAAGATATGAGCATTATATTATGCTGTAGTAATTACAATTAATGGTTGCTTAAGAATTAATTGTGTAATTAGTTTTTTAGTGGCATCGCATTTACGCCAGTGACACTACTGAGCGATATTTATCAACAGTCATATGGCTTCACACTGCGAAACATTGATTTATTGCATAGTATTTAGAATATATTGATTATATTATTCATTATGAGGATGTAGTGACGAGAGTTTGGAGGGAAGAGCTGGATGTTAAGCTAGAGAGAGGTAGACCACAACTGACGTGGGATGTGGTGATTAAGAGGGACATGAAAACTATGGGATTGACTGATGATATGGTGTGGGACAGGGAGGACTGCATAAAGTCTATCCGTATCCCGATCCTGGGTAAACAGGGGTTTAAGGGAAGATGATGATGACGAGTGACAGTGACGAGAATATCGTAGTGACAGGAATAATAGAAGGAAAAAGATGCAAGGGTCGACAACGAATGACGTTTATTAAGAGTCTTAGCAAATGGATGCAGTTAACTGAAACAGAGATGATCAGAGCAACAATGAACAGAGACATATGGAGGAATATGACCATGACCGCCCAGGCTTGGAACAGGCACGGCACTTAGAGAAGAAGAGATGATGACGATGATGAATATATTAATTGATTTGATTACTATCTATGCAGCAACCACAGTTGAATCAGGGTGTTCCTCAGGGTGTCATTTATCAGCCGGGCAGTACGACGCAGCAGAGCCTGGTTCTCTGCGCCATACCCTCGGGGCCTCCGCCTTCAACAGTGCTACCATTACAACCGGTTATGAGCGGGACAACAACAACGCTCTATCCACATTCATCCGACATCCAGCAGCATTTCCAGCAGGCTCCTCCTCTACTCAACTATCCTTCTCCTGCTGGAGTCAATACGATGGTCTTCCATCAGAGCAAGAAATATCATCAGCATCAGGGCAAGCCTGGCTACGGATCATTGCCCCACAAGCAGTGAACTGATATTCTGTGTAGCTACGATACACTGTCTCTCTTCAGTGCACTGTCACGTGGCAGGTTCTAAGTACATATTTGTACTCAAAGTCTGCTATCTCGCTCCATTAGAGCACTCCTTAGATCAACAAGTTAATTCCTTCGCAAGGTCTATGCCTTATCCATACCTTATGTAGCCTACAGCTTGGGAAAAGTATGGCTTCTGAGGTGGTATCCCTTTTTCTTCCTCAGTTACCCTGTCTTAAGTAAATCGGTTGTAACTACTTTATTTCTGAACCACCTCTTGTCTTACCTTTCTCTGTCATTTTATAAAACGGATAATTAAGTTGACGTCTTTGTCTGGATAGCCTTGAATATCAGGATCAGTGTCAAAGTAATAAACTGCCGAAATTTTAACGAATATACATGTTTGTAGGCATTCAACGTTTATATTTTTACAGCAGTATCTGTATATATATTGTAGATTAAATGTAGATATTGTAGATAAATGAGAACTTTATATGAGAACTTTGTATTCAGTAATACTATGTTGACTTTAAATGATCATTTAGTTGACTCTTTTGTTTGTCAGTTATATTAACTTTTGGAAATAAGTAAAAGTGTAAATAAATTTTAGTTGTCTTAGCAAATGAAAAATTTTCATTCGATGTATTGCTAGTTAAACAATGTTTAACACAGGTTACTCATAAAATGTTGAAAGGTTAAACAAAATTGTAAATATTGATAATTTTGATGGGTTAGTTATAGAGCGTAGATGGCTTTGTTTGATTTGCAGTTTATACACTCACGGCTGAAAAGAATTTTTGTTAAAGTCTAGGATTTGTTTAAGTTCTTTATTTCATTTTTAAGCTGTCTCTTTTTGTATTTTGTATAAAGATTTGATAATGCAAATAAACAAATAATGTTAACAAAGAGAGTGTTAAACAAATAATGTTAACAAAAAGAGTGTATTAAATTAGTTTCAAAGGAAGTAAAAGTAACAATAATTATTGCTAAAGTAAACTAAAACCTAAGTTTAACGTCTGTTTGCATACTGCGTGGATACTGTCAAAGACTATTCTGCATGAAATTGAAATTGTGAATTATGCTTAGCTGATTTTGCCTACTAGACCTTCTGCTCGGCGCCACTTGAACTGTATGTCTGATATTAGTGATCAGTGGCACAGCTGGCTGTGCCTTTGTGATTAAAAACAAAAGTTAAGTTTAGCTTTTTCTTTAGTTCTGCTGTGTTGAAAGTGATGTGGTGATTTTTGTTACAGGATATTCTTGTAATAAATTCTCTACTTGTTTTAATTCGGAGATAATAAATTTCTATTGTAAAACAAGGACAAAGGACATCTTGTACAGGAGTTCAGTGTTAATGTACTTTTTGGTATGCAACATTTCGTTATATTAAATTGTAAAAACGGTTAGATTAGCTATATGCAAATATATCTTGAAGGAGTTACTGATGTAGAACATTAGTTCTAGGCTACAATTCTATTTTGTTTATATTCTGTATGCAACGTATAGATTTTAAATGAGATTATCACATGGGTGTTTTCTGTTGTGTAGCTGCAGTAGTATACGTCAGTTTAACGTGTAGCTAGAATTTATTCTCTTTCTACTACTTGAAAGTAGGTGGATCGACCGTGTATGGCTAATTTATGTTGCTACACATTTTGGGATTAAATTTATCAAACGCCGGCCTTTACTGAAGCTACATTACACGATTTGAGTAGATATTGGAAAAAATAAAAAAAATAAGTTTAAAAACATGTAATTTTTAGTAAAAATTATGTGGTCAATTTTGTTGTTAACTATGCAGAATAAATGCAGGAAGATGCATGTAGCATGCCGTATTTTTCTAGATTATAAAAAGCTAAAAAATAGCTAAGGTTAACGTCAGTTTCCTCACTCGAAAGCGATGTCAGTGACGGGTGAGCCCAGGATTTGAACCCGCACACACTGATCCGCGGTCGAGTGTATTATAGTTCTGTTTAGGTAGTGTATAAGTAGTTGTTGATGGTGTAGTTAGTCGTTGTAACTTTCATTAATAAACTGAATTAAGACTCTTTTTATACGTTGTTGTAGCCAGTGCTTGTGCCTTTCTCGTTGTGTATATATTGGTAGAGTGCTGTGTACTAGTTAGTTTACCAAGTCCTGCTGTATTGTGTTTATGTTGCTTAGATTAGAGTGATTTAGTTGTGCTTATGCTGGCAAGAAATAGAGGACGTATTAGGAGTTAATAATTAGTATGATGTTATAAAGTTGAATAAACTATACTTTATATTTCACATAATAGTTAGATTTGTTAGATACTGAGCATTAGTTTTCATTTTATCACTTAGGATTTGATAGCATATGTCATTTTATAGTAAGATCGAATTCGGAATTTTTTTAATTAATTAAATTTCTATTACTTAATTAAATGAGAATTATCGAACATATTGCATTTTTCTTCCATATTGTGTTCCCAATATTGAAAGTCGTTATGCTGATAACTAATTGCAATTTATTGTAAGATTTATGAAGTCTATAAAAACTACCTCCTGTACCTCAAACTGTCTCTTGAGCTAAATACCACATGTGTGTGTGATAGAGACAAGAATGTTGTAGAGAGACAGCTATTTGACTGTTGTTTCTAATGTTGCAGATTGAACAAAAATTTGAGATTGCAGATATTTTGCTCTAAATGGATCGCCTGATGTTGCATTTAAGAGTTATGTCATGTATTGCATTTGATGCATTGCAAAAATTGATGCCTTTCTCGTACATTAGTTTTACAATTACTAAATCTGCAAACCTTAAAACTTACTCTTTTTTAAATTTTGTAGTGGTAAACAACTTGATTAACAGTTGTTCACGTCTAGACAACTACTATATATACTTTTGACATGAAACGTATGTATAATATACTGTATGTAATTTATCAAATATATTATGCATTATGCATATATTTTATATATACATGTATATATGCTTCATGTATATCCATATGCTCCTTAAAATTGATTGAAAGTATTTTTGTATGTTAAATAATTAAACAGAGTGATACGGATTTCTTCAATTAGTTATGTAATAGATGAAGCTTAACTATTCACTTTCGAATAATTGTACTCGATAAAAATTTCGACGTTATATAAAAAGTACCTAATTTTATCTTGCACTGTTCTGTCAACTAGTGGAAAACTAAAATATAGGTAGTATAATTCATCATCATCAACATCCCTTAAATCCCAGTATAACCAGGGTTGGGATACGATTAGACTTTCTCCAGTCCTCCCTGTCCCACACCATATCATCAGTCTTTCCCCTATTATAGCTAGTATAATTAAAACAATAAAATTAGTATTATAGTTTAGTATAACTGTAGTCTAACAGTAGCTATACTAGTTTCGTATTGTATAATTTCAAATATTTAACGTCCTGAACTTCATCTGAAGATGATATCAGGGGCGTCTCAGTCTGTGTGAATTACTCTGTCGGGTCAACCACGCGTAGCTGGAATAACTATGATAGAGAGAAAGAGAGAGAGAGAGAAATTCATATACTACAGAATACAGAATAAGTCAGACGTATTCAGTGGTAGAGATAGGACGATACGAGATAGAAGGTTCATAAGTTAATGAACCCTACAACTAAAAAAATCTTATAAATGAGATCAATTATGTTTATGGCATTAAGTAATCAATTAACCGCAATACTTCAAAGCTAATGAATAAAGTTGATAAAAAGACATCTGAAGTTTATGAGCATACAACAAAATATGGAGTTAATATAATTATTAACGTGCTCAGAAGTATTAACATAACATAACAACGCTACAGTTATTAACGACAACATCGAACACTATTGAGACCATATCAAGCCGGCGAGCAAAAAGAAAGTCCAAAAATGGTGCAAATTCCAGAATCCAGAAAGTCAGTGGAGAGCTAAAGGGATTAAAGAAAAGGGGGTTTAGGCGCACAAATTTAACACACACACGCACATAAGCATCATTTATTTAATGGTAGACTGTTATATGCCTACCACAATTGAATTTGATGAAAATAGGACGAATTTGATCTACATGTAGATCTCCATTTAACACATCTTCGAGAATAAAACGACTTGTTTCAACTTCAGCTTCCTCTTACTAGTAAAATTAACTACTACAAGTTACATAATCATAAATTCTTTCGTAATGGTACGTTTTAGCTTTGTCACCTTCTAAAATGGAAGTTACGATAAACTATATTCATATCTAATTTTCAATTTCTGGCATATGGCAAACTTTGGGGTGAGAATTAGCTCATTCGGTTAAGTTACGCATCAATTAAACAAAGTTAAGCTACGTTGGGCTCGGTTAGTACATGACTAGGTGACCACTTTAGAAGACCGAGCATTCACAGCTTAGAATGAACAAAATCCCGAGAATGTTGGAAGGTTATTCTTAAATCTGCGCGGGTTGCAATCGATGCGCTATCAAAAATGCACTGATTACTAATAACCATAGAAAAGATTGAAAACCACAAGAACAGTAACTAATCAAGTAACACTTGTGGTTGTCTTGTATGTAACCATACGACCAAAAAATCCGATTGGATTTACACTGGTACAACGTCTTCCTGTACATTCGATGCGCATTGAAAGGTTGCCTAACGTTCATTGGCTGTGACTGAAGCGCTAATGGCTAGACAGCGCGTATATTATAAGCGCATGGAGTCAGGGGTGGTTAGTGGTGAACTTGCGGCTGCTTTGTGTTAATGGTTAAAGTTACGTCGTCACTACAGGAAGAGCTGCTTTGTGACACTAGCTGACACACGTGCTTGTGAGCTAAGATCATGTAACAGTGTCCAGCTTAGAATATAGAAATGTTCAACTATATAATATCGGTGTAGTATTTTTCTTTGGTATTGAGCGACGTGCACATACATTGCACGATAGTATTAGCTAGAAACTGTTATGTGTAGAATAATTGTCTCAACGATCAATACTTCGGGTGTAGTAACAGAAAATTTGATACGAATGCAATTTTCAGGAATAGTAAGTAATTCTAAATAAATAAGTAAAGAATTTTAAGTAGTTCTGACTTGATTCTGACTCTGGAGCAAATTCATTATCGCTCCAACAGTATTCATAAAATGAAGTGATTCGGTATTTGTTTTGATAATTCTATGTTCGACTAATTACTAAAGGACCTGCTAATACAGAGGTTTAATGAAGAATAATTGTATTAGAATAGAGTAAACTTTAGGCTAGGGTCGACTTGAGTTAGATTTGGATTAGAAATGCATCTAAATTTAATGGCTAACGTCAAGTTAGAGATATTAGGGTCAATTTAGTATTGCGTTAAAGAGCTGGAAGATCAAGTAGAGAAAAGCTTGTCGCAATTTATGCTTTAAACCTTCGCCTATCACAGCCTTATAATCCTCTACATGTATACATGTATATATATACATATATGATAATATTTGTAGGTTAGCAAGTAGTAGACGTCTTGCATTAATGCGTTCTAGATTCTTCTCTTTTACGGTAGGCATATGATAAGAGGCTAGATTTTTTTAGAAAAAAAGAACGAAAGAGCTAGTAGAGTAAATAATAAACTATTGTGTATATAATTACCCGTGCTGTGTCCGAACTGCTGATGAAGAGACCCACCGTGGCCTGCACATGTCGTAAAAGGCGACAAATCACAAAGCACTAAAATCCAAACCAATGTCAGCAAGGGCACTAAACATAGGTGATGAGAGCCAAGGCTTTAGAAATTGCTTTAAAATTTTCTCTCTCGACCTTAGATAACCGGAATCCAAAGGAAGATGATGATTATGATGATGATGATGTGTAAATACTTGCGAAGTTGCGAAGTAAAGTTTACTTAACCGAAATTTAGAATTAGAATATACTACTAGGCTAAACTTACGTTCAGCTTAGTAGTATATTCTAAATGCCATGTTGGGGCTTAGTTACGTGATAATTTATTGCGCTATGTTAATATTACTTTTTTACTTGACAGTGCTGCCTTCCATATATTTAAAATAGTTATTTTTAACATAATTCATTTACTACTGATTGAAATGTCTTAATGGTAAGAAGTAGGCCTAAGAACATTTCTTAAAAGTTACGATTTACGCTAAGGATAAGCACTGATGATTATGTAATAGGTTAGTTTTAAAACAATATTCTATCAAATGCATGCAATTGACTGGAACCTGCATTAGATGATATGGAACTGTGTGAAACAGTCGAAGTTACTCACGGGCAGCTCTTGGACTATTACGCTATTTGATCAAAGAAAATCTGAATAAATGTTTAGTAGAAACACTGGAAATGATTTTATCAACATCAACTAATTCAAGTGTAGTCGATTTATTCATCTGAGATGTCGAGGCGCAAACAGACGAAACCAAGAGCTCTAAAAAGTAAGTTTATTTTGGTAAAGATCATTACCTACATAAAAAGATTGCAAATATCTAAAACGTTTTCTGATCGGCCTACCCACGTCGACAATAATAATAATAACACACATTATTGTGAAATGATCAACTGCGTTGGTATCTATCACTTTTAATATCACATGTTAAATCCGTTAGGCGATTATGTCAATTTTCCGTGTAACCTGTCCAGTGAACGTCCAAGATTCTACTCTCAGATCAGCGCAGCCGGGAATCGAACCCACAAGGGTTCCATTCATCTCAGGATCTGTCATTTTCAAACTTCATGACGTTATCTACACCTCTAACCATTGCGCTATTGAGACATTCAAAAATGTCAGTATATTAATGTAGTAGTAAGACAACTTACTGTTACACTAATATTTGTGACGGTAGCTCGAGTGTGTCGAGTCGTCTTGAAGAGAAGCGTTGTGCTTATGAACCTTGATGTTAAACACACTACAGCCTACCAAATATCATTACTACATTGGCTCTTCCGTATGCGATATATCTAGAATTTACAGCTTTTTGTGACCTTTACTCGCTAGATAATGCTAAGATCAAGTTTAACGTCATTTTCCTGCTCCAATAGCATGTCAATGACGGAGAGAGCGCTGAATTTGAACCCTGCACCTACTGATCCGTTTTCGAAGAATTAGTAGTTTAATTGTAAACTAGGGTTTTTAATTTCTTGTTTTCTATTTCCCAATTACTCGCTATTAGGCCTTTGCATAATTGGTCTATGCGATAATTAATTTATAATTAATTAGGCCTTGCTTTACCCTTTACATAAAGTTGAGAAGTAATTACCTGTTTAGTTGTTTATATAATGTGGTAGCTGTAAGCGTATTACAGTACATTGTTTCTTATTCTCAATGCATCATAAACTTGGTGGATAGAACTTTACTAGTGTATAAGCAGTTTAATATTGCGCAAAGACGCCAGATCGCTTAGTATTCTCACAAATTTCTAGAAATCACTTATTAGTTTGCTTAATTATTCGCTACAGATCACTTATAATCTGTTTTATAAATCACTGTTAAGATGCTAATCCTGCTATTAAACTCTTGTAATAAGTTGAAGATATCTGATGGCGCTTTGAGTTTTCCCTCATATCTTTCATTGAGCCAAACACAGAAGGCAATTAATTAAAACAGTGAGATATATGTAACGAATTTAAATTTACTTACGATATGAAAATATTAATGTACAATTTGTAAAAGGCTTTCAGCCAAATCCCATGACGCAATTACTGCCACTCATAAAACATTTATGATATTTAAATGAAGCAGGGCTACAGAGCACCTCACTGTGTTTCAGCTATTTGTACGAACTCCCTTTAAGCTGCACCCGCTGAAATATCCCGCTGACAATTCCCAATGAGAACTCTCGAGAGAATGAAATAGTTGGGAGCTTTGAGGGGGTGGCCCAACTCGACGGGGGCCTGAATAATGAGCGAATGCGTGGATCCGTTTTTCATGTCAACAAGAGGTGCCTGTGGCTATTGTCCCCTCACAAAAAAGTTTCAGCTTTTATTGCCCCTCACAAGCAGTGCCAATTGATATTGCTTCCAAAGAAAAAGTGCCAGAAAATATTGCGAAGGAACTGACACAAAAAAATATCAGTTAATATTGACTGGCTGGAGCCAGTGGCGATGTCGGTAAGATATTCGACCGCGGATCAGTATGTGCTGGGTTAAAATTCTGGGCTCGCCCGTCACTGACATCGCTTCGAGTTAGGAAACTGACGTTAAAATTAGCTTTACCAGCTGTAGTATATATTCATTGGTAACTTTCATATTGCACAACAATTGTTTAATTCTAGTTTGTTTTCTTTCTCGCAGTGATGTTTAGTCTGCGTAGATACAATTTCATAAAATCTGATTCTAAAATAGTTTAACACTTTTTGTAATGATTGTACCGTAAACAAGATATTTTGAATCGCTTTTGTAACTCTTTTACAATTGCGAGACTTTGACGTTAAGTATTTCAGGAAACTGGAAGCGTTCAAAAGGAGTTTATGGAGCAGAATGTAGGAGATTAGATGAATTCTGAAAATTACAGATAAGAAATAATTTAGGGGGCTGGTTGTTGCAACTGGTTCAGGTAAACAATTGGTTTGCTATTAGGGTGAAGGAATGAAGAAAGAAAAGTAGAGCAGTTGAGGAAGATCGAGACGAAGCAGGTTAAGGATGCTAGGTGATTTTATCGACCTCTAGTGTGTTGAATAGATATAAAAACAAAAACCGAGTGAGAGAGAAGGAACTATATACCATCAGTCTGCGAGAGTGAGCGAGAGAGAGAGAGATAGAGTTTCATGCTAAGCATAGTACTATCGAGTTGTTAATTACAAAAATAAGAAGACAAACTGCGGACTGCTAAATAATTTGCATCGCCAAGAAAATAACTTCAATCAAATTTAAATAACAAAACTAAATTCAAATAAATATTAAACTGAGTCTGCACTACTTTCCAATTTCTTAGATTAGAACTCATATCGAAAACACAGCGTATGTAAATGGCCTGTAGATTTAGCATTGTGGCTAGGTCTGTAGAGCATAACCCAGTTGTTATTTCCTAGACAGCTCTTATTCCCCGGGGACCTGACCGGAAGATGAATGTTGAATGCACTGGAGCGGTGGGAGGGGTGGGGGATATGAGCGCGGTCTCTAAGCAAGCAGGAAACCTTTATGCAGCGCTGGTGTCTCAGTTGAACCTATACCCAGGGGATCTTGTGCAGCTCAGTACCACTCTGTGCTATGTACGTCCTCCATGGTTTGCTCTGCATTATGCTCAGGTATCCCGCTGGTAACCCATAGGGACCCCTCCGTGCTGGTCCATGGCGAATAGGGACTAAGTTCTGGGGAAAAGCTTTTTTGAGTTACATATCACATGAAAATTAAAAAAATAACAGTTAACTTTTAAATTATAAGTTTTAACTTTTAACTGTTTGGTTTTTTAAATGTTTACCTAAAATAGAATGGAGAGGCTTTTTTGGTTGGCGCTATATACCATGGACCTGCCAGTAGGCAGTGCACTAAGAGAGAGAGAGAGAGAAAAGAGAAACAACAGTTGTTTAACGTTAGGCAAACCTGTAGTAGAGTGAAACCAGCAGAGAAGCTGGAGTAAGATCTAATGTTCCACAATCACTGATATATTCATGATGAAGACTTGAAGACTTTAGTAATTGAAAGAGATCAAATGAAGACTAAATTCAATTATGAACTTAGTAGGCCAACTAAATCTTATCACTCGAAAATTGATCTGACGATAATGAGACTTCTACATGTATAAAACGTCTGGCTGGAGCAATTGGCGATTTCGGTAAGATATTCGACTGCGGATCAGTATGTCCGGGGTTCTAATCCTTGGTTGGCCCGTCACTGACATCGCATTCGAGTGAGGAAACTGACGCTAACATTACCTTTTTTAGCTTAGCTTTTTATAAATATACATTAAAACTCTATACTTAATTATGGTAAATATCGGATTGCAAAAACATCTTCAGGTAGGAGCAAGACACCCAGTTTCTATCGAATCGCCTTCAAATCAAGCCGCATGCTGCGAGCCCGAACATTTGCCCTTGCCTGGCTTACCCCCCGGAGAGTTTCATATATTCCAAAACTACTCAGTTTCTATTCCCTGCTGAGAATGATTTAATTCACGTTCTTCTTTCTCATTCTTTTCTCATGTTGTAATTTTCCTGATTCAGTTTTATATCAGCTCACATGTACATCCTGTAGTTAATAAATAACCTGCGTGCAAGGTATGAGCGAGTAAATAGTAAAAATATGACTTGTTAATTATATTATAAAGTGGAATAGAAATGAGGATATTCGCTACAGATCTACCACTAGAAAGTATCTCGAGAATGAGAAAAGTAAATTAGTTGTATGCCATGGACCAGCCATTGGACAGTGCTCTGATATGAAGAAGGAGAGCGAGATAGATAGTGTAGCTACGTATATTTGGACTGATTTTCTGAATTTTCGAATTTGCACCGTTTTTTGGACCTTCATTTGCTCGCCGGCTTGATTTTGACTCAATAGTACTCGATGTTGTCCTCGATGACTGCATCACTCTAATTGTTGTTATTGTTATTATTATATATGCTACGGACCTGCCACTACTGTGCAGTACCTAGGGAGATATGATCATCAAACGATGATGACTTTGACACGTCGGCGCTTTTATACAGCAATTCGGTCGCCGTAAGGTTTAATTTGAGGAGTTGACGGCACTAAAATGTGATCACAGCACAAAGAGATCTCACTGTTGATACGATATTCTTTATGTTCCTTCTCTTTGGATTGGTTTATTAGATACTGAATGTGCATAATTTGTTGTATCTTTAAAGTTCTATTCGTGACTGACTGACTAATTGTTTAATTGATTGATTGATTGATTCATTCCTTCCTTCCTTCTTTTATTCATTTTTCATTCATTCTTTCATTCATTTTTTTGTTCCTTCGTTCCTTCGTTCGTTCGTTCGTTCCTTCCTTGCTTCCTTCCTTCCCTCCTTCCTTCCTTCCTTCCTTCCTTCCTTCCTTCCTTCCTTCCTTCCTTCCTTCCTTCCTTCCTTCCTTACTTACCTCATTCATTCATCCATTCATCCATTCATCCATCCATCCATCCATCCATCCATCCATCCATTCATTCATTCTTTCCCATCCATTCATTCATTCATTCTTTCATTCATTTATTCATTCATTCTTTCATTCGTTCATTCATTCTTTGATTGTTTGATTGCAGGAGACGAAGCTGATCCTCCTAAAGATCTACTGGACATTGTTATCAGGGAACTGTCGCCGGCTCACTCTCTCAGTCATCACGAGCAGCTTACGAACGGTAAGATATCAGTCACGTTTTATCTGTTAAGATTAAACATACATATCAGATTAAGATTAAACATACATCTATCTATATATCGCCTAGTAATTCACTTTCTATATGGTTTGGCCAAACGTCGAACCTCTTTTGGAATCAACCGGCTTTCCTATTGGATCCTGCTTGCAAATTAAGATGTATTTGGTCTATATTGTATATTGAAATGATTATGCATTTCAATATCCATCATGTTTTCATACCATATCATTAAATCGTCAGGCGTTAAATAATTCAATTATGCATTTACCTGTCCTGTGTATACGCAAGACTTTATTCTCCTTCCCTCTCTCTCTCTCTCTCTCTATCTCTCTATCTCTTTCTCTCTCTCAACTCGCCCGAGCATCGAATCCCCGAGTTTCACTGCACTTCGTGATCTACAATTAAAATTTTCATTTGTTTATCAAGAGTAACTTCAGAACAATTGATTATATAGGTAACTACTGTCTATGTCGATACATAACGTATAATTTATTTATAGCTATGCTTCTTTGTACTACCCTTGCCAAGTTTGCTGTATTTGCAAATACGGACTGTCAAACGTTTATCATTCTATTAAATTTAGACCCGTAGCATCTTGGACCTGAAGTATATATTCTTAGTAGTTTAGTTTCAGTAAAGAGTGATAGCAAAAATGATTGTGAGACTTTGAGTATCGTTATCTAATAATCCAAAGGAAGTTGATTACTAATAAATAAATTGAATGAGAACTATAAGATTATACATTTATATATTCAAGTACGAAAAATGTTGATCAGAGTACTAATCTGTGCCCGAGAGATCGACCCCCCCCCCCCTCGTGAGCACACACAACGGTGGGGGTGGTTTAACTGATACAATTCCAGTGTGGTTCAATCTGAGTGCTCGTTCCTTACAAAAATATGTAGAGAGAGGGAGAGGAGAGAGAGGAAGGAGAGAGTATAGAGAAGAGAGAGAAAAGAGAGAGAAGAGAGAGAAAGAGTGGGGGGGGGGGCAGAGAGAGGAGAGAGAGGAGAGAGAGGGAAGAGAAATATAGGTACAGAAAAAGAGAGAGAGACAGAAAAATATAGAGAGACCAATTATAGAAACCATCAGGGAAATTATTCATTTATTAATTATTTACGATGCTATTTTATTTCACCCGATTAAGAAAAATTCCGTGTCACTTAACTCAGTTTTGTTATAGATACATATTTAACGAAATATTAAAATATAACTTATTCAATCTTGATCTTACACGTTGATGGAAATCCTGCTGCCTCAAGAAGAATGCCACATACTTTTGAGGTCAAGAAATGGACCTTACTCGCTTATCCAGTGTACTGCAATTTAAATATAAATCTAAATATATATGTCCACCTTAACAATGCACTCCCGAGCTGTATAATATTTCTATTTCAAATTATATATTTTTCTCTAATTAAAATCTCTACCTTTGAATCGTAAAGTTTGAACCTTATTTGTATGTAGTTTTCTTGATCATCTTTCAAATGTTTTAATTTTTGTGAATCATTTGTCAAATAAGATGCTTCTAAAGTTATCATTGGACGACATAACAGTTAATGTCAGTCATAGGCATGTACGTTTTAATGCAAAGAATTACGCAAGATTATGCAGTCATTTTGAACACGTCATGAAAATGAAATGGAAATATTTATCTTTTAATATTAAAATAAATGCTAATATTTAACAATAATATTAAGTTTAATTTTACTATTAATATTAGTACTAAATATTAATACTTGTAAACCATCCGCACGAATGTCTGTAGTTGCATTTCCTCTAAAGATGTAATTGACGTCGATTTCGAGGCCCGGACTCTAAATCATCGCTGATTATTAATGCAGCTGCTCTTAACAATTGAATAGAATATCTGCTTGCTTAAGGCTGCAAATCTGCAGTCTT
The DNA here is from genome assembly GCA_905160935.1 of Enchytraeus crypticus. NCBI lineage: Eukaryota > Metazoa > Annelida > Clitellata > Enchytraeida > Enchytraeidae > Enchytraeus > Enchytraeus crypticus. Next base: position 604,004 of record CAJHZI010000558.1, read on the forward strand.
TACCTTACGAATAAGTCATTACATTAGCAAGAGCAGAATGTGGTATCAAAATTGAAGCAAGCAGCAGGTGCAGCAAGTGGCGAAACTGGTTTAATTCCTAGAGGATGACGTGAAATATAAAAAATTTCTATAAAAAGAATTATACCCGATTTGTACTATACATACACGACAACCGCATATGACAAAAAGTTAATATCAAATTGCGTCATATCTAAATTTTTCAAATTATATAACATACTACTAATTGCCCACAAACAGGAGATTAGCTCGTAATTGAAAGCACCAGGGAGGGTTGGCCCATCACTCGCCCCTGACTAGGCTCCGAGGTGCAGCCGGTCTGTAGCTGGTAGCTGCAGGCCGCTCCGTTGGCCCCCCGAGAGATACATCGGGCGTCAGTCGGCCTTTCATCCGTTACCATAGCTCCTGCAATCCCGGTGAGGCTGCGCCACGGCGAGACTACCATTACCTCGCGCTGTCGAGTCAGGTCCCAGGGGACCCCGGTGACGTCCTTCTCTTTGTCCTACCGGGCGTCCGGCTGCTTGTCAGCCTGCGTAAGCGAGGGCTGATTAATTGCTAGAAATCGTAGAGTTCAGAAGATGATTGAGAGATTTTTTGCAAAATGGAGGAACGCTTACGTTAGTCAGCGTCATCATCGAAAATTCTGAAAAATCTAAATTCATTTGAGTTTTATTATGCAATTTATTACGTTTTGAGTTTTGTTACTGCAATTTATGTCACACTTTCTGGTTCTGCCAAATCATTTAACGGCATTCTGCATTTGGATTTGTACCATTTCAATAATCTTGGTTGTCTTTTCATATTAGATTTTTGTTAACAGTGATCGATGGTAAAGTAGACGATAGTAACACTCTGGTTGATTTTTCTATCATGTTCTGTTTTGCATTTCTGTCATTTCTGTTAATTAATCCATCCCCGTAAGCCGAATTGCAAAAGTTAGAATGTTATTTTCGACCAAGAAGAAAAAAGAGCTTCATATACCACTACACTGTATCGAAAATCATAATAAATTGGTAGCAGTGAAACTCAAAAGGTTTTTCGTTATTGTTTGAAGAATTTCATTAATTTAAAATCAACGCTTCGATCGATTGCTGCATCATTTATCGCGCAGATCATTGAAGCATTTCAATGATGGCACTGGTGGAGGAAACAGGCAATTACGTGAAAATATAAATTTAAACTTTTTAAATTAAAGCGCTCGGTTATCTTTAGAAAGGTAAAATATCGGTAGTAAAATATTGATGCCCAGTGTTTTGTCCAGAGAAAATAAAGCGTCGAGGGATTTGATGCTGTTAATATTCATGATTTAATGCAGCGGATGACTTAGCTTTTCAACGGGTCTCGTACACTGTGATTGAGGCATCACCTAATCCTTACTGGATTGTCCACCTGACACCGTTTCCTTGCTCTTCCACTCTCTCCAAAACTGTACACGTGTTTCTGACATTCCCGTTTCTTATCAATGATAAATAGTGTAGGTGGATTCTCGTTTGCTTAATTAAAATGTAAATGGTTAACGAGCGAAAATGAAAACAAAGGTAAATTATTTTCCGGTGACGCGATATTGGATAGCTGAGTATATAAAGGTTTCATACCGTGTGGTATAGATCTTGGTGTTTACAAATGCCTCCTGACTTCCAACTTGGAAGTCTTTTAATTTCCAGTCTTGTTGGCGTCTACATAGCCAGACGTGTAGAGACTTCTTCATGTAGACATTTAGACATCTTGGCTGTCCACTTTGCGTATTTTTTCATTTTTTATTTGTCATATTCAAGCGCATTTTTTCTCGTTCATTTGGCGTAGATCTTACACTTGTATAGATCCAAATTTTATGAAATCACTTTTTGATTGATTGAATGAATGAGTTGGTGAATCAGAACCATGAGTAACTTGTCTTGAAATTAATTATCACTTCGAAGCTACAGAAGTATCAAGACACAGCTTTGTATAGCGGATTAATTCCTATTAGCGCAAATATTCTTCAAGACATTTCGGCGCGGTGGTTTATTCCATAGACAGTGGTGACGATTACATTGAAAGGTCTGTCATTTTGGGCTTTGCCAAATTGAACTAGTAGATGGCATGGATCTTGATTGGGCAGACGAGCTAACGTTGCTATCAATATTGAGAAAGATCGTAGTCCACCTGAGTAATAAATGGTTTATTTCTAATTTAATCGTGAAAATATAAGCTGTTTTTAAACTTCAGCAGAATATTTAGAATGGAACTGAAATAAGAACAGTGGAGAGAGATCAACCTAAGTGCGTTTCCATCGCTTTGTGGAAGAAACAAGACATCAGAACTTCAGTGATCGATTGAATACATGGCTATTTAATTGCATTCTTGTTATTCAAAATTAACAGAGAAGAATTTATACGCATAAGCAGTAGGATATATAAAGTGTTGAATATATTTGAAGGTAATTTTCTGAAGAATGCGACATCTGCAGATGATTAAATAACGACAGAAGATTGTGAATAATCTGAGCATTGATTCATTTTATCTTCGTTGCGTGTGGAAATAAAAATTAATTTGGTGAAAATAAATGATATTGGTACATGTAATAGTTAATTTCACTATAATCGGTACCAGCTTTGGACGGAAAAGCTTCAAATATGTGTAATTTTACTATAGATGACGGAAGTAGAAAACTGAAATACGGGAGTAGCAAGGATGGAAGAGAAAAAATTAAGCTCTAAACGTATATATATATATATATATATATATATATATATATATATATATATACACAATATATATACAGAGTAGTATTTCTATTAGCTTCAATTGTATAACTAAATCTGCACTGAGCTTGTTCGAAAGCTCTGCACAGCGACTGGATGAATAAATAAAGTCAGACATTTCCATTCGTTTTCAGCAAAATTCTCTCTTTATTTTGTAACGAGATTCCCGCAGGAAATGAATGCAGGCGGTCTGGACTGAGTCTCCCCGTGGATTCATCGAGAACCCCGGGGGAGTTGATTAAGCAAAGTTAAGCTTTTCATGTAAGAGCCCACAAGACCCCTGGGAGGCGGTTGCGTGACTGTAGATAGCAGAGCACTGAGGGGAGAGAGCGGAGGGGATTGTGTCAGTGGCTCGAGTCAGTTGCGATGTCGGTAGGACACTTGACCGCGGATCAGTATGTGCGGGGTTCAAATCCTTGTGCTCGCCCGTCGCTGACATCGCTGTTGAGTGAGGAAACTGACTTTAACATTAGCGTTACCTTTACTTTGGCTTTACCAGTGGGTAGATGTGAAGTTAGGATGGATGTTGTCGGGTTTATTGAAAAAGATTAACTTTTATCGTTTAATCTAGGCATTATTATATATTGTTTGCATGACTAACTATGTTGAGGCAGATAATCAATGCTTAATTTCCTCTTTACTGTGTTTTTGTTCAGAGAGTTAAAAAGCCGTACGTGAATTAGTCTGTATGGGCTATTGTTTTATTTCAGAGTTTGAGTCGTAGCCCCATGATTTATTATTAGAAGAAGCCATTGTAGTCCTATCTGTATGTAACATTATTGTATTTTGAGCATTGCGTTATAGGAGCTAGAAAACTAAGTTTAGCGTCAGTCTTCTAGTCACAAATGACAATAGAAGAGACCCACTTGGAGTTGAATCAGAGAGCTTCCTATTTTTCGTACAACTATAAACCTAACAATTCGTCCACCCAACCAACACGTCCATAATATTGGTCATCCTTTACTTTGCCGCATCGTGTGCGCAGAAAAATGTAAAATAAACAGCGATCTACAGTACGTTATAACGCTTAAGTTTGCCCTGGGCAATGGTACCACTCTAGTTGAAATTGTCGATGTTTACCTTCAATTGATTAAAGCAACAACGTACAAAATTTGTTATAAACACTAAATGTGACTTAGCCAGTTACATAAAGATACAAGTGTTTATCAGCCAGGTACTCAAACGAAAAGTAATTCCGATAGAGAAATCTGAAGAGAAAGGAAATTAAGGGGAAAAAGAAACTTAAATTTATAGTAGAACGAGAAACTATTGGGGAAAGAGAAACTTTGGGGGAAGGAGAATCTCTTATCCATTTGCGAGTTAGATTTTCTTCTCGGATCTAGTGAACCCTGTAGTTCTTAGTTTATATATAAAATAATAAAAATTTACTATATACTAGTTTAATTTATAAGAAAGAGAATGTTTCTATGTATTTTGCGGAAAGCTGAATCATTTTAAAGCATGAGGTAAAAATTGCTAAGAACCTGTTGCAGAAAGTTCTAGTGACGAATTAGAATTTGAGAAAGCCTTTGGAATGCTTTGCATTTGACCTAATAGTGCTCGATGTTGTCATTGACGACAGTAGTACTGTGACTGGAGTTTCTGTGCGACAGATCAGTCAGCTGACTCTTTACTATACTGCCGACAGGTGGCAGCTGTTGTTTTTTCAACGGAAGAAATTAATCTGGGCGACTTTCCTTGTGATAGTTATTATGTCAACTTATTTGCTGCGTTACCTAATATCTGTCTGTCTGTTTGTTTATCTGTGTGTCTGTCTGTCTATCTGTCTGTCTGTCTGTATGACTATTTGTCTGACTATTTGTCTGTCTGTCTGACTTTCTTCTGTCTGACTTTCTGTCTATCTATTTATGTCTCAATCATTCTTCCTCTCTCACTATTTCGCTATCATTCTTTCTCTCTCACTATCTCTTACTCTCTCTCTTTTTCTCTCATTCTCTCTCATCTCTCCATCTATCTCTCTAGTAGTTTATCAAATGGCAACTGCACGGTACAAATTTTTATTAACTGTGTTCTTCTACTCGAAGAGCATTCTATTCAAGAATTATCTGATCACAGCCTAAGGTCCAGTCTTCTTCTTAATGCAACTGTGGCTATTCAGTTCAGTTCTTAATTAGTCGTCTCACATGAAACTGTACGTTTGATCACATAATATTAATCTAATCATATTGTTTAGATAAATCTGGACCTGCCAATAGGCAGTGCACTAAGAGAGAGAGATATGAAACGGAAGATGGCTACTTCATTGTTATTATATGTCAACGTTGTTGCCAAAATAACGAAGCAATATGAAAAAGGCCTGTCTTCGCGGATATTTTGAATTCAATATAATTTAGCGCCAGCCTCGTCAAAGGCAGTTGTACAACAAAATGATTCTTAATTAAATAACTACATTCCAGTCTAAGTAAAATGAGTATTATTTTATTATTCATTACTATTATTATATTTTTATTTTATTTTTTTATTATTCTAAGTCTTTTAACTAATCTAGCTGCTGTGGTGAACCCACGACTTATTTTAAAAATTAACGAATATCCATAACCGCGTGTCTCCCGCAGTTCACAGTGAATCCCACTGAAGAGCACCTGCAGGACATTAGTATCCAGGTGTGATCCGTGCTCACTGGGACATCCGGCCAGTTCCTCTTCGAATCTCTCTTTAGAGTTTTTCTTAATCACATTGTAGTCAAATGCAGCAAAATATTAAGTTTAATTGCTTCGGTTCAGATGATCTGTATAAGTATTGGTACACAACTGCATTCGCTTCAGTTCTTTTAGCAAAAAAGTATGTATTCTTTCTGCATACACGTTTAGCGTGATTTTCTTGTTACAGATGCAAGAATTGCTTAGTTTGCGCCAAATTATTTGAGCGTAGTTTTTTTCCGTAGAGATTATCTGGTAGTACCTGTGGATCCATCTATCAGTACCTATAGAACCTATCTAGGTGTACCTATAAAGTCTATCTAGCTGTACCTATAAAGTGTATTAATCTAGAAAGCCTATATAAAACAGTACCTATTGAGAGCCTACGCAGAAGTACCTAGAGTGCCTATCTAGTACTACCATATGGTATGATATGGAAGTACAGAGTAACTAGTAGTACCATAGGCATTTGACGGTGGATTTGTGAGAATTGTTGAGGCTATTAAATTTATACTCAGTTGATCTTTTCAGAAGATGATACGACTTGTAAGTTTTGTTCATTGCATTAGCAATATAACGTGAATTAAAATCATTTTAAACAATCCTTTCATAGTGAGTGTCTGCTAACGAAGACAGTAATGGCAGTCAAGAGCTTATTGGAGGTTTTTAGATTAACGATCCCATCGATCGATCGATTAATCAGAGACATGAGTGGTCTGTGGTTTCATGAGAAGCGGGATCAGCTCCCACAGATGACGGTTGTTGTTGCTGCTGGTATGATATTGTTTTCATTCTCCTCGGTTCAAGCTAAATATTAACAAAATTTGCAAATCCTAAAGTTTCCGACATTGACGTTGTTATTGGTCTTTTAAAGTATCTGCATATTATTAACTTTACGTAGTAATTGTATATAGATATAATAGGCTATTGCCAGTATTATGAGTAATTATATATATATATATATACATGTGTATATATATATTATTACATATATATATATATATATATATACATATATATATATATACACACATATATATATATATATATATATATATATATATATATATATATATATATGTGTGTGAGTGTGTGTGTGTGTGTGTGTGTGTGTACAAGTGTGTATTAGATTTTACTCTTATGTATAATTTCAATCATGTGTAATACTACAGAAATTTAGCGTTTAATAAAATATTTCTCAAATTTAATTTCTCTTTTATTTAAAATAAAAATCTTATGTATACGGTAATTGAGAGCACGCTACACATGCGCAATTTTTGTATTGCCTCTTATATGGCTATGGTTTGGATTACTATTTCATATTATTATTTTTTATTACTATTATATATTAAAATGTTCTATTACAATTTTATATGACTATTTTATATTACTAGTTTATATTACTATTTTATATTACTCTTTTATAACGATGAATTGCCTGAAACTTCTCGGACAAAAATTCTCATTTTTCATGAAGTTTTTCTCCACAGCTTTTTTCAACTTCACCGCACACTGCCAGATACACCTATAAGATTTATCGTCCGTTTGTTTATTCATAATTTCTTCCCGGGGGAGTAATGTTAGAATTACGTCCGTCCGGATGAGAAGGGACCCCGTGGGATAGGGACGAGCGGAGAGTCCGGGATGGGCTTGGAGTACATCGCCCGAGTGACGAGTCGGATGCTCGACCAACTTGAAAGCTAATGGGCTTTAGCCATTAGGTCGGATACCGCACATCTTCGTTAGCTCACTACCTCATCTAAATTTATATCTACCCTGAGCTTTGTTCCGCCGATTAGTCAAAATTCTTTCGCTGAGAAACTTACGCGTAGCTAATATGTAAGAATACACATTTATATAATATTAATAATATGTATATAAGAGTGTATTAAATATAATATAATATACGCATTTATATAATGTAATATTTAAGAATATGCATGCTTTAGCGAAACTAACCAGATTTTGTATAATGCTTGCACAGAAATACTGTACTATAGATACTGTACAGTAAAGCATACTGTACAATGGATTAAAGAGATTCAGTTTCTAAAAAATAATTTTTTTATAAAAAATTGAGATTAGTAAAGTATTAGTTTTGTTATTACAGTTGAGAATTTAATATAGCATTGTATAGATACGTGGTTTCAAAAGTCCTGTGAAGTTGTTATTTGGCATCATAAAACGTTCAAGAAACAAAATTTAATGACCAAATTCTGTCCGTTTTCTTAAATAAGATAGCTCGTTGCAAACAAATTGTGCCAAACTATTGCCCTATAATGATTATAATTGTTTATTGTTTATTTTCTAATGTTTCTCATGGTTGCAAAAATGTTAAAATAACTGCTTTGTATCTGGGATAATACTACTCTTCGACAACCATCGAAAAATGCAACAGAGACGACAGTTTGAGTCTTTCTATTTTACGACGATTCGTATTTACATACCTGCTCCGTGTCGTCAAATAATTTATGAATTTTGTGGTCAGCCATGTGTGCTCGGATGTACACTTGGGGTCAATCGAGGTCCATATCGGCTGATTATGTGGCCAACACAGCGACACACGGGATCGTGAAGGGAGAGTACCAAGGACGCCGCGTAAGAGGTGTTTGGAGTATCTGCCCCCGCCTCTCTAATTCTCTAATTACACATTGAAACGACCTTTAACTTTGCACCGTTTTTGTGTTTAAATATTCAGATTTTTCTCGAAATTGTTTCACAAAGATCTTATCGTCAGAAAAAAACTATGGTCTCGCGTAATTTTGTTATTTCTTTCAAAGCATTTATAATTAGTTTTATATTCTTGTAACTAAATTGCAGATGTTTCATTCTTTCAATAAAATATATGTAAATATAGTCCCTAAGGGCTGTTTTTGGTGGTTTTTTCTGATTTTGTTGTTTCTGCCACTTGAAATAACCTGGCATACAGAGAAATACTCAGTCAGGTACAGATACCCAAAATATGCACACACAGGCACACTGGCAGGTAAAGGTACCTACATAGATACCTAGACATGTACAGACAACCACATCTATAACAACAACAATGTAGTTGGAGTGCTACTATCGTTCGTGACAACATTGAACACTATGGCACCAAATCTAATCCGACGAGCGGAGTGTGGGGTCCAAAATCGGTGCAAACCAAAATCCGGGAAATCAGTCCAAAGAGGGGTACTAATGGAATGGAGGTTTAGATGTTGGTCTCAGTTTCTGTGCAATGGATACAGATACATGGACGGATACACCCAGAGATACACAGACAAACTCGTAAAGATACATACAACCAGTCAGTGCAGTATCAAGTCATTATATTTCTGCACAACTGTGCTGAGTTGTTGCTGAGGTATTATGTAGAATGCTGCACCGGGGATTCATTATAGTTGTCCAGTGGTCACTCGTGGGATGGACTGGTAAATGGCTGAGCTAAAGAAGCCGGTGATATTATTATGCATTAGTTATGTAGACCGTACAACAGAACAGTATTCGCATAGGTGCTATAAATTATTTCCATTGCGCTGCTTAAGCAGCTCTTGGTAAAACAGGCACTCCCTACTTTACCTATCTCTCTATAAGACGTAAGAAAGGGAGAAATGTGATTTTAAATGAGGGACTTCCTTATAACATTGGTCAATTATTTATACGCAAATTCAATTAAGATTCTTCTTTTTGGAGGAAACGCTTACGACGTACTGTGCCAATAGTAAATACCTAAATTTTGTAGACAGCTAATATGAAGAAATTACTTGTAACTTTGGATAAACAGCGGTGTAGAGTCTATTTTCAAAAACAACTCAAATGTCTGTTAAGCTTTTGTATTTTTGATGTGCTATTGTTTTTATCATTTTGTGTCGATGCTCTTGTACTGGGGCTCATAACCGGGAATCACTCGATCGTCACTCGTATTATTGGAGAGATAAAACCGACGTTAAACAACTTCTTAGAATAATTTCGCTAAAAATAATGCAGTATAGGCCTAGTAGTATGGTAAATATGAACATCAGACACAGGGTTAGGCTATTTAATTTGTAAGTCTCATTTTCAACCCAAACCACAATTTTAATTTCAAAGATTTTCCGATGGTGAAAAGCACTACACTAAATTTACAGTTACGAAACAAGATCCGAATTGCCCACATGTATTCCACTGCATTTACTGATGAATTAGGCATATTGAGACCAGGTACATAGCTTGAGACGAGGCACCTAGCTTGAGACCAGGTACCTAGCTAAGACCAGGGATTCAGCAGTATTTCACTTTATCTCTCTCTCATTCTTTCTCACTCTACTCTCTCTCTCTCTCTCTCTTTCTCTCTCTCTCTTATTCTTGCACTCTTTCTCTCCTATTCTCGTCTATCTATTATTTTCTTACTTATATAATTTATATATTCTATTAATGTATATAGTTCTCTCTCTCACTCTCTCTCTTTCTCTCTCTATCCCTCTCTCTATCTCTCTCTCTCTCTCTCTCTCTCTCTCTCTCTCTCTCTCTCTTTGTGAGCGTTAGTTTGACTGGTAGGGTAGCTGCAGTAAAGTGCGAGTCGTTGTAAGGTTGATTGTGACCACGTCCCCGGAGAGCCTCGGTCTCCATACACCGACTGTCTCTGTCTCCCTCCCTTCCTCAGCTTTTCACTTCAACTCCCCCCCCCCCATCCCTCTCCCCTTCCCTCTGCTTGTTGTTGATATATTATGACCCAACACATCTCAGCACGGTTTATCGACTTGCTCTTTTGCGTATGAGTTGGGACATTTCATTTCTGAGTTTAATCTACAAAGGTCCTGGGCTCGCCCGTCACTGACATCGCTTTCGAGTGAGGAAACTGACGTTAAACTGACTTTTATTACGAGTGAATATTTATCGTATTTCAGATGTGAGTATCTGAATTAAGATGTGAAAGCTGAGGTGAGTCCAATGTATGACTTGTTAGCAGGCATTGGTTCTGTACTGACTCTGGTTCTGAAGAAGGCACTGAAATTCTGAAATCTTAATTTTCCTGCTAGAAATTAGTGGATATTTGTTTGATTGGAATTCCATTATTGAAACAAAACCCAACGTTAAACGTGTTTAAGAGTGAGAGAGACTTTATGGATATTTTTGCTTTGGATCATTCATTTGATATAGCATTTGATTGCAAAGTTATAAAATCGATAAGAACTATTTGTGAAGACTTATACGAAAAAGGAATTGTTTGTTTTACTACTTTTGTAAGATGTAGGTACCTTTGCCCTGATATACTGCATTAAACAATTATCATTATATCTGCGATCGCAAATAAAGTTACTATATCCATCTTAAACTAAATTTAGCACTCATCATCATCATCATCATCTTCCTTTAATTTTAATAAATAAAAAGATATCAATGTACATAGTATCTATATAGGCCTACAATCCGCCTATGTAATATCTACATAGTATGTGATATCTACATAAATGTAGTATATGTAGTATCTACATATATATATATATATATATATATATATATATAATATATATATATATATAAGAATATATATAGAAATATATATATATATAAATAGATATATATATATATATATATATATATATATATATATATATATATATATATGTAGTATCTACATGTACATAGTATTTATGTAGGCCTACAATAGGCCTGACGTCTCTGACATCATCCCTGGATGAGGAAACAGACATTAAACCTGTATTATTATTATTATTATTATTATTATTATTATTATTACAATGGTATGTATTTGTTTATTCCTGTTGTATGCAGATGACGATGTTACAAATGCTGGAGATAGTTCACCTCTAAACTTGCCAGGGCGCTCCATCATGAGAACAGATAACGAAGGAGACAACGAAGAAAGTCGGCCGGACGACGTACCTCAAATGATGTCTCACTGCGGCTCAGAAACGGATTTTCAACAATTCACTGGCCATCATGATAGACAAGAAGAGGTTTTAATCTTACAATTCCTAACATTAACTCGAATTAAGTCATTAGTTTGGTTTCTCTATGTTTGTGTTTCTATATATTCAGTTAATTTTATGGGATTAGAAAGAGCTTAAACTCTTGCTTCTTATCTCGGCAGAGTTTATTCTGCAACGTTGGAACAACACTGGCGTCTCCTAGACGTCGCTATGGAAGTTTCGCTGAAGTTATTGTAAGTTTTCTCATTCTGGACGGCAACTGTGTATTATGAATCCCTGACGTCTATTCGGAGTCCCTGGGGCCACTTTTCCAGCACTTGGAGTGTATGCGGTGGATTTGAACGTCAGGTCGTGACCGTAATAATCACTGCGTCCCGGATTTGATGGTCAATACGGACTCGGGACTAGATAGGCATTTAGATGCCTGACTCTTTTCGCCTCTTGTCTCGAGGGACTGGTGAAGCAGCGAGGAAGTACCGCAGGCTTACTACATCATCCACATCCCATGGGTGCTACAAAGCATGGTCAGCCCGCTGCTGCTTTATCTCAAACCACAACAGCTGCATGCGATCATTTTAGCAACTAATGCAGAGGATGAGTTATACATAAGATGAGCTTATAATGTTCTTAGAATCTCGTTATATTAGCCCAATATTAAAGTAAGGTTTAAATTTCAGCTACGAAATAAAGGAGTCTGATTTATTTACCACTATTTTACAGGAGATTATAACGTAGCAATATTGATTTATTTTAGACTGTGTTGCGCTACTAATTGGTTATAATAAAATTTTGCCACTGAATTGTCAGGTATGTAACATGAAATATTTTTGAAGAATGTATTTCTAGATAGGGTTTCAGACTGAATTGACTTGAACCTATCACATAACTTATTAACATTCGAACTAAACTTATTAACATGCTAACTAAACTTCTTAACATGCGAACTAAACTTATTAACATAACCAGAAGATGACGGTAGAAGTAAAATACCAGCTTTTGCTTGTCAGATTAAATATTTCTGTGAAGTTAAAATATTTGTGTGATGTTAACAAATGTTGACTAACATTCGTTAGAGCTGCTGAAAGATTAAGATATTTCAGAGAACAGTAACTCATTATATACTTCGTGTCAAGCTTGACTTTGTGAACATTTCTTGAGATATTCTCTTAAAATCTCTAAAATTTACTACAGGATCAAGCGAAAAATTATTTGCCAACAGCAGTTGTTTAAATTATACATGGTGCTAAAATGATGCACTTAAGTAAAGCAAAAACTGTCTTAAAACGATTACATTATACGTGAACACTATACATTATACTGTACATTGTACTATACTGTACATTTAATTACTATTTGCAAGACGTGTAAAATGTTTAATGAAGTGAAATGCCACGATAGTTTGTATCATGGCGACTTTTCTGCTTTCAAAAATATGATATCCAGCTGATATGAAGATAAAAACGTTTATCAACTGTAAAGCAGCAATTGTTTTCTAAAAATTTAAAAGTTGTTTTAGGAGATTTTATGACGGAAAAAGAATCAGAATGTATCTAATCTTGCTTCCTTCGCTAGGTATTGCAATTGACTGTGAGTATTAGTGTATAATTAAGGAACAGTTTGGACTGTGCACAAATTCATTAATCAACCACTAAAGACGCTGCAGGTATAACGACAAGATGTTGACAGATGTTCAGTTAATGTTCAAATATGCAACACGTGATAAAAGTAACTGCAACTCAGTGCTAACACTAGAGCCAGCGATTACAAAGGTAACAGCTTTTCCAAGGTAACAGCTTTTCCAGGCAACAGCTTTTCCAAGGCAACAGCTTTTCCAGGCAACAGCTTTTCCAAGGCAACAGCTTTTCCAAGGCAACAGCTTTTCCAATACAATAGTTTTTCCAGGCAACAGCTTTACCAGGGCCACAGCTTTTCCAAGGCAACAGCTTTTCCAAGGCAACAGCTTTTCCAAAGCAACAACCTTTCCACCAAGGCAACAGCTTTTCAAGGGCAACAGCTTTTCCATGCACGCACTCTTTAACAGCGGCAGGCGAGTCTGCAGCGAAAGTAGAGCTCTAAAGTAGCGCAGCACCTGGTAGTAAATCCGAGCGACTGAGTGTGGGTCGGTCGGTAATAGTTGCCGAGGTTCCCGGGGGACTCACGGGCGACACGGGGAGAGAGAAGGGAGTCATCGGAGGCCCGGTTCAACCGGCGCTTAGTACGTAAACCCGGTAACGCTTGGCGGGCTCACTGCTCCCGAGAGCCCGATGCAACATCGAAGGTTGTCGGACGATGGGACCGCAGTCAGCGTGCTGCGAGGGTACTGATAAGGCGCCGGTTAAGTGTCAGGGGAGGAAAGAAGAATGATATTCGCCCTGGCACTGCGGTGAATTGAAGATCTATTGGATACGGGGCAGAAATAGAAAGCCCGATGCGGCCTGGAGGCACTCGTCGTTGAGTGAAGGGATTTGAGCGCCGCTGTGTGCGTGTGGATTAGTGTGACGGAGAACTTTCGTGTAAAACTTCTACGAAAGTTTAACTCTGTTTATGTAAGTGACAACAGGTATGTCATTACTGTTCGTGGGTGAGTTGAATTGATAAGTATGCCATTTTCTCACCCTTTGTTTGGCTTTGAAGGCTACAAAGATCTTCGATCCCTAAATTCTGACTTATCGAGCGATTAGTACTGCCAGTACTGAATCCGTATGACTATAATGTTGTGGTAATAAAAACTTGAGGAAATGTTTGTTATTTCATTTTCATTTTGAGTCCAAAGAAGAATTATGATGCGATTAATTTAGTGGTCGTTGGAGTCATTTTGAAAAAATATAAAAGCTAAAAATAAGAAAAATGTAACTTAGACCTAATATTTAAGGGTAATATAATATTAGAAATAGGAATATTTAAAAAACTTGAGACTTCGAGTTATACAGGAATGCTCAAGGTAAGTAGTGCCTCAAGTCTATTCCTCATTTCACTTTTGCTGGAGCCCTATTCGAAACTGGAAATTGTCTGTAGAGCCAATATGCTAACGATTTAAATAGATGGTAAACCTAGTTAATACGATCGGCTTGAACAGAAGCTTTTATACTTCTGACATTAATGCTAATCAGGGTCATTTCGACCTAATTCTTTATTCAATAAATATTCTGCCTAATTAATTTCTATTTTAATAATTTATATATTCGTGAACTGACTTGCACGTAGTGGTGCACTATACATTCCTTTTGTTAAAGTAACTAAAATATTAAGCAGCTAACTAAAATTTACTATCTAAACGTCGTCAGTTTCATTTTCTTGTTTCGCATCTCTTAACACTGCAGTCAATCATCAATCTATCAATTAATCAATGTACCAATCGCAAGTAGGTCATCTGTGTGTATATATATATATATATATATATATATATATATATATATATATATATATATATATATATATATATATATACATATATATATACACATGTATATATATATATTATATATATTATATAATAAATATACTATGTGTTGTATAATTTAGTATACTATAAACAAGAGTATTAACCGTGTTATGTCCGCGTTGCTGAAGAATTGACTAACCGTGGACTGCACGTGTCCTAAAAGCGGCAAAGCACTAAGATCCAAACCAAGGTTAGAAAGAGCAATCGGTTGGTGAGCGCCTAAGCTCCAGAAATTGCTACAAAGTTTTATAATCACCACCCTAGTTAAACTGAGATTCAGGGAAAGATGATGATGATGAAGATGGCTATATATATGTGTAAGTATAAGAAAATAAAATGTTAAACTTATAATCAATATGTATGATCAACTAATGTATTAGTGTAAGCAACTAATTTCTATTATTCAATGCATTATCTGTTTTAACATTATATTGTTAGCAGGAAGTTGCTGCTGAGTTTCGCTACACGTGCAGACATTGTCCTCGAACATTTCGTCACAGGAAAGGAAGGGAAAACCACCTCAAGCTGCATCAGACAGCATCAGAGGGATCGGTGAAGGTCGTATCATGTCCATACTGCGGAGCAATGTTTTCCAGGTAGGAAGAGTTTAAGTAGGCTACTTTTTGACAACTGCTTTATTCTTTTGTTTATATCAAAACTGAATTTGCAAAGACGATTACATGACCGGAACCTATCTTCAAAATGTTAGCCTTGCATAACATTCGATTTTCCGATTCAAAATTTACTATGAAGTTGCCTATTTTTTCTAGGTAATTCACTGAATGCAATGCGTTATGTTATCTAAGATAATAGAGCTGATGCAAGAAATTTGATTAGAATAGAAAAAGAGATCTATATCATCTCAATCAAGGCATTTGTCAACTGTTGCGAGGATAGTATATTCGCACGTTTGTTCTTAGGCAAAAACCGAACTATAACTTTAACTGCTAATCAATTAAGTGTCAAATTCATTGCTTCGCTTTGGCTCACACTTTTAATTCACAGCAAAGCGAAACATCAAGAAACTTCAATCAGCTGATCTATGGAACGATACACTCAGAGGAGACCTAGGAATTAGCTGTTGTGTAGTGGAGTCTTCTAAAGCCCGACTTGCCATCACGTAGCATGTCCCCTACCTATGCGACCATTATTACTGTGTGAGGCATTACTTTGATTTCCCCAGACAAATCTCTTACTGACTGCCGCCTCAGAAAGCCTTAGCGCACCGGCGCTGTTCGCCCCCTGGGACTTGCTCCAAATCCACCATCAGCGCACTCTGCGCTCCCCCGGGGGTTCATTATAGAAAATGACAGAATGACAAGAGCGCAGCGGGAGCTGCTACTTCATTACTTGTCGCTGTGAGCTGCCCTGAACTGCAGCTGTTGCTGTTGCTTTATTGCTTCAACAAAAGTTGTTACTTAAATTAATTTGGTTAACGCATCGATTGGGGCTTTTGCTTGGTATGGTTGGCTAAATCTTGTTCATAGCTGTATGCTATGAACAAGAAAATTAGGCAAAATTACTAAGTAGGCGGTATTTTCGAATATTATAATTGCTTAACATATGAAAGTGTTAAATTTAACACTGCTGTTATGTTATTATATCGTTGTATTTAATTGTGAAGATTAGATAAGTCGATAGCAAAGTATTATAGCTCTGCTGATCGGTGAATGCAAACAAGATAATGGCATCGATGGGACTTAGGCTGTTGATCAAGCAGGGAATTATATCCATTTAGGCTGAACAGGTGGCTTGTTGGCAATTTGTTCGACAGCTATCAGTAGGTGCAGGATTAAAATCCAATTCTCTCTCCGTCACTGACATGGTATTTGAACAGGAACTGACGTTAAACGTGGGCCATTTTTTGCTTATTTGAAAATGAAATGGCTCAATTCGAACGTAATTTTACGACTTTCATTGCGCATGCAGAACGTTTTAGACTTCACCAACCACTGGTGAATATTTCAACTTAGTGGCACCTTGAGCGCTCTGACTGGTTCAGTCACATAGTGTTCTATAATATAGAAGTGCAGGTGTGCTGCACGTATGCTCTCTGTGGCATTTAAAAATTTATCTTACTCCGAAGTGATTCTAGAAAGAGAGAGACTCCGTATAAAGATAAAGCTATGAAAACTTTAAGCAGTCTCAATAATGCTGGCGAGAGTCCCCTGCGTCGTATCAGTCTTAGGTTTATTACTCGCAGGACACTAATGATGCAAGCTGCGAGCCATTAACACACTCCTCTCAGCTGTCCTTACCTACACCCCTCTGCTCCTCCGCTTCCTTGTCACTCTAAGTATGTCTCATTATACTTCCGTGTTTCTTTAAGTGTGTCTATCGGGGTGTGTCCATATCTCTCTAGACGTGTCTGGAAATGTTTAGTTGTCTCTCTGGATATATCTCGGGATAAGTACAAAGTTCGCCATAATTATGTGGAAACCCTGGAAAGGAATCATCTATGGATGATGGAAGGACTTGCTGAGACTCAAGGTGAACAGTCAAAACGAAGAGGAACTGGTGCGACATCGGTTAGGACTGCGGTTCAGTGTACAATAGGCTCAAATCTGGCACTGATATCCTTTCTAATTATGAAACTGACTTTAGCATCGGCTTTAGATATGAACAGAAAGATAAATATATTTATAATTTTACGTTCGTATGTTATTACACTATCTACGTTTGATATTTCTTCTGAACTCTATGCTATAAAAATAATTAGAATAGTGGCAAGGAAAAGACTAAAGGCAGTATTGCGGTTAGATGAAATAGCGTATTGACGCAGATGAAATTAGGTTCACACACATGAATACTTGATTCATACATTAAATACTGCTGTAGAATCGTACAGGTCGAACAAATAAACATATAGTCAACACACGCCGAATATTTACCTTATAAGCGAACACACAGATGCGAATAAACACTGACATACGCAGACAGACAAACACTGACACACACACATACAAACACTGACATACATAGATAGACAAATACTGGCATACACAGACAGACAAACACTGACACATACAGTCAGACAAACACTGACACACACAGAATACAAACACTGACATACATATAAAGACAAACACTGGCGCACACAGACAGACAAACACTGACATACATAGACATACAAACACTGACATACATAGACAGACAAGGCAACCACTGACTTACACAGACACACAAAATCTGACATACACTGACAGACAAACACTGACATAAACAGACCGACAAACAGACAGACAAACAGACAGACAGTCGGCTCTTTGTTGCATTGTTGCCCATTACCACTCTGATGAGTTTGCTGCTCGGTGAGGTTTCTTTGACGATACCACTGCGGCGAGAGCCGTAGAGTAATGGCATCGATTGACTGGGTCCCGGCCCGGCCCCTAGTGCCCCATTCAACTGGGCTAGGAGGATGGATCACTGCCCACCTGGGACCCACATTCATCAGCACTCTTCAATCCGCTTCTTCCTTTTTCTCTGCTCACACACACGTAAACTTTTCACTGTGTATACAGTATACTCTCAGCGCGCTGTCTGTTCCTACCCAGTTATTACATCTGGGTCCCTGAGGTATCTTTCCCCTCCCTTCTAAGCTATCCGCCTTCGTATAGTTTCCTCTGTTTGTACATCCTTCAACTCGCTGTCTGTATATCACTGACAAGTTCCGAGTTACTCGGAATAGGTTGCGGGTATCATTGAGCTTAGTCTTAAAACTTATAACATTTGAGTCTAATTTGTTAAAAGTGGTTAGCTTAAGAGCTTTGTTTCTAAATAACTTTTATATGCACAGAAGTTTTCATGTTTTTTTGTGGGATTTCTCAGTATTGCTAAACCTGTGATCAAAGGAATTAGTGTTTTATAATTGAGGAGGCATATATAGAACTTATAAGTTATAACAAAGCATGACATTTATGAGAGCTATACATTATACATGTATACTGTATAGCTATATACAGCATGTACAGTATATGTATGTATGTATATATATATATATATATATATATATATATATATATATATATATATATATATATATGTACACAATATATAGGCAGTATGAGTTCATTGTAGAGATTCCTCAAATTATAAAACTATCATTTTTGCCTATTATTGCATACAACGTTATACATGTACATATACTGTAGACTAATGGCCACATGTGCATGCCCCTGTAATATATTTTACCTGGTTATTCAAATTTTTGATAAATTTAAACGTTAACGTCCATGAGAATAGCGATATAAAGACTACTTCCTTTGCAGTACATTTAAAATACATTTTAAAGGTTACGCTCCAATATTTATTTAAATGTTTAAAATAATTTGGCTTATTGGATATTTTGAAAGAACAATGATTGGTAGTACTAATTTGAAAAGATTATCTAGACTTGAATTTAATAATTAATTACTGACATTTAGAATAGTTAAAAAATATAATACTAACAAAGCGTTCAGTAGACAATTAGCTTAAACTCCATCGAAGGAAACAGCTAAATAAGGCACCTTTGGCACCTTAAGAATAGCTTGAGGATCATTGAATTCTGCGCTCAAAATTTACGACTAAGCATTCGCAGTAATTTTCTTTCTAGCCCACCTCAGTTCTATAGATGCTAAGCCCTTCTGTGCCAGCACTCTTTTCCATCAGCCACTGGATAAATGTGGTGATGTAGCGGCCGACAATTATCACCTCGGATCAAGACGTCCCAAAGCGCCCATCCAGAAACCCCGAGTTGATCGTCTGCTTCTTCCGTCCACCCCCACCTTTAACACCTACTTTCGTTCCCCCACCCCTTGCCCCGTCGTCACCTGATTATTTCGTTATTTCCAATCTCGTTTTTACTTTGCACCTCTGTTGGAGACTGTTTTATATTTTTAACGTTGGCATACCGTAACAATTATTAGAACCAAAGTAAAAAATACAAGAGAAATCACAGTACACAGACACATAATGCAAACATCATAATGACGAACAAATAATTGAGCCTACTATGTAAGTTATGTGTGAGTCCAATTATCTGAAAGTCTGAACCGTGTTTTAAAACTTTATTATATTGCTTTATGAGAACTGGTGAGGCTGGTTATTCTTTGCCATTAAAGCTGTAACATTTTATTTTGTATAATTCTGATTAATATTACATGTTGAACTGCCCCTAAAGATCTCATAGCGTTTCTCCGTCCTTTATTTGCATTGATTAAAACATTAATGCAATTGGCTTGAAACAATTTGTGATTGTCGATTTTCTATGTATCCCACAGAAATAATAGAAACATGACTTTGAGCGTCAAAAGCTTGGAGAGCTCGATATTTTAACCATCAATTAGAAAGTTTTGCAACCTGATTTGTAAGTTATTTTTAAAATTTAGCACTATTTTGAAATTAATTCTATTTTGCTATGTAACAGTGCCAACAAGCTCGAAGGTCACTTGAGCAGCAGTGTGTCCTGTGGGTCTCAATGTCAAGGTCACCGGTACACGTGCACCGAGTGTGATCAGTGCTTCAGTCTGGCCGTTACTCTACATTCTCATCTACTTAGTCACCTGAGCAACTCTGGCCAGGCATCGGCTTCATCAACCATGCTGGAACAGCAAGAACCATCGTTACTATGTAGCAGAGAAACAACTCTAAATGTACACAGTGATATTACTGATATCTTAATAGATAAAGCTGCTGCTATTGAGAATAATTGTGCCTCTGAGAGCAAAGGTAATGGTTGTGAATCTGAACTTGAAAATAAGTCTGCATCGTACAGGAAAAACGCTACGGTTGTGAATGAATCTTGTTCTGAGTTTGATCCTCAAATGGAGGGCAAGAGAAGAAGAGATCTCGAGGTGGACGCAAATGTTCAGATCAAAGAAGAACTTGATGAAAACTCCTGCATGAATCAGCAGCCAATGGAATTTGAGTGTTTAGAGCAGAATATGAATGAATATCGTAATATGAATATGACGGAAGGATTAAGTTGCAGACAAAATGTTGATATGCCGCCCGTTGAGAATCAGCAAGAAGAACAAACAAATACTAGCTGCAGTAGAGTAAAGCACTGCGCTGTAAATTCTGAATTATCACCACGTGACAGTGTAATGGACTCCAATAACAAAGCGTCATCCCATACGCCGTTATCCAACCATTCTACGAAGACCTTGGCAGAAGATCTTAATGGCAATCAGTCTTCAGATACAGACAGAGATAGAGTACAAGTCAGACATCACGAAACTGAAATTAAAAGAGTTGAAACTGACAAGTCGTCAACAGAAAGAGCGAGCTTTCCTACGAGTGATCTGTCGACTCTGGTTGAGATTAAGCAGGAGTGCAATGCAGTGGACGACAAGAAAGTTTGCCCTGTCTGTCACACTGAAGTTGAGTCACTCAGAGACTTGTGTGTTCACATTGAGAAGCACGCTCATCTTAATGGAGCATGGTCAAAGAATGGTAATTAATTTTAATATAAATAATCCAATCAATCAATCAATCTGTCATTTTGTTCGTGACTTATATATTTATAAATTTCCATATACCACAATGAATTTTCTCACTGATCTCAAATCTATCAGATCTCTTCTTTAAATCTATCAAATTTTAAAGACTATTTCTAAAGTTTCACAAAGTTAAGTAAATATAGTATAAGAAAATTGTTTATTTGTTTATCTGTCTATTTCTCAGCTCAAGTTCTCCATATACTACTTTATACAAAGATATTAATAGGGTGCATGGTAAATAAATCATCAGGCTATAAGAAAGTTGTTCAATAGACGCAAAAACATGAAACTTATAATATATCATCACCATCATCATCATCATCTTCCATTGGATCCCAGTTTAGCTAGGGATTACATATATAGATACATTAATTACGTTTGAAATTATGCTCTCAATTTTCTTAGGAAATGGCCACATAAAAGACTATGGAGAACTTCGTCAGGGAAAACAGGAATCGGTGTCAACGACTTCGCTAGGTAGTACTCGTGTGATAGACAATAAAGAGAAATCTCTAAAGTCCAACCAGCGCGTCGAGCAGACTGCTTCAACTCCTATTCCTCCCAGTTCAGGAATCGATCCTAAAAACTCACACCAGTCTTCAAAGTTTGACTCAGAAACTAAAAACTCAAGAGTTGAGGAGGAAGATGACGTTAGGCTGGATTGTCCATACTGTTCTCGTAAAGACTTCACTAAAGCGACAGCGCTCGCTGCCCATATCAGTACAAAACATTCCAGCAGCCACGACAAGCTCTTCTCGTGTCCCATCTGTGGTCAGGAATTCTCCACGAAAGCTAAACTAAATCAGCACAAAGATGACGTTCACCGGACTGGAAGATCCGAGAGCTTGGAGAAGAGAGAGTCTCAGAAAATTAAATGCAATTCCTGTTCGTCCTCTTTCGCTGACATTGAGACTTTGGATTTACATTGTGAAATGGTCCATTTAAAATCAGGTATTATGTTGTAGTTAGCGTTTGAGAAAAGTTTGACTTACGTTGCAGCGCATGTTAAACATGTTAATACATTTAATAATGTATTGATTTTTACAGTGTGCATTTTATTGTATAGTGCTTATTTACCTTAACTGTTGTAAATTATAGAGATGCCTTAGCATGATATACTCTGTTAAACATTAAACATGTCAATCCATATTGGATTCTGAGAAATCAGTAGTCTAAATGAAGGGAATGTACAAGAATTTAAGTTTTTGCTAAAATTGACAACATTATATGGTAGACATTACTTATTTTATAAATAACTCTGTCCCCAGGTTAAAATACCTCCAGTGCTTTAATTCATTTTTGAAATATAATTAAACAAGCGAATCTCTTTTGTGCTGAAGATTGCTTGAGCCTCTGACTTTTATTTTTGAATTTCGTGAACTCATTAAATAAAACGTTAAAGTAGATCACGATACTATTAATTACGAGAGACATGTGTATTCTATATATATGCAAATAATATTGTATTGATTTCAGAAGACAAGATGACCACGCTCTCGAGCACCCCAGCTGTTGTATGTTGCTCTCAATGCACTATGGGATTTCCTCATATATATGCCCTAGCAGACCACATGCACCACTTTCATGGTTACCGCAACAAGAGGCAGCAGACGCTGCCCAGTGCAGGCAGTGACAGCGGCGGCTCGATGTTCACAGGGGGGCAGTCCCCGAGTCTGGCTCCCCACCGGTCCCCGCTCTATACGACGAGTCCTGAGAGGCTGACCACGGACAGTCTGAGCGAAAAACTCTACCTGTCCGGTAGTAAGGTGTCAGTTACTGACTCACTGATGACTAATCAGCAAGAGTTGAATCACTGTCGTCAGTGTGACGTCATACTGGCTGACAGACACGCCTATCAGCTTCATCTGGAGGGTCATAGAACTTCTGTGGGTTCTTCCGCGAGCAGCTATGAACTGGTCGGTTGTGTTTCTCTAATCAAGATTTCGAATATATACAATACAATGATGATTTAATGGAGGGATGCTCCTCCAAACACGATGTTAAATACTTGAATAGTGTATTTGATATGACGTAAATCTTGAAAGTGATATAATTAAACAAAATGGCGAAGAATGCTGGATCATTGATTTAGCTAGAGTAACAGTATGCATCAACAGTATGCATCAACAGTATGCATCAACAGTATGCACCATGATATTGCGGTGCTTTAGAATCATTATTAGTACATGTTCAGCTCATTACGAGAACCATTTGTAGCGCATAAGATTACAACATCCAACACTAAAACTATACACTTTGTTTAACGTTCATTTTGGTTACTACATGGAATACAGTCAAACACATTAGACTTGAGATTTAAACTCCTGATCCTCTTTATTATTAATCAGATATTCTTTCAACTCTTCCATCCATCCAGTGCAGGACGCTGTACTTTCGCCGACTCAATAAATATAAAATATATTTTAAAAAGTGTAAATTTAAGAAAAAATCTGAAGTCATAACAACCGAGTCAAAAATCTGTTTTATATATCAAAACGGATATCTGTGACGGATATTCTGACGATTTAAACCTGACATCTATTAATATGCAAGTAAAAACATAACTGATCTTGCCATGTCTCAATACCGTAATAATAAATTTAACTTAATTACTAAACCCCAAGATTTTAAACCATTAACTCCCATTGCTCTATCTACCTTTGTCTATGCTTATACGTTCGCCTCTCTTTTTGTGTATATCTCTTTTTCAATTAAATTATTAATTAATCTGTACTATTTTATTTACTTATTTTTTTATTTTTTTATTTACGTATCTACGTAGAAGGCGACATAAAACTAGATCCTAACCAAAGTCAGAAAGGGCATTCGGTTGGAGAGCGCCTAGGCTCCAGAAATTGCTACAAAACTTAAACGAATGGATAAACTGAAGTCTATTCGTATCCCGACCCTGGTTAAGCTGGGATTTAAGAGAGGATGCTGATTTACTTAACTATTTTATTATTTTATTACAGCGAGCAGAAGACTATCAGTTCAGTTATCCAGCTGACGACCAGATGGATTCAACGCTGCTGTCTAGATATCTGAGCATGTCCAGTGAATATGGTTGTACGTCTTGTCTCAAGTTCTTTAGCAAACCAGACGACCTTCAGAAGCATCTCATGGAACTACATGCGCATCATCTCTACCGATGCACGCTATGCAAGCAAATCTTCGACTCCAAGGTATCCCATTCTTCTTGAAACTATTTTCCGACATTGTCGATTGTTATACTCATCATTGGACTGGTTCGCTGGATTTTGGATCTTGCACCGTTTTCGACCTGCTTTTTGCTCAACCGCTTGGATTTATCGCAATAGTACTTGATGTTGTCATGGACGACAGTATTAATCGGATTGTTATTGTTATTATTGTTATTATTTATGTCCGGTTTACGATTCAACAATTTTTTGTATCCAAAGGTTTTTGAAAACAAATTAATGATTTGCAAAAAGCATACAGTTTAGTCCATGTAATGAGGCACATCAAACAGTGAAGATCTCTAACTCCTACTCAGTATTTTACTGTGGCTTATTTAGAGATTATTATATTCATTTAGACCTCCATCTTGGTTCCTATTTTCTCTCACTTATTGATTTGTTACTGGAGTTTGTAGACGTTAAAATAATTACTTGAAACTTTGATATATGATTTTTTAAAGTCTGAATTTCTTGTGTTATAAATAGGTTGCACTAGTTCTAGCATGAGATCAATGCTTGCTATCCGTTCTATTCTAGAACATAGCTTCTAGAAAAATATATTGGCGTGTAGGTCAACATACAAGTTCACTTTGCGGTGAAGCACAGTAATGAATCCAGAGTGTTCAAATGCTCTTCTTGTTCAGCGGCATTTCATTCTGAATTCGAATGGCAACTTCACGTAAAGGTTAGAATAAAAACATTCCATTATTCAGTCAATACAACCGTCAGTTTATTAATCTAAAATTCAATTAATCGATCGATCAATCAGTCAGTCAATCAATCAATTGATCAATCAATCAATCGATCAATCAATCTGTTAATGATTTATGTAATCTATTAATAAATCAATCAAACAATGAAGCAATCAGTCAATCAAATAATAAACCCATAGATCAATGAATCAATCAATCGATTAATAAAATTTATCTATTAATTAATTATTTAGTCAGTCAACCAATCCACCGTTCAATTCCATCATTAAAATCAAATCAGTCTACCTGATTATTAATAAGTTTATTCAATCAAACTTTGAATAAAGAAATTACAAGTCATGAAACTAAGATTGTAGATGTTACCTATGTTGACCGTAGAATTTATATGCTAGAAACTAAATAGCGTTGTCCAATGTACAAATATGTATCTCTTTCATAGTGCAAAACTTCAATATCGGATTACAATAATTATTACTAGTTTTTTATGAAAGAATTAAATATTAGATTACAATAACTATGTAACTATATAACTAGTTTTTCATGATAGAATTCAAGGTCGGATTACAATAATTTTTGCTAGTTTTTCATGATAGAATTCAAGATCGAATTACAATAACTACTACTACTTCGTCATGATTTCCAGATTCACCATCTCGGTATATCTCGTCCGTTCCGATGTTTTTTCTGCCGCTCGAGTTTCAGCACAGAGTCAGATCTGAGCAACCACATGTCCACCCACGCTGGGCAATACTCCTGCCCCGAGTGCAGTGAGACCTTCCTGGTGGAGTATCTCCTCGACAAGCACCTCGAGACCCATCACCTCAGTCCCCCGTCCCTCTCCCAACAACCTTCCGCGTCACTGAGGAACAAACTCGACGCTGGAGTGGACTTCAGGAGAGTGCAGGGGGTGAACAGTACGGAGGAGAGTGATTTGGATCAACCCCCGCTCTTGTGTCCTGTCGGTAATTCTAAAATGTCTCCGTACGATAAGATGTCGCCCTATCACTCGAACAGCTCGACGGGAAGGTCGTCTGTGGAGGATTTGAAGAGAAGTAGGAGTGAAGGGAATCGGTTTGATCAGGAGATTGGAGCGGAGGCTACTGGTGGAGATGTGAAGAGATTAAAGAGGGATGGAGATTGTGGGAATTATTCACTGACAGAGAGCACCCAGCTACATTGCAGTGTAAGTGTTTTTGAAGAGGTGTAACAGTGAGGAGATTTAAAACACAAAGTAAAAACTAAATATTTATAATTGAAGAAACTACATTTTCAGCATCATCATCATCATCCTCCCTTGAATCCCAGTTTAACTAGGGTCGGGATACGAATAAGAAACTACATTTTAAGTGCATTAATTTATTTTGATAGCTCACAGTAATAATTTTAGTCATAGCTAGTGGAATTTTGCAACTTTATTTTATTTTAATAACTTTCAAGAAGGCACTCATTTTGTTATACAGTTTTTATCTAGATTGACTCATTTCCTCTAGCAATCATTATTTATATCGAATTTACGCAACGGTTACGTAATCCTTCTTATCTTTTCTAACTGGACTCTTAATTCTGCTCATGTCAATTAGTAAAGACAAAATTCACCTATGAGGCTGGAGAACGTAGCAATCTTAGTTCGCAATAATTAATCAAAATAAGCATTTAATTCACTAATTTAATAATAATACGATTCACAAAATCTGCGAATTAATGGTGCGAACATTGAAACTTGACCACATCAGTTACCAGTTATTTAATTTTACATGCTTCATATAATGAAATTAATTTGATAGGCTCAAAACTTAAACTACAACTGTAGAGTTTTATCATTTTGAATTTCTAGATATGTTTCTTTCCTTTCTCGAATGAAGCCAGCCTACAGAAGCACATAACCATGGATCATGGACTTCCTCTTGAAATGCATCAGCTGCTGCGCCAGACAACCACTCCAGCTGTAGCTGCAGCTGTCGCAGCAGCAGCAGCTGCTGTATCTAGTTCAGGTTAGGCCTTTGATGAAATTCAAATATCTACTGAATAGTGTTACCATATAAGTAAAATAGTATTAGTACTAGAAGTACATATAATGGCTGCTCTAAGTACTTTTTTATTTTATTTTATTTTGCTTTCTGTTCCATTTAACTATTTCCGTGTGCTTGTTTTCATTTTGAAGGATATATCCTGTGTTTGGATCTAATAAACATATACTTCTCTCTCTCTCTCTTTCTCTGCACTTATTGCAGGTTTAATATGTGATTGCTCAATATAGTTAAATTTCTTATGACTCAGTCGTTGTTTTCATGATCTTTAGGGATTATGAAACGGATGTTAAGTTTTCCCCAAATTAATCGATAAGTTCATCATTCAGTCTTTCCTATGAACCCAACTTAAAGGAAAACATCCCTAAATGAAATGCTACAGGGACATTAAAAAATACAAAGCAGAGCTCAATTATACCCTGGAGTAGGTATAGGAGACTAAGTGAAGCCACGATTTCTAGTAATTTTTTACAACTTGTCTCTTGTGCTGTAAGAAATAGTCATAATACAAAGTGTACGTTTAATAGGTCTCTCCCCAGATAAAGAAATGACTACCGGAAGTCAGAACTTCAATGACATGAAGTTCGCGCAGCACTGTGTTTACTGCAAGGCTTCCTTTAAGACAAAGGCTGAGCTAGAGAAGCACACAAAGTCTCATGTACTGCCCAGCAATCAGAAGTGCAACATTTGTGACGAGAGATTCGTCAGCTCTCTCGTTCTGGCAGAGCACAAACTGTCGCATTGCAAGGTTCGAGACTCTAATTACTAGGTTGCTTTTTAACATTATGATAATTAATTATTGCTTGTGTTATAGTTCATTTAATAAAACATCGGCGTTGTGTAGTTGTAGTCAATGTAAATTAGAGAGACTAGGCAATTACAGTAGATGTTTTGAATTTAATTACTCTATTTGGTAATGCCTAATATACCGACGTTTTACATGTATAATGTGCGAATAATTATTCATTTTACTTTAAGTTTAACAATCCATAGCACAGATATGAAATATCATTTGTTCACTTGTTTGAATATAATTATTCTAAATATTGCATAAATATTTGGTTAGCGTTCATTTCGATATCGTAGAGTGCTACATTCGAAACAAATTAAACTGAAACCAATCCCTCCGAACTTGAATTTCAGACTCACATATAACGGGCAAATGGGCAATCGGCTTGACTGTTTAACAAGAATTGCAAAGACATGTTTAAATTAATTACTTTGTAAATATTGGTACGTTTATTTTCTCTCTACGAAGGTTGTGAAGGGCAGCACCTGTGTGGTGTGTAAGACTTCCGTTAAGAACAAGGAGCAGTTTTTTCTCCACTCACAGCAGCACACGACTCAAGGGGCGCCCAGCACTCAGTGCATTGTTTGCAGACAGACGTTGGGCTCAATGCTGGAGCTCCAGCTACATGGCAACCATCACTTCCAGGTAATCAAGCATTTATCAGAGTACTGCTGTTAATTTTCTAAAATCATCATCATCAGTTTAACTATAGTCTTGTTTTTAAAATGCATTAGTGAAATTATTTTGTGGACTATTGGTTGTTGTTGGTGCACATTGCCATGGAGCATGGCTCTTCCATGGAAAAACTCCACCAGAATTCTCTTCCACCGGATCGAACGTATTGTTTATATAAATGCATCAGTGAAATTATTTTGTGGACTATTTTGGCTTGTTTTACGGATCATGCTTCGGGGTTTTAGTTGTAATTTATTTGACATATTTTCCAATTGACAATATACCAGCAGAAACTTCATGGTGTTATTAGCCCCTTTGAATTTTGTTGCTAGATAATAATTACAAATTTAATAAATTTGTATGCACGCATATATACATGTATATATATATATATATATATATATATATATATATATAATATATATATATATATATATATATATATATATATATAATATATATATATACACACACATGGCTGGAGCCAGTGGCGATGTCGGTAAGACATTCGACCACGGATCCGTATGTACGGGGTTCAACTCCTGGGCTCGTCCATCACTGACATCGCTTTCGAGTGAGGAAACTGACGTTAACATTAGCTTTAGCTTTAGTACATGGATATACATATTCGAGTTGCTATTTAGCCTATGTGGCTGTATGCTAGAAATTTTCGACAGTGTTTAAAAGTGTTTGACTAACCATTCCACAATCATTGAAATATTTCAGGAACATTATGTTTGCATCATATGCTCCAAATCGTTCGGTCAGAAGGATGGCGAAAATGTGCAACTGAACCTTGGAGGCGATTCCTTCGTCTGCAATGAGTGCAGCAAGCGAGAGATTGCTAACTGTTCCAACTCAATCAGATCACCCGAGTCCAGTTCAAGTGGCGTCATGTATTCCACTTCCTCGGAAACCCGCTGTTCCATCTGTGGACTGATGTGCGAGAATCACGTGATGTTGTTGGTGCACATTGCCATGGAGCATGGCTCTTCCATGGAAAAACTCCACCAGAATTCTCTTCCACCGGATCGAACGTATCAATGCATCAAATGTCAAGAGTCGTTCTCCAGCGAAGCTGAGATTAAGCTGCACGTTGCTACACATGTTCTGCAGGAAGGTAATGTACACAGGTGCCGCATCTGCGGAGATACGAGCTTCGAATCTCCGGCCAGACTTCAGGCCCACCTCATAGAGCATTCTTACGACGACGACTGGGCTACCGATGTGGGCACTGGAGAGCCGTTCAGAGTGGGGGGTGCGGAGAAAAGAGGACCTGGGGGCGAGATGAAATGTTATATTTGCGATAGGGCATTCATGCTGGCATCTGATATTCAGGTGATCTGTCTCGAATAAATGAGCTTTACTACTGATTGTTTGAAGAACAGTTTTTAAATATTTTGAATTATGATGTGTACTTATTTGTCGATTGAGATTGAGAAATTTAATTTAGAAACCATAGGACTTAGATGCAGATGACCAAGGAATGGTAGCGGGCAGCGAGATTGGATTGCAGAAGATAATGGATAGGCTGAATGATACGGCCCTAAGATATGGCATGAAGATTAATATAAAAAAGACCAAGGTTATGAGAGTGTCCAATAGTAAAGGTGAAGTTAATATCACAATAAATGGTAGTAAATGGAGTTTCAAATATTTGGGTCATACTATAACCGATGATGGGAAATGTGAGACGGAAATATGCAGTAGGATTGCACCAGCAAAAGCGGCCTTTGGTAGTAGAAAAGAACTATTAACAAAAAGTCTAAAGAAAGACACAAAGATAAAGATAGTGAAAACTTTGGTTTGGACCACGCTATTATATGGATGTGAAACATGGGCCTTAAGAAAGGAAGATATTAGGAAACTGGAGGCAATGGAAATGTGGATTTGGAGAAGAATGGAGAGGATTAGCTGGACTCAAAAGGTTACAAATGAGGAAGTCCTGGAGAGAGTTGGCACAGATAGACAGTTGATAAATGTATTAAGAAATAGTAAGAAGAGATGGCTAGGACACATTCTAAGGGGGGAAGGTCTATTAAAAGAGGTCATAGAAGGTAGAATGGAAGGAAAAAGAGGCAGGGGCAGGCCGAGATTAGGTATGTTAGATGATTTAAAGACCCACTCATATGTGAAAATGAAGAGGAAGGCGGACGACAGAGAAGAGTGGAGGCGTTATGTACCATGGACCTGCCAGTAGGCAGTGCACTAAGAGAGAGGACTTAGAAACAATAATTTAGCGCTATTGTTTGAGAAAACATATTTGTAGAAATTGTGATTAACAAAAATTTTTGCGTCAAGAGAACATTAGGGTTTTGCTACAGATTTTGCTATGTTCTTTTAGAACAATTAATTTTGCTTTTCTAAAAGCTCTAACGACATCAAACAGATAAAAACTAAGTTTTAAACAATAACTCTTAATATTTTAATAAAACGCTAGAACATTAAGGCGGGGTAAATAAATTAATTGTGTAAAATGTACATTAGTAGCCTACCTAAAAGAAATTTGTTAAATAACTAAAGTGAATGCTACAGTAAAAAGCTAGTCTAAGGTGTCTTTCACAGTGAATACTGTCGGAGACGATCCAGTTTGAATTCTAACCGATGTATATTTGCATGTCTTGTTTACAAACATGTATTGTTTATAGAAAAATCTACTAATTCTATATTGATCGAAATTATGCAAGTTTGTATTCTGAAATGTTTTAAAATAATTGTGGCCTTGATGGGCATACGTCAGAGCCGTTGAGTCTGTAAGTTCTTTTTTCACGTCGGTTTTGCATATTGTGCTATTTCCTTGTGATTTCGTGAAAATAAAATCTCTCATTCTATCTATAATTATGTCTAATTTCTATTTTCAGGCTCATATGTTGGATCACGGACTGTCGAATAGAAAGTATCTCTGCAATTCCTGCCCACAGAGATTCTTCTTCAGTGCAGAGCTGCACAACCATCGACTGACGAGAAACCATGACAACATCGGATCCGTTAGCAGAATGGAAACCGCTAAAAGAGTTCAAAACCAACGCAACTGTGACCCGAGAAAAAACCAGCGCGTGAATCCAGGTAGCGGCGCTAAACTGAGACACATCCAAGACTACGCGATAAGTACTTTCAGCAGCTCCACCTGTTCGTCGCTTGGTTCAGAAGCTTCGTTGTCTGGAGAAGTCAAGTGTCCTGACTGCTGCAAATCTTTCGCTAATCACGCTAACATGTTGTCGCATAGACGCGTTCACGACAACGACTACTACAAGATGGCGTCTGCTGACACTCTGATAGAGTGCACACTGTGCTCTGTAAAGTGCTGCAGCGTGCGGGAAATGCACGAACATTTACTTGCCAACCATTCAACCAGCAACGCCTCCTCCAGTGATGATATTAACGGAATGAGCTGGTCGAGCGAGGAAAAGAGTTCTGAGATGGATGATAGGTCAGTGGAGGGCTCCAGTCACAGGCAGATTAAGCTGCTGCAATGCCCCGAGTGCAGCAGACAGTTTCCTTCCCTGAGCAGCCTGCAGGGTCATATGAGAGTCCACAGCTCAGGTCAGTTATGAGCCGCGTACTGGTGGGATGTAGAGACTTTGTGCCTATTTTGTTAAGATCTTTAAGTGAAGAAATCTGCTTTCTAGATCTGAATTTGAATTTTTTCTAGAAATTTAACATATTGTGAAATGTACAATAAAGTAACTGAATTTCAAGAGAAACTCACAAAATTTGCTGAATTGGAGGCGTTTCGTACTGCAAAAATATGTAAACTAACATATACTCTATACTTGTATAAGCTAAACAAATATAGAGTAGACCTACATTGAAATTTCACAGTATGAAAAAGACAACTGTAGACTTTCTTTCCGCCTATTATTCAGCAGAGATTTGATTTTAATTTGAAATTTTAATTACTTAATTTTATTTTTATTTTATATTTATATTTTATTTATATTATATTTATATTTATTTTATTTTTATTTTATTAATTTTGATTAATCAAACTATATTACATCGTTATTCCACGTCGTTTTCCAGGTACCAAATATTCTTGTACAGTCTGCGGCAAGGCTTTCTCCCTGCCTCAGAACCTGACGATCCACATGAGGTGCCACGCCCACGAGCTGCAGACTGGCCCTCCTGAACAGAGGTCAGCGGAGAATTTGGATAATAAACCAAGTGGCCAACCAATGAGCCAGCCACAGTACAGGTGCAAGGTCTGCCACAAGAGATTTCCAAGTATGTAACAATCAAGATCTTTGTTAACTTTTAAAAGTGTACACTGTACTGGTCAGTTTCTAAGAAATCTGCAGGATTTTCTGTATGGCAGTTCAAAGGCTGTTCATTAAAGAGTCAATCAGGGACAATCTTGGCAATACAATTAAATTAAATATAACAGTACACTGGGTCAGGAAGCACAGCTGCCTTGTTTAAAGACATTTATTCCATCCTTTCCATGATTATTAATAATCGTTGCCTTTTGAAGGCGTATCAATTCCAGCCGGCGCGGATTTAAGAATAACCTTCCATCACCCTGTGATTTTTTCCTTCAAAGCTGCCAACACTCGGTCTTACAAGGTGGCCACCCACAAAGTACTAACCGAGGCCGATGTAGCTTAACTTCGATTATTGACGCGCAACTAAGCCAAGTGCGCTAAATCCTGCCGTATAAATTGCTACAAATCGTCCTTGTGTATTACGGAGTATTACTACGCCAAACAGTGCATAGTTGTAAACTAAAAACCCAGGTCAAAATTTAAAGAGTTTTCAATATAAAAATATAAAGAGCCAATCTCTGAAGAAAGGTGTTATACTATCACTAAATAAGCAATAGAGGATTAAATATCTAATAGCCAGAGCCTGCAGTTATTGTAGCAGTTGATAACTCTTATTATGTTAAATGTAGCTAATTGGTTAAATATGTTAACTATAGCCTATCATAAAATACATGTATATTATTTGTTCTTCTTTTGTAGCATCAATTACAGCTATATCTGTATTTCTACTGTTCTGTACTACTTGCTGGCATCATGAATAAAGAGCAATAGTTCAACGGCGATTAGTAAAAACGTATAAGGGCAACAAGTTATGAAGAGCGATGAACAAAGTCTGGCTGCCTGTAGGGAAGTCTTTTGTTACTCTTCGTGCACGTGGGAGTTTTTACGTTATCATTGCATTTTGTTCATCATCATCATCCTCTCCTGAATCCCAGTTTAACCAGGGTCGAGATACAAGCAGACTGTCTCAAATCCTCTCTGTCCTATACCACACCACCAGCCAATCCCCTATTTGAGACTTCCATTCGTTTACATTTTTGTAGCAATTTCTGGAGCCTAGGCGCTCACCAACCGAATGCCCTTTCTGATGTAGGTATGAATCATAGTGCTTTGTCACCTACGACACGTGCAGTAAATTCTTCAACCAACCCGGATACAATACGGTTGCATTTTCTTGTTCACAGAAAAAGAAGCGTTGAAAGCACACATAAAGACTCACGGCGAGAGGAAGGACTGGTACAGGAAACAGGAATCAACGAACAGTCAGAGTCCAGGCGCTTCAACGGTGTCCGAGCATCAGAAGGTACGGAGTGATTTAATCACGTGTAAACATTAAGATGCTATGCTTCTTATTTAACTACTATCAATCATGAATGATCAAACACTCATCAGATTTTATATGAAGTAATGAAATTTTCTAGTAGATTCTTATGTTCTATCCAATTAGTCGAAAAATATATTTGTAATAATTAGTCGTCGTTACTTTTGTTTAATTTTTATAAACATAATAAACGTAACAGTTGGTATTTGTCTATGACAGAAAAAATATCTTTACCAACCAAAATATAGCCATTTGATTGAGCAAATATAGCTTCAGACAAGGCTCTCCATTACCTATGTGAGTACACATAACCTAATCATCATCATCATCATCTTCCCTTGAATCCCAATTTAGCTAGGAATGTCGCAATGGTTAAGGGTGTATACAACGTCATGAAGTTTTAAATGACAGACCCTGAGGTGAATCGAACCCTCGTGGGTTCGAATCCCAGCCGCGCTGATCTTAGAGTAAAATCTCGGACATTCACTGGCCTGGCTACACGGAAAATGGACTAAATTGCCTAACGGATATAACATGTGGTATTAAAAAGTGAAAGATATCAACATAGTTGATCGTTTCACTATAATGTGTGTTATTATTAATATTATTAGGGTCGGGATAAGAATAGACTGTCTCAAATCCTCTCTGTCCAACATCATATCATCCATCAGTCAGTCCCCTATTTGAGACTTTTCCATTCGCTTAAAAGTTTGTAGCAATTTATGGAACCTAGGCGCTCACCAACCGAATGCCCTTGCTAACATTGGTGTGGACCTTAGCGCTTTAGTCGCCTTCTACGACACTTGCAGTCACCGGTTGGTCAACTCTCAACATGGATTAAAAGCTGGCAAAGCTAGGTTTAACTTCAGTTTCCTCACTCGAAAGCGATGTCAGCTGAACATAAACTAATAATATAATATAATTTTATTCAGAGATATGCAGCTGTCGGTGATGAATACCTGAGCTCATTGACTACGACAAGGAAGGCCTGCTTGGAACAGCACTTGTGCCCTGTGTGTGGAGGCAGGTTCACGAGAACCTCAGACCTTGCACTACACCTGCAGAAGATACACAACATCGAAGCCGAGGTAGTGGAGGCGGAATACCCTGGATCTACTTCATCTCATCAGCCGCTCGATCACGTAAACAGCCTGGCGAACTTCAGCTTCGATCAAACGACCGTGCAGGAAAAGAGACAGACAAAAAAGAACAAGGAACAGCTGTTAGAAAGTTTACCGCAGAAGACAAATTCGAACAACACTCAGAGTAAGCAAGACACGGAGTACAGTAAGAATGGTAACCAAGGAGGCGGGGACTGCAGCGATATTTCAGAGCAAGGCAGAAGAAAGGAAGATTTAAATTCAGTACAAACAAGCAAATTGTCTCGTTTTGAGAGCGATAAACCGTCGACTGTTTGCAATGCCAATCCAACCAGTACAAGTGTGAAGAGAGCCAATGAGCGTTCCACAATAGAATTAGAAAAACCACCAAACTGCAGCGAAGAAAATTCGACGATTAGCCATTCAATAAAAGCAACAAAAATTCAAGATAATTCAAATAAATGGATTCAAGATAATTGTAACAACACGATCGCTTCGTCAAATGACAACAGTCGTAAACGAATGTACAAAAATCACGAATCAAATGAAAGTGCGTCAGAGGATGACTCGATAGGAACAACTCCAGTTAAAGTACAGCAGCTAAAAGCCGTTAACAGGTATGATAACAAAAGCAAAAAAGAGATTTCTGTAGAAGGCGACGAATACGTGACTGAGCACGCTGTTAGTCTCAACATACGTTCAACCGACTCATCCATAGCCGCCGTTTAGAGTTATAGAGCCCTTCACTTGTAGACTTGTTGAATGCACTTGACTGTTTCCAAAAATCTGACAGAGTTTCGACGAGATAATAAACCAATAGAAACTCTTATTCCATAAATGGACAGGCATCGTTTAAGATTTCATTTCTTTCTCTTCAGCATCGATTTCTTCGATTTGTAGTGACGTGTGATAGGGGGGGTCTCTGACATCATCCTTGTATGAGGAAACGGACGTTCAACAGTTATTATTATTGTTCAGGTGTTTATATAAGTTCAAAAATAGTTTTTAAAAAGTCTAGAACAAATTTTCTTCAAGCTTAGGGTCTCAACTGCAACAAGCTAATAGCCTATTTAATAACGTTTCATAGCTAATGCTTAAAGGAGCAAAATTAAAAACATAATGCGTCTCTTTTTTTTCTGGATGAAAATAATGTAGTGGGATTTCGCGCGCCTATTAAAAAGAGTGCATGCGTTATTTTTCTAACCTGACGATATACGCTGGTGTTCATTCTATAGCCTCAATGCTTATGGCCAATGCTAAAATGCATAATAGCTCAGATGTGTAAGTGCGCAAGATAAAGTCATGAAATTTTAAATGACCATTCCTGAAGTCCTTGGATCAATTTTCAGTAGAGCTG
Source organism: Enchytraeus crypticus (assembly GCA_905160935.1). Classification (NCBI taxonomy): domain Eukaryota; kingdom Metazoa; phylum Annelida; class Clitellata; order Enchytraeida; family Enchytraeidae; genus Enchytraeus; species Enchytraeus crypticus. The sequence goes on from CAJHZI010000558.1 coordinate 640,707, forward strand.
ATATGATAGTAAAATCTCGGACATTCATAGGACTGGTAACTTGGATAATTGACCGAACTGCCTAATAGTTAAACATGTGGTATTAAAAGACATATGTCATGACAAATGATCATTCACTCTAATGTGTGTTTAACGTTAGCGTCGTTGTTTACAATACATAATTTTACAGTAACAATGTAGAGAAACTGGCATAGAGAAAACACAGAAAACTATTTATTGGTTTCTGATTTTCACCGCCCACTCCATACTAATTTCGTCAATTATACTTTGCTTATTTTTTGCAAAGACTGATACTGCCCATAGCAGCATTCACAGAATTAAATGAATAGCCAGTTAAGATGAACCTAATCGAAGCCAATAGGTATCCTTAATCTTAATAGTGATTTATAAAATCCATTCCATGAGTTGTGACTTGAAAATGTAATCTAAATGTACTTACATTTATGTGAAAATATTCGTTTTACGCTGTTGTTGACATTTTCGTGCGTATGAACACTTAAAATTTGATTTACGTTCTTATAGTATTTATTTTTATATTGTTAAACGAAGGCTGTGCTCTGTTGTTACTGTGAATCATATGGACGAATCATTTGACGCTTTAGATATTTTTGTAACTGTTTTAGTTGATTTTCCCTTTTTATGCACATGTTCGATAAGAAATTAAGATACTTGTCATTTTGACAGATTATTGAGTCTTACACTAGTTTAAGATTTAAAGTCTATAAAATTATATAGCATCAGATTTTTTTTCATTTATTGCTAGAAAACCAGAAGTAAATTTTCATGACATCATTAGAATCTAAAACAATTATGAGGAAGTAGTTTTCATCTATAGTTATAACCATAATAAATAACCTATAATCATTCATATGGGCCCTACTAACCCATATCCACTATTTCAAAATTTAAACTATAAAAGCATTAATTTAAATGTCAAACTACTGCAATGTAATTACAAACACAATATTCCACATTCATTAGCTCTTTAAAGCCCAACCACTACAACCAAATCTATAACCAGCATCCAAATAATTATCTGTATCTATTAATCTATTAACCTATCATCTCTATCTAAAACAGCTCGATGTCAATAGCAATTATAATTGTTATTTCCTTAATGATACATCGCATCATGGATGAACTGGCTTGAGAGAAATAGAAACAACACAAGTTACTATTAAACAAAGAATTACTCTATTAAACTAATGTTTAAGATAAAACTCCATTTAATATCCTACATTCGTTCTAGCGGAGATATACCCAATATTTTTAATCCATTCGCTAAAACAGTCTTTGCCGCCTCGAACAATACCAGTCGCGTCTGAAACATCAAAATAAAGTAACTTCAGCCACTCAAAAATATATTTTTTCATCATCATCATCATCTTCCCTTTAACTAGGGTCGCTGTTTAATCCAGTCTAACTAGGGTCGGGATACGAATGGACGTTCTTCATTCCTCTCTCTCCCTATACCATTATCAAAATCTCTTCCATTCCTTTTAGAAAATATTGTTACAATTTCTGGAGTGAAGGCGCTCACCAACCGAATGCCCTTTCTGATGTTGGTTTGAATAGTAGTGCTTTAGTGCAAAATATTAAATCATGTAGTGGTGAATTTCAGAACTAAAATTACTTAGATATCAATCTCGATGATCTCTCCTAGTTATGAAACCTATTAATCAATTGCCTATTGATTTTCAATTGTAGATTAACTGTCGTTATTACATAAAAATATAAAGTTCAAATGATGTATATTTTCTTAATTATGCTTAAACAAACAACAAAAATCTGAAAATGTAACAATCTAAATAAATAAACAAAAAATATATAGAACACAATCTGAAGAGGAAACTGAAAAAGTAAAACTTAATTAAATTAGAACATAAACAATTCACAACAGTTTTAGCAATTTATCGCTAGCGACTGACCTAAAACATTTCTTAAAAATCAAAGAGAAAAATAATACGCATTTGTGTCTTTCAGTATGTCTGCATTACTATATACTTTGATAATAAAAAAGACATTCGTAACCTTAGCCACTTCAGCCGGTTGACCCTTGACATAAAGGTCACTATGTGCAACGTTTACTAATCGTCTGAAAATGAAATATTCCACAATTAATATATGCTCATAAATATAACAAGAGTTCTGACATAGGCAGTTTTGGTATGAGAAAAATTTGATTATAATAAAAGTGAACCGGATTCGTTGTGAATTGCACTATAAAGCTTCATATAATAAATTAACAGAAGTTTTTGCATCCTTGCAATTTAAATAAATCGTTGTCTTGCTGTTCTCATCTCCTTAATTTCTGAATGTATCTTTAGTAATGGCATTTTAGTCACTACCGAATGTCCTTTGATCCAAGAGCCGTGCAGCTGTTTGCTAGCTGCACTGTGCTTCCGAACCGTTGTCCTACCAGGAACTGTTGTATCGCTATCTTGCAGAAATCTGTTCGTATTCTACGCTCTCTTTTCTATCCCATGTTCTTGCAGCCCAATTCATTTCTTCCGTCAACAGATAAAATAGCAGCGTTTCTCTTTTTCATTTCCAACATTTAAACCACGAGTAACAGCAATATTTCCGGTCTCTGTGCCCGTCTATAAATGCATTCCAATTTAATAGTTTAAGCATAAATTAAACTAAAGTTACAAAAAACAAACTTATTAGCATTTCATATTTAAAGATACATTTTGCATTTTAAGCTTCAGGAATATTTATAGAAATATCTCCAGCCTTGGGGCATTTTGTCACTTTATTCACCTTTTTATTATAAATGAATAAATTAGTTCAATTAATTAATAATTAAGTAATATATAAAACAACTTTAGTATCACTAGTTTCCTCGATAAAGTAATAAATACATAAAAAGGATAAAAAAAACTATATATCAATTAATATATCATATATCACTTCATAGATAGAACAACTTTAGTATCATTTAATATATCAAATATCACTTCACATATCACTTCATGTATTAAACAACTTTAGAATCACTAAATTTTTCGATACTGACAATAAATTTAGAATTCTTCAAAACTTACTTTAAAACTCATTTTCAATAAAATTGCAGAAATACAGACCCAATTGTGAACAAATAATGCACAAGATGACACGGTTCTAATTCTGTGTACGATTTCAACAGAACTTCGTCGAATCTGTAAATACCAGACATCACAAGTACGATTCTCGCGTTAATCCAGTATAAACTGGTTGATGATTGTTGAGCGGCTTCCTTAACGTCCGGGAGAAGATAGAGAACGTCTTAAGCAACATGTCATTAAAATAAAAATCAATCCAAAGAAACTTCTCGAAAAACGAATAGAAAATACTCTCTCTTTCTTTCTCTCTCTCTCACTCTCTCTGTCTCTCTCTCTCTCTCTGTCTCTGTCTCTCTCTCTCTCTCTCTCTCTCTCTCTCTCTCTAACACACACATACAACCACACACAGAAACACGCACACAAAAACTAAAGCCTTTTTTCTCTCTTTTAAAAAGCTAATGTTAACGTCAGTTTCCTCACTCGAAAGCGATGTCAGTGACAGGCGAACCCAGGATTTGAACCCCGCACAAACAGATCCGCAGTCGAATATCTTACCGACATCGCCACTGGTTTCAGCCGTGTCACTCTTAAATGTCAATCTTTCTCTTAATCTTGTTCGTGTTTTGTTAAGCCACTTTCTGCATAATATCACCGTAACGCTAAAGTGGCAAAAAAGACAGAAGGGTCAAATAGTAAACTGGCAAGAGAGCCACAATCGGTGTAGCAACTAAACCTTTGTAATAATTGCATTAGCACAAGCACTAGGTCAACGTCACAAAAATCATTAGAGAATATATAAACCAACCTAGCTAGATGTTGAACTAGACGCTGTGCTGAGTCCTCTATTAACAATTCGTACACTGGTAACACATTCATCAATGCAGCAGACTCCAGCGTTATCAGACTAATAATAGAAGTTAACAAACTACAGTAATATACGTCGTATCAATGAACTATAGTAATATAAAGAAATATGAAGTGCAGTAATATACTTCAATGAAGCTTGCACTTCCGTTAATAATATTTTGTATTCAAAACGCGGCAATGAGACAGTATCCTTTGAGACAGTAAACTTGGCTTTATTTATCTTAAACTGGCCTCTCTTTTCTCTCAGTATGGGACCAACTTGAAGCAAAGCTTACTCCTTCGTCCCTTAGGCCCCTTGCCAATAATACTCCTAGTTACATGCTAACAGAGTTCCATATTAAAATGCGCAGCTACTTCCTGTATAACGCCAGGAGAGGTTTTAGTGAAGTGCTATGCGTAGAAAATGGTAAGGACAACGACACATATGGAAGCAACACAACTGGCTGGAGCCAGTGGCGATGTCGGTAAGATACTCGACCGCGGATCAGTATGTGCGGGGTTCAAATCCTGGGCTCGCCCGTTACTGACATCGCTTTCGAGTGAGGAAACTGACGTTAACCTTAGCTTTAGCAGCTTTTAGCTTTACATGTATCAAATATGTACATATCAAAATGAATACATTTCCTCTAATATCTACGTAGGTAACACTAATGTGTATAATGCACAAAGCTATCACCCGATACCAGTGTTCAACCGTCACTGATACTTTTTATGAGATGCAACTGACGTTCAACTCTCTCCCAACAGTCTTTCTTTCTTCAGATTCGAGATGATTCACTGGATATAGCCTACATATGATGAGTAACAGGGCACACCTATGATGAGTAACAGGGCACGCACCTATGATGAGTCATTGGACACACCTATGATGAGTAACAGGGCACACCTATGATGAGTCACTAGACACACCTATGATGAGTCACAGGACACACCTATGATGAGTCACTGGACACACCTATGATGAGTAACAGGGCACACTTATGATGAGTCACTGGACACACCTATGATGAGTAACAGGGCACACCTATGATGAGCCACTGGACACACCTATGATGAGTAACAGGGCACACTTATGATGAGTCACTGGACACACCTATGATGAGTAACAGGGCACACCTATGATGAGCCACTGGACACACCTATGATGAGTAACAGGGCACACCTATGATGAGTCACAGGACACACCTATGATGAGTCACATGGCACACCTATGATGAGTCACTAGACACACCTATGATGAGTAACATGACACACCTATGTAGCCTTGCGTGAGTGTATTGCAGAAAGATTCCTGTGTCGCCGTTGAAGTTAAGCATACGAGATAGACTGAAGGTATAATTATTCTGCCTGTATTCTTTAAAATCTTGAACCAACAGAGCGCTGACAGCCAAACGCCCAGCGATTGACTCTAACTCCTGTTCATCGGTTATCTTTGTGGCTACAAACATTAACACAATACGTATCAATCAATCTAACAGTCAATCAGTCGACTAACGAATAGGTTTTGATAATGCAAGATAAGACCTTTTGCTAGCGCCTCCGACTTAATCCATCGACGAAAATGTTGCTACAAAGGTAAATCAGAGTTAATATTGGACTTATAGTAACCATCATCGTCATCTTCCCTCTAATCCCAGTTTAGCTAGGGCCGAGATACGAATTAACCTTCTTCACTCATCTCTGACCAATACCATATCATCCGTTAATCCCCAATTTTTGATCTCTCTAAATTATTGCATTCCACGTTAATTGTTGCCTACCTCTCTCTAACTTAACCTCCATCTCATCCGTCCTAACTTTCTTCCCCACATCCCCACCTGCCTTACTCATTATAAGACCAGACCAGCTAACTCTCGACTAAGCAAACATCCCTAATCCCCTCAATACTCAAATTCATTCTCATGTATTCATTATTTATTCTATCCCTCCCTAATACATTGCCACTGGCTCCAGCCAGTAATCGTATTAAACATGTTAATCGTACTAACATATAGGTAGAGTGAATTACATTTTAAAAAGTTTCAGTATTTACTTGAACGCGACTTCATGGAAGTTAAGATCAGTTGCTTGGCCTCATTCAGCAAATCCCTGAGATGTACGGCTCCTCCTTGTCTGGTGCTCAAACCCTTGATGTGACCAAACTTTATATGCCTCAGACCCTCACTACCACTGCTCTCAGCAGCGTTCAGGGCTCCAAGCTTTCTAAGCATTCGACTAAGACACTTGAAGTGTTGGTGTTGGCCATTCTCCACCTAAAAATACAATGAAAAACGTCCTCCTAAAGCATTTACGTACAAATTTAACTTTAATTTTTTTACGTCTCAACCTTTTTTATTTGTTTTTTCAAGTCATAATAAACAGGTATGTGAAGGTTAAGAACTGGATACTAGATTTTTTCCTTAAAATTCTCAGACCACTGTTGAAGCCACTGTTGAAGCCACTGTTGAAGCCACTGTTGAAGCCATTGTTGAAGCCACTATTAAAGCCAAGTAGATGCTTAAAAATTATAGCAAAAGCATCTAAAGAATTTTTACAACTTTTTACCCATTAAATTTGATAGATTTGTAGTTTACATTAGCCTAAAATATTATCATCGTTTAATTATTTGTTCATGCCTGATTGACCTGTAAAAATTGGTAAAATAGCAGGTTTAAGAAGGTACCATATGACAAAATGTTTAATTAACTTCTCTATTGAATATCCCTTTGGTTTAATTTCTAAGTGCAATAATCAAAGTGTAATTAAATACTTTTTTACCACATAATATAGTGCATCGGGCTTGAACTGGTTAATCCGGTCAATAGCAGCTGCAGCATCCCTGAAATATTGGAAAAACATTTTATATTATTAGATAAAATTTGCATACCATCCATATTCCATGTTGACTAAGCACTTAAAACAATTTAATACCTCTACTAAGAAATGTATAACGATACAGAACTAATAGAATACTAGAATACATTTCATTATGTGGTTCTCTAAGCTTTTAATCACAATGCCCCTGAAGTCCGCGTAAACAATGGAAAACTTGAAGGTGTATTAAACTCTCATCTCGTAAAGAAACGGCGCCTATATTCAAATTCACTAAATGTTATAAATAAATTAAAGCATACACAGAAGTGATTTTGCAGTTTCCTGAGAAATCCTTTACAGGACAATAAAGAAACAGTCCAATATTGACGAAATTAATATAACCAACAGCATTTTACAAGTAGTAAACAAGGCAATAGATACAACTATCTTACCAAATACCTGTTAAAGTATAGACAGAAACAGTGTAATATATACAACTATCTTACTTGGAGAAGACCAAAGCAATAGATACAACTGTCTTACCACGTACCTGGTAAGATATAGAGTAGTTCCGTCACTTTTCACGAGACTGGCCTGAACATTGGTGTCTTCATTGGGCTCTGTTAGGTCCACATAACCAACTCCCGTCTCACTATAACAAATTACGGCTCCTTAGAAGGTTAAATATATACTGCTAAACTTAAATAACAATTTATGTCCATATCAATAAATCTAAAGGCAACGATTACTAATAACCATGGAGAGGACTACAAAAACAGCCAATTAAGTATGTAGCACATGTGGTATGTCATTTATGTAACTATACGAACAAAAAACAAAAACAAATACAATAGTCCAATGGCTGTAGCAACATCACCGTTTGACGGGGCATTAGCTCAGTTGAATAGTATAAATACTGAACAGATCCCTTCGATCCATTCATTGGTAATTAATAATTCTTCTCCATTATTATTCAAAATATATTTTCTTCATTAGTGATGCACAAAAATTATCAATGGTTAAACATTAGAAAACGATAATACATGTATATTCTGTCGCTCGAATAATGCAATAGTAAAAAAAGCTAAAGCTAAGGTTAACGTCAGTTTCCTCACTCTAAAGCGATGTCAGTGACGGCGAGCCCAGGATTTGAACCCCGCACCATCCGATACGCGATTGAGTATCTTACCGACTTCGCCACTGGCTCCAGCCCGTAATGATCATCTCGTTGTGAAAAGGACTGAATGGATGAATATTGAAGTAAATTTTAGACAACATCAAAGCTATGATACGCAAAACGACACAAGTAAATTTTAAAAAGGACTAAACCTGTTTGTTTGTAAAAGATTTTCAGACGAGAGCCTCTTGAGAAGTTCCAAAGCTTTACTAACATACATAGACTCTCCGTGAATATGGTCGAATGAAACCCCTAATCTCTAAAAATATAAATAAATAAAAATAAGAATTTGAATAAAACACTATGAATAGAGTCAAACATTTAATTCAACCATATAAAAAAGTAATAATCTCTCGCTTTTATAGCTATAGACATTAACATACACATACACTTCATCATCATCATCATCATCATCATCGTCCCTTGTATCCCAGTTTAGCTAGGGTTGGGATTAAAATTTTCAATTCATTTTAGAAAATATTGTTGCAATTTCTGAAGCCTAGGCGCTCACCAATTGAATGCCCATTCTGACTTTGGTTTGAATTAGTGTTTTGTCGCCTTCTACTACAAGCGAAATCCAATGTTGGTTTATTCTTCAGTAATCAGAACACAGCACAGGTAACATACACAAAATAGCTAATTCGATTGCACAATGACAGTGATATATCATAGCTTTTATGTTCTCAACTCTCAATTAAAATATTACTAATTAGTATCACGTGTATTTTAACGCAATGCCTACCATATACACTCTGTATACTATAACATAAAATCTAAAGAAATTATAAATGATTTAACTTGATCAGTTAAAGCAGTGAAACCTCATACATGGCCGAGTATTCTCTGAAACTTATATCTCTGCACATTTCCCAGAAAGACATAGCAGTGCTTTCACCTATATATATACAAAAAATAAAGAACTCCTTTTAGTATGATTAGCGTTTACATGAGTTCACAATTTTAACTGGTCACATTATTTACAAATTCAAGGCTAATGAATGAATTAAAGATTCCATTATAAAATTAAGATTCAGTAAAAGAAATAAAATGATTATCATGTGATTAACTTGTCAATTAATAGAGTACCCTTAAGTGAATGAGAAAAGCAACTAAAACTAGGAATCTGCACCTTGAACTGATCTTCTTATTAAAAACTTAAGAGAAAAAGAATAGAAATTATAATATTTATTCTTTGTGAAGAAATTAGCCAGCCAAAGAAAATAACTTATAAATTTGCAATGTTAAGATACAAGTATCATGCAATACAGGTCAGGACTTAGAATTAAATCTGTCAATACCAAACTATCTACTATAGTAGATTGTGAAAATTATTATTTTGAAAATTGGCCAAGAAAGATGTGATTTAGTAATAGTTAACTAAAGTAAACTGGCGGGAGGCAGTGGCGATGTCGATAAGATATTCGACAGCGGATCAGTATGTGCGGGGTTCAAAATACTGGGCTCGTCCGTCACTGATAACGCTTTCGAGTGAGGAACCTGACGTTAACATTTGCTTTATTTTTTAAATTACCTTTTTCCAATCGCTGAAAATATTGTAGTGCTGAGTTATGCACACTGCTGTCGCCTGTAGCATCTTGATTTATTCTCACATATATCTAAAATACATTTTATATGCGTTAACAGGTTTAAAGACACTTTTCAACGGCTTATATCATTAAGCTTGGTAAGCTGTGAAATTCTTCTTACCGACTAAAACAGTTAAAAAGAGAAATAGAAATATATCATTATAGTGCCTGTTAAAATTTAACTAAATAGTAATAATTAGGTGCCTGACAACATCTTTGATTGCGGAAACTGGCGATTAAACCTTAATTAAACCTCTATTATTTCATCAGTCCTACATGTATATAAATATAATATCCTACACATATATACAAGTGTATATTACATAGATGATACTTAAACTGTGATTAGGGATTTCTCTATCAGAGCTTAGTGACAGTTTTGCATTCTTTGATGTGGAAGGACAAAATATCAAACCAATTTCAAATTTTTATTTTCTGAAATAAATTATTTGAAAAGACTGTGAGTGACATTGTGCAACTGTAGAGTTTTTTAATGTGATAACATCAACAGTGGCACTAAAAAGCGACCATGGAGATCAGCAATGAATTTCGTATGATAAATAGCTCACTGGAGTATCTGGTAGAAATGGGCTACAGATAGATCAACTTAAGAAATATAAATTGTTAGAAATAGCGTTTAGATAATTATCTTAGGTTCTTAGGATCTTAAAGAATTTTACTTCAGTTAGATGTTGCAATGGATCAGCTTTTAATCTCAATTCATCACAATATTTTTCGTATCCAATACCGAGCAAACCTATTGAACAAAGAAACAGCAGAATGTATAGGCAAAAATGTAATGGACATGAACAAAATTATACTTGTAAGTAGTAAACAGCGACTAAATTTTATTTAAGAACAACTTTATTGTTTAGCAATCACAGCATCTAATTTGCTTTCCGTTTAATTTACCATTTATTTATTTCAAACTATTACACTTTACAAAAATAACACAGCAATATACAATAAACTGCGACAGTGAACAATGGTTTGTGGCTTCCTCAGGAGCCCTAAGACCATATTGCAACACACTAACTTTAAAGCTTCGCATTTACATCATATAATATAAATAATCGAGAAATAAATAAAATTTATTATGAACTACAATATTTATGCTAGCAAATTAGCGTGAATGCTATTAAACAAGGTTAAATTCAGCAAATTAAATTAACATTCCATTAAAAGGAGAGTTCTTGAGATAGAAAAACTTGCAAAGGAGAGAGTTCAGATACGACACCTATAACTATAATCATCATCATCATCATCATCATCATCATCATCATCTTTCCTTGAATTCCAGTTTAGATGAGGGTTGGGATAGTAAGTAATAATAATAATTATTATTACTTTTTGGCTTTAATGTGGCTATATAACCGAGAATAAAAATTCTAAATGCATAATTAATTTACATCTTTAGGCCTAAAGAGATAAATAACTGCAGCATCGTAGCATACCAAATTGGGTGCCCCAGTCGCCCAAGTAGTTAATACGCACAACTTTCTGATCAAACCAATCGTTGATATTCGAAACAAAGTTTCCAATAATAGTTGAACGCAGGTGACCAGCGTGAAATAGCTTTGCAATGTTGGGAGAGCTGAAAATTTGACAATTATTAAGAACAACTCAATTTTAATGAAAACAACCTAAACGTAATGATTGGATTATCTTTAGTTAAGAATACTTTTAGTCTGTCAGGACAAAATTATTGGTTGGTCTTAGCAGACCAGTTTTAATTCTTTAAATAATAAAAAATAAATAAAAATAAATATTAAATTTAAAAAATTTAATGAAAGTTCTAAAACAATGAACCATTGATTTTAGTTAACAGAAATGAAAGCTAAGTCAAAATAGCTCATAACAGTAACCAAAGCTAATTTGAATAACTCTTTAGCAAACTTTTAAAATTCTTAAAATACAGCCAAACTCGTTGAATAACAAAAGTACAAACGCAATACATATGAAATCAGTACTATATAGCAATGGCAGCATGCTCAAGCTTCTCAACTCACCTGAAGTCTATGACAAATGTTTGACCAGTTTTATTCTCAATTATAGTGACATCAGAATCTTGTTCCATAGGCAATACGTATTTAAACAAGCCACTCCCTTTTCCATACCGTGATCCAGCTTCAGAAATATCTGATAAAACAGTCTAAACAAACAAAGACAGCTAGTCATGAAACATCTTTTGCTTCATGTGAAACTTAAGTTTACAAATTTAAAATTGAATGTCAAATTATATAATTTTTATACTTTTAAATATGAGTGAATGAGAGTAAATTTAAACAAAGTCATATGAAACCTCCTGTTTTGCATAAATTAACATTAATGAGTATAAATTAGCAAAACATTGTGCAAAAATTTAAACTGGAGCAACGTGGCATAAATTACAAGTTAAGCTAAACAAATGCATCATTTATTGTCATAAGATCAAGCTAAAATAATATAGAGCACAAAAGTTAATCTGTTTAGTAGAGTAGCTAAAGTTCGCTACATGCAGTTACGAAGCTTAAAATGTTTGACATATACTCAGCTTACAGACTTCGCTAAGTAATTAATAATTGATGTAAAAACACTTTAATGAACCAAAATGAACAGAGCTGAAAAAAGAACTTGTCAGTCAATCAAGACAACGGCAGTGCTACAAATACATTGACTGAAGTAACAAAGGATAACAACGTACCTCAGCAAGATGTGAAGACTTAATATTAAACAGAAATCCATTCTCATTATGAGAAACTTTCTGTATTGCTGTACTTGATTCAAACTGAAAAACCAATAAATAATTTTAAAAACTAATTGTAATTTGGGAATTCCATTAAAGAATATGCTTTTACTCTACAAAAATGAATTACAAATTTGAAATAAAAGTGACTGGAGTTCAAGAGTCAGGTCACAAAAACTAATTTTGAATCTTGATATATCCAGTAAAAAGTTTTTATTTTCAATTTTAAAATAACCAACAAGTTATTTAGATTTAAATAGTGACTATCCTAGAATTTATAGTAAGACCACAGTAGCTCCATGTACTATTAATTTAATTTATATTTACTTAGTTTTTGAATAATTGTAAATCTATTTTTCTCCTGAACTAAAATGAAACTCATGAATAGATAACATAGCTGAAATTATTCTCTTTACTTAAGAGATTCTATTTATTTTTCATTTTATATATAACAAAATTAACCAAATTTATCAAGTAAAATGTCTTAAATAAAAAAGCTAAAGCTGGTAAAGCTAATGATAACGTCAGTTTCCTCACTCGAAAGCGATGTCAGTGACGGGCGAGCCCAGCATTTGAACCCTGCACATACTGATCCGTGGTCGAATATCTTACTGACATGGCCACAGGCTCCAATGTCGATAAGATCACTCTATTTCACTTAAATTCTAAACAAAAAGATTTTAAAAAGACATGATTCTAAGGGCTCAGAGTTCGTTGCTCATAATGAATCAACATTAATGTGAAACTCACTACTATATTATATACACACAAGTATAAATACCACACACCAAATCAAAGATATCATTGCTAAACTTAGTTATCTGTGATAGCGATAGTTCAGGAATTAAGTTGCACTGCTTCATGAGTCTTAAAGATAATCCTAACTGTCCGTCTACAACACTAGCAAAATATAAATACACATGTAAACATAATTTTGCAATATAAATAATAAGAAAATGATTTCCAGTATTTCAAGCAATAGTACAAACTGAATGGTCATATGTGATCTTATCCGAGTACAATATTCTAATGCTAAAACTGATCACTAGGAGATTTTAAAACTTTATAACAATGAATTAAAATACAATTAAATAATACATCCATTATTCTGATTTCACCTCCAGTAAAATGAGGAAAAGTATATATATATATATATAATATATATATATATATATTATATATAATATATATATATATATATATATATATATATATATATATATATATATATCTCTTAAACTATATAGAAATAGTAATACTTATAACTAAATGCTTAGGATTCATCTGTCATAATATTCTCACTAAGCAAAACCTGAAATTTGAACAATTGGTTGTGGAAAAATACTTCCATCAGTCGTAATGCTAAGCCTCTCTAGTTCAGTATGTATGCTAGCACAATTTTCAGTGTATCCAATACAATTCCAACAGGATGGCTAAGATGGTAACATAGTTTTCTTATATGCATGAGGTCCCAGGTTTGCATATAAGGCGACTGTTCTTTACAGAATAATACGGTAGGGAAATTGACACTTAAGTTACCTTTCTTACAAAAATATACCATTGTCAGTTCGCTCACTCTTCGAATGCACTCAAGATAAACTTCTATATATTCGCAAACCTCTCATCTAGTGTAAACAAGTTAAAGGCAGTATATCAAGCAGTAATACCATTAAGAATACATATTACTTACTCTGATCTCTTTGATACAGCTCTATACCTCAAACACCAAGACAATATTTCAGATTTGTTAGTCCAGTCAGGAAAAACTTTAGATCTGCTCAGGGACTTCTTCGTGGCCTCCACAAGCTAAAACAAATATTTTGCAATGCATTAGAATAGAAATGGCTAACCTAACTTCATTTAGGAACAACATACTTAAAATAAATTGCATCATCTTTTAGATTTCTTTCCAGTACTAACTTATTCTGAAGTAACTAAAGATAAGTTTTTTGTTAATACTATGTAGTGGAAGTAACAATTGTAGGTAAATGAATTGATAAATTCAGGTAAAAGAGCAAATGTGATATACTGTTATAGAGACGGGGTAATAGTGCATACAGCTACTAAAACACGAATGAGAGACTGTAGTCATTAATTCACCTAGGGACTGAGTAATGTATTATTTAATATTGTATCATGTCTCAAATCATCTAAGTACTATATAATTTACCAACTTATCTAAGAACTATATTATGTATCAACTCATCTAAGAACTGTATTATGTATTATGTATCAATTCACCTAAGTACTGTATCATTCGCTCAAGTCATGTATCAGGTATTAATACATCGAAGTAATCACATCAGGAACGAAGTAGCGCGCGTTAACTGTATTAATACGGGGAGAAGCATTATGTATTATCAGTAGAGTATATAAGAGACAGAAGAAACAATAGCAGTCAGTCAGTCCAGTGCAGTCAGTCAGTCCAGTGCAGTCAGTCAGTTTAGTTAGTTGAGTTTGAGCAGTTCAGTTGCGCAATTCGGCAGTCGGCCAGTGAGTCAGTTGAGTGCAGTCAGAGGCAGTCAATTAGCTGAGTTAAGAAGAACTATTTTGAAGAGTTGATCATTTACTTAGTGTGGACATTTCCAGGTAGACATTCTATATTTGTTTTACAACCTATACGTGTGGTTCTGTTGATGTAGTTGCAGTAAACGTGTTGTATTGAAGTTACTCTTATTGTTAATCGATTTTACACTTATAATAATCTAAGTAGTTTAGGTAATCAATCAATTACTTGGTACAACTGCCACTCAGTTTATCACTCGTCCACTTCAACGATCAGTTAATATACTAAGTAGGAACTCGGTTGCTTCACACATAGAATCAATCAGACGTTGACTAGCCCCAGGGGTTTCCAAGCTGACATACAGCTCGCCACACTTAGTCGTCTGCAAGCAATTAGTCTCTCCTACGATCACGATACAAGAGGCGCGCTAAGCAGGAATTAGTAGTACCCTTATAAGTAGTCTAGTTAGGTTTACCACCCCAAGGTGGGTCCACACTTGATCCAACGTACCTCGATCGTAAGTTCCCAACTACAAGACATAGAGTAGAAACGAATAAATAACTCTGACGGAGTCTGCAAAGTGCCGACTCATACACAGATAAACACCGGGTAAGGGTCTAAGTAGTTTAAATAGACATAGAGTCCCGTTGTCTGTACACTGTACACCTGTGATAGGTCCGTTATCAGACATATCCATTGCAGACATAACTTATCTTAACAATAACTTTAATGGTAAAATCACTAACCAGCCTAAATGTCTCAAATAAAACAGATCTTAAGAAAATTATCCACGATATACTTTCTAAGAAAACTTTGTGAAAATACAAACCTTGCACGCTATGATCATACGTAATTTATGAGACATAATCCAAGGAAGACCAAGCCAATACCACTCAGATTACGTTAGATGAGCCGCCTTTGCCAATGCTGAATTATAAGATATATTACACTAAATTTATCATATATTTAATAAATATCATATAGATATACTCTGCAGTTTAACTATAAACTTTAAATCAGCTGATTACTTAAAACATAAACCATGGGACATAAACATTGAATCGCTCTGAAGAAAAACTCAACAGGTAGCCATAATAGTTTGAAAAATCTAAATCACAGATTGCCAGATATTTGTAAGGTGAAAGTTACAAAGGGCTGATGATGGGCAAACGTTACCTTTTTAGTTAAAAGGTAACAGTTTTATTTCAGCAGTTTAATTACTTAATATTTAAATTACAATTATAAAGTCGCAGTAATATTATCAGATTTATATGTATATTCGTTAAAATTAACTACTTTTTAATTACAAATGCTCGAGTACACTTGCCTTAAAAGTTAACTGTCTTGTTGACTATTCTCAATTTATTTGATAGTGAGGGTCCACTACACACTGCAAGTTTTTTAAAATGAAATTTTCTGTATCCGTACTCTGAATATTTTTGGGATACTTTTTATAATTTTGTTTGGTTGTAGTTTTTTCTTCATTTGTAAGGTGATATAAGATATGCATAACATTCTTCTGTATAACCACATATCATTTGCCTCTAGTTTCTTTTCCATGGCAGCAGAGATTGTCCAGCACTCACTACCACATAACAATATTGGTTGCATATAGCAATGTGCAAAACCAAACTATCTTATTTTTATCTTTAGTGTTACATTGTTAAAAATGCAAAAAAATTGTGAATTGATTCCAATCAATAAACGGTATTGATTTACTTCTACTGGCTGGATCAGTGGCGATGTCGTTAAGCTATTCGACCGCGGATCAGTATGTGCAGTGTTCAAATCTGGGCTCTCCCGTCACTGATCTCGCTTTGGAGTGAGGAAACTCACGTCAACATTAGCTTTTTACCAGCTTTATCACTGGTTCACTGGTATGAGTAAACAGGATTGTTTTCTCAGAGAATGAAGCCCCTGCCCAGTAAATGTTAAAAGTCGAAGCTGAGGAAGGCATGGGGCCCACCTCATCGTAAGCAGAATCCCCAAGAATAATGGTATATCACAAGGAATGTTATAAATAATTTAAAGATTCACTCGTATATGGAAATGACGAGAAAAACGATAGATAGAGATGCATAGAGGCGTTATATACCATGGACCTGCTAGTAGCGCAGTGCACTAGGAGAGAGAGAGAGAGAGAGAGAGAGAGAGAGAGAGAGAGAGATTCTTGGTTCAATATTGATTAATAAGTCCTGACCAAAGAAAGGCCAGCTAGTAGTCTAGCAACCGTTATTATAGTGTACTTAGTAAACAATACTGCTTCTACACTTTCAATATAGAAGTCAATACTGTATTCGAACCAGGTCACAGAAGTTCATTTAACACAGACAGTGAAATATGTTTGCACCACTTATTTACCGATAACCTCTTAAATGCCAACAGTATACATGTATAAGGAGAACTACATCACAATTCAAAATTAAATTAATATACTTTAGCCAGTCACCAACGTATCAGTATTTCTCTACTGGCTGGAGCCAGTGGCGATGTCGGTAAGATATTCGACAGCGGATCAGTATGTGTGGGGTTCAAATCCTGGGCTCGCCCGTCACTGACTTCGCTTGCGAGTAAGGAAACTGACGTTAATATGAGCTTTACCAGATTTTTTATATAAAATTTGACACAGATTCTTCATGAACGGCATTGTGCAGCAAAACTTTAACTTATATACAAGATACTCGATTACCTAATGTTTGACCCTAATACAAAAAAAATTGCAATGGTCTGAGAGCCAACATCTAAAGCAAACAAACCAAATGAATTCGCTAAACAGCCATTAAGTATTTATTTGAGGAGCACAAGTTAGTTGATAAGCTAACTTTACAGAAATAGGCTATTATCAATTCTTAACTTGCTACTCGAGAACATCACAGAAGTTCTTAATTCTCTGCATAGTACAACAAAAGATTTCGTGTATATAATACACACATTTGTACATAAATGTGCATATTATTTTATGTTATTTTTGTCATTACACAAGATATAATGTTATAATTGTGTTGTTATAGAACATATGAAAGGGGTTTAAATACATAAGTAGAAAATGAGCTATATCGGCCATCCTTAAGTGTAGAAACAGAGCTGATGTCATGTCCCTGAGAGTCACTACGACTTAACCCGTCCAGTCGTCATTCGCCCATTTAGGTAAACCTGTCTGGTAGGCCCAACCTGGACCCTAAAAATATAATACAGCTCCATAGTCGTATACACAATATGTTGATAGAAATTCTTAACTTTCTTTATATATATATATATATATATATATATATATATATATATATATATATATATATATATATATATATATATATATATATCTATGTATATTATTATATATATATATATATTGATACTGTACTATATATTCCATGGCATTATTGCTGCACTAAAGGATCTTAAGTACATTCTTAGCTATCTCATAATCACAAAAATAACCCTAAACCAACGCTTAATATTATTTAACATTCTCTATGTTGTGAATGGCAACATAAAATTAATTTGTATATGTATGCATTCATTGCACATTACACATTCTTCAAGAACAGTATTTCATACTGTTTAATATCAAATAAATTCAGTAAATGTCATTAAACCAAATGCAATCATTTTAAATATTTAATTATTAAAAAAGTAATAATGCTAATAAAAAAATATTTTTTGCATTCTAGTAGTGTACAAATTAATTAAAAGAAATTATACAATAATATCTATAGAAGATTTGTACACTGCCTTTACGTAAGTCTACCGTAAGTATAGCTCTAAAGAACTTTATCAACAGTGACTGGATCAAAATGGGCTAGAAAGATTACAGGAACTATGAGCAGCATTTCAATGCTAGTCACAATCACGAAATCAAGCGGCACATTTAGTACAAACCTTATAAGAGTACGCATGGAGGTACATGACCAACTGATCAGGAGTCAACTCAACATATTTAGAGCGACATTCTCTACAGTTAGCGTCAAACAAGGCTCTCCGATTAGAGTCATCACTGGATGAGCTCTTACGGGATACTACGTGAAGTTTGGTTGTATTATCATCAGCAGAAACTCTGAGTCTCTTAGCCTCAGGCTCGTTCAGCGAAGCATCCTCGCTCTGATGACAGGGTTTATCACCAGAAGCATCGTGATGCTTCTCACCGGCTTCAATCTTCTCATCCTCACTTCTATTAATATTATCAATTTCAGAACTTCTTTCAGCATTCGCCGGTAGATCTGATTCACGTGATATATTGAAGTTATTATCGAGAAGCGACCCGTCAGAAGAAGAGAGACAGACTTGAGATGATGCTGAGATAACATCAGTGGAGTCAATGTAGAGCGAAGAACTGTGACGCTCTGCTAGCTTCCTAATTAACTGTAGCAGTATAAGAAATTAACAATTAAGTACAATTACAATTAGAGTAGAGTAAGCAATGTAATAGATATTATATAGATTTAATGCAGTAAATAATGTCATAGATATTATATAGATTTAATGCAGTAAATAATGTCACAGATATTATATAGATTTAATGCAGTAAATAATGTCATAGATATTATATAGATTTAATGCAGTAAATAATGTCATAGATATTATATAGATTTAATGCAGTAAATAATGTCATAGATATTATATAGATTTAATGCAGTAAATAATGTCACAGATATTATATAGATTTAATGCAATTTAGCGTAAGATACTGGCAAATGTTATTTTAACTCTGTAATTTGTTTGTAAATAACAAAAAAAGCAATGAAATTTAATCAAATATTTAATATTATATTATATATTATTTTATTTTTTACGCAAATCAATTATAAGAAATTTGAAACAAATTATATAATATATCGAGCAATCAGTACCAAAAATAATACAATTAACAACAAAAATTGCATTGCAAATATAATGATAAAAACATTAACTAGACCTTACAACGGCTGAATTTGTAGCATAAGACTTTAATTGCATGAGTAGCATGATTGCATATCAGTAAGCCTTCAGTTCTTTTCAATTCTCACCTATCATTGACACCCTTTTGATAGCTATAACGCTAAACTCTGCTTCTGAAATGCTGCATCGCTGACATTCTTTCGAGAGATACAAAGCCAACGTTACACTTCAGAAATGTTGCTACATGATAATGAAAACATGTTTGTAAATGATCTCATTAATAAAACGATTACCTCATCCTCTGTTTGCCCATACTCTGCATTCTTTCCTTCATTCTCACCCCACACATCACCACTGTACAGCGGATCATTGACTATTGGATAACCTGCAGTGAGGTATGTATGTATGTATATCAATAATTATATACAAAAAGCTAAGCTTAACGTCAGTTTCCTCACTCAACAGCTATGGGAGAGCCCAAGATTTGAACCCCTCACATACTGATCCGCGGTCGAATATCTTACCGACTTCGCCACTGGCTTCAGCCAGGATTAGATTAAAAAATAGGATTGATCATAATTTTCACTAGGAGGATGTCAAATTATTATCAGCAAAAAATGCAGTTTTAAAGCAGTGATAGATATTTACTGCCTTCAAAATGATAAAAATCCATAGAAATCCATGATCACTTACATTTTATACTTATCATGTTTTACAATTGCAACCTAAACGTAATCATTGGATTATCTTTAGTTAAGAATACTTTTAGACTGTCAGGACAAAATTAATGGTTGGTCTTAGCAGACCAGTTTTAATTCTTTAAATATTAAAAAAAATTTTAAAAAAAGTTTTACAACAGAGTTATAATCCAAGCTGATACCGCGGCTTTATGATATGGATAAACTGTCATCTGTTAGTCTTATAGTGCAGATTAATACTCGGATATTATCTCAAAACTAAACATCAAATATATGCAATACACAAAGTAAGAGGGTTTCAATTTCAATTTCTTGTCTGAGAAATTTTTATTTTCTTCGATGTCAGGACTAAATTCTAATCGATAAAATCTAGTTTGCACAAAAAGTTAGAATTGAAAAATACCTAAATACTGCAGATGAACGCGTATCTGATGAGTGCGGCCCGTATGTGGTCTACCTGCGTAGAGTAAAAAATATATTGCATCAGTCATGTCTACATATAAACAGATCATATTTTATTTCCTATTTTTGTTGTTGGATAGATATTAATTAACATTATTTAGTGTTATTTTAATTTAATTTTACTTTAATTTAATGTTAATTATTTATTATTTATTGTTGAATAGATATACATTAATATTACTTAATGTTATTTTATTTTTATTTTATTTTAATTTAATATTAATTATTTATTGTTGGATAGATATTCACTAATATTATTTAATGTTATTTTAATTTAATTATAATTTAATGTTAATTATTTATTATTTATTGTTGGATAGATATTCATATTTATTATTGGATTGATATTCATTATATACTTTTAATTTAACATTGTCAAGCAGATGCAGATAATACACATGACAAAAGAGTAATCATCAGTAGGGCTACCAACTGAGTTATTTATGAAATACACACAAAGTCACAAATACTAATAGAGAGGACAAAAACAGTTTAAGGGCTAGCTTTTTTGCAAGTAACAGTATAACATACATTTAACAACGCTGCTCGTCCCATTGAAACTAATACGATTGAAGATCGTTCTAGACTCTTTGCCGTTTCCTGTTACCCTGTATATGCCTAATTTCTCCGACAGTGCTCCAATTGGCTGTTCACAGGTAACCTCTTCTCTGCAACAACAAAATATAGTTAAATTAGCTATATTTAAAAATTATAATTTTCTCTCTCGCTGGTGTTCTGCTAAATGGCAGGTTCATGGTACATATTCTTACTCTCGAGTCTTTTCTCAAGCTCCATATAGAGCACGCCACAGATCAACAAGTTAATTCCTTCACACAAGGCTATGTTTAATCCATAATCATATAATCCATATATAGCTTAGGAAAATATGGCTTCTGAGATGGCTACATGTTGCCTTTCTCAGTTTATGCTTTTGTAGCCTCTACAACATGTGCAGTTAACAGTTGGTCTATTCTTCAGTGTCCCAGAAACAACATGGGATAACTATAATTATTATAACTATAATTATAACTATAATAGATATTACAATGGCATAATAATACCTTTTCTACAAATAATTTCATACATAATAGAATTAATATCATCAAAAGTAATAAAATTCTCATGCATCTCAAAGACATAACAGCCTTGATCTATAGGATGTGCAGCAACGATCATCGTCTCTTGCTATTAAAAGCAAGTCTGTATGACAGTTGATCTCTCTCTCTCTCTTCAGTGCACTGCCAAGTGGCAGGTTCAAGGTACATATTCATACTCAAAGTCAGCTTTTCGCTATATAAGAGCACTCCTTGGATCAATAAGTTAATCCCTTCACAAAGTCTTTGCCTTACCCATACCTTATATAGCCTATAGTTGGGAAAAGTATGGCTTCTGAGGTGGTTTCCCGTTGCCTTCCTCAGTTAGATGGATTAATGACTATTTAATCCTGGGGGAAAATATTTCATGGTGAGGTGAGTCCCCTCTTGCCATCCTCAGCTCCTGCTTTAGTCGTCTCTTACGTACACGCAGCAGATTGTTTGAGGTTGCCCAATTCTGCAGCGGTCCAACCACACCTGAGCACAATACAGTTGATCTATAAGTACATATATAGCACATCAAACAAGACCTACGCAGGAAATTCTCCCTTGACTCGACAGACATACTCTTTCTCCACAAGCCTCTCTCTGATTTGTGACATCATCTCCGCAGTCTTCTTCTCGTTTCTTCCAAATATGAGCAGACCAGATGTGAGACGATCCAGCCGATACAAACCTAAAACATATGCCAAAAATTACAGTGAAATGAATCATTTAATCCAAAATATAGTTAAACAAACAGTAATGTGGTAATGTATTCAGACGATACAAACCTAAATCATAATGATATGCTAAAAATTATAATGAAATGAATTATTTAATCTATAATATAGTTAAACAAACAGTAATTTGGTAATGAATAGAACAAAAGTGCATAATTGAACAAACAGTAAACAAATAATGAGCAATTATATACATGTATAAAAATACATTTGCAACTGAGCATAACACGTTCCTGATATTATCCTAGGATGCAGAAAAAAATGAAGCTAAACTTTTACTATCATAATTTGTAATAAACTATGTAATACACAAAAGGGAAACCTCTAAGGTTTCTGTAGCCCATCTCTCTAGCGAGTATATAGAGCAGTGAGTTGTGTCTGTATCTGCCACAGGGGTGCACCGGGATAGAGGAAGGTTTATTAACGACTAGCACATCTTCATCATCCGCTATCACGTGTATCGGCTCATCAACCACTGGCAGCTCGTGTCTGTTCAATACACATGTAAACACCTAGCGCATAATTAACTCCTAATACGATTAAGATGATACACATTCACACATTAAATTTGTAAATGATAGCGTTTATACATCCAAGTAAAATATGATCTTGATAAATAATGTAAACCACATGACTGTAATAAAAATTTTAGTATTATTACACACTCACCACTGAAGCCAATATATGGTTATATGGTTAAGAGTGTGACTCAGCAAGCCTCATGAAATCTAATTCATTCTAAGTTTAATCTAATGCCGAAAACATTTATAATTATCATTTTCTGCCAAATTTCATGTGAAAAGGGCATTAATATAATGAATGGCACAGAAACAGTAAATCCACCCATTATTACTATTATTATTATACAGAGCAGTACTATACTGCCTGATCGATACCATGTGATTTAGTACTCCATGAACATGAACAATATTCGCATTCCAGGAACAGTTACAATTTCAGATTCAGACATCACTTATACAGGTTTTGAGAGGTGAAACTATCATCAAATAGAGCCTTAGACATTATAAAGCTTAACTGCATACACAAATAAAGAAGTTAAGCTTTAAGAAGCAATATTAACCTGTGAACCCGATTTACAATAACATCACCATTCCTGATGACATAATCTGCAGATGTAGGTTCACCATTTACTGTAATTGTTCCACTTTTAATGGCTTGAATCTGTTCAATCAATGAAATTCTAAATCAAATTTTTTAGCATGAGATTTAGCTCAGTTGGTTAAGCTGTGCATCAATGATTGAAGTTAAGCTACGTCATGCCCGGTTAGTACTAGTGATGCGCTTAATGACTCATCTGCCAGAGCGGCATATGAGCGACTCGTACAGTTAAGTGAACTGACTCTTTTAAACTGCTCACCTGCATGCTGCTCTCCAACTTGTTCAGACCCTGACTAAAGTGACTTATTGCGTAGGCGACTTGACTATCAAATCATAGACTCAGCTGAAAGGAAGAAATAATGAAAACAAAGACACAGCAACTAAGACAGGAAAATTTTGAAAACACATGCGGTTGCCAAGAGAGTAACCATATGACCAATATAATAAAATTAATATTGTATGAAAAGAAAATTATCAAAGTACAACGAAAATATACACAAGACAACTCTATAGAAAACAATAATGTCTTGCATATAGAATATGTGGACAAATAAAAAAGAAATATGCAATATATTCTCACTATAATAACACAAAAGATAGAGGCAAAATTAAAAGTTTGGCAGTATACATTTTCTACGTGTTGTGTCCGGGTTGCATGAAGAATAAATCAACCATGTAACTATGCACGTGTCGGAGAAGGTGACATAAAAACTAGATCCAAACCAACGTCAGAAAGAGCATTGGGTTGGTGAGCGCCTTGGCTCCAGAAATTGCTACAGAAATTAAAACGAATGGATAAAAAATGAAGGTCTATTCGTATCCCGACCCTAATTAAACTGGGATTTTAATGAAGATGATGATGGACTGCTGAATACATGGCAAAATAATTCAAGCAGCTTTAATATTAATAAGCCTCTAATTATAAACAATAAATTAAATAAACTAGTAAATTAAGAAAATAATAATTTAATAACAACAATAAAATTAAAATCAGAATAAACAATTAAAAAATAGGTAAATAACAAATTATAGTAAAATAGCACAAAAGTATAAAATCAATTAAAATAAACTGGCGACTGTATAAAATTTACACTGTATAAAATTTACCATTTCAGAAAAAAAGAAACAGTACAGATGACACTTACACAGGATTCCAGTGTGTTATTCTGAAACTCCTTCACAAATACACTGACCAACTTTTGTCCAAACCATCTTCCCTTAGCGTGAGCGGTGAAGTCAAAGTAGTATGGATACACCTTTCTTAATCCTATACGTAAAATATACAAGAGATATTACAAGCAATATTATCAGAAACACAGAGAAGTCCTTTATTGATACAGAAAAAAACAATAAATTATTATATTCATTTTAATCATATAAATTAGAACATATTTGTTCAAGAAAAATTGACCACAACCAATATATTTCACTTTACTATTCTTTATTTAGAATTCAATCACATATCTAAAGTCACTAGATACTGTATCTAAACGGCTATAATTGCATCAACAAACCATTTTCAAAGTAGAAATCAGTCTCACTAAAGCACTCAGTGTTGATCAGATCTGCTATATCCCGATTAATCAGTCTACTGGATGCCTTATGTACATCTTGAGCAACTGTTGTACCATCGGTGTTCTTTCCCTCATTCATTCTCGCTTGACGTCTCTTAAGCTTCAATAACAGCAACAGCAGTTCAAACAATTACAAACCAAATAATATCTATATGTAATCAAGATGTTTAGCAATCTTCAGGTTTGATGTTTATAATTATGCAATAGGCAAGATACAGGGCTATGTAAGCATTTCGTGTTGACCTAATTATGGATTGAATTACACTATAAAGTAAAATTAAGCTATTTCAACAGAAAAACAGAATACATGAAAAAATAACCAGTGACTAGATGGAATAAGATATACCCGTGTCCAAGTAGTTTTAGATAAATCAGTCAATCTCTTCATTTATTCAATTGATAAGCACAAAAAGGTAACATGCCATAATCACTAATATTGTACGTTTTCTTTTCAGGCTTGAATTAGTAATGTTACATTAAGCAGAATCAATTATCATTCCATGAAAGGAAAATTAAAGTATTAGATACTCAGAAAATGATAATGAATTTTTTAAATTAAAAAAATTCTCTATTGCTTTGTTTAATTTTTACTTGAACACGACTACGCTTAAATCTTAGATCCATGTACACTATGTTTATTAAAGAAGTGTAATTAGAATTAAGTACAAAAAATCAGAGAATGCAATCGTACAAGTCACAACAGTGCAATAAAGTTAAGCTTAGATGCTAAGCTTAGCAATAAAGTAGAAGCATCAATATTTATAAATTAATGCAAATTCCAGACAACATGTAATTACTATCAATTAATCTTAAGATAATAGTCAGAAAAACAAAATATAAATAACAAATTATGAAATACAGAATTTAAAACTCAACTTGTATCAAATAAGAAACCCAAAGATAGAATTTTATTTAGAAGTCACTATAAAATAATAATTCACTTACTCGTTTATATGCACGTTTTGATAGGTTCCCTCGTTCAGGGCTCTCAGGAGAATCCTTCTTATGTTCCACAATTTCCTCATCACTTTCATGATTTTCTTCAGAAAGAGGAACAATCTGATTTGTTTCTGCCATTCTACTGCAAAGTCTAAATGTTTGTCTATTTGAGATACTAGAAAAGGAATTTCTATACTTCAAGGAATAACAATTTATTGCATTGGAGAGTAGTTTATATACATTCTTATATAAGAGAATTCTGGCAGTAAATTGCATATCTAAAATATAGAAAAACATCTGATTTAATACAGAATACCAGCACGTGAGTGTAAAAAGGTTGTGAAATATATTAATATTGTGAACATATGAGAATGCCGGCATGGTAGGGTCGGAATACGAGAATGAATCATGTTAGGTTTTCAAGGCGCTCACTTTCAGTATTTCAGAGCGATAGTGTATGACTAAGACTAAACTGAAGAAATCAATCACATATTAATAATGAACTAGTGTAATAAAATTGAAATCATTAGATTAATAAATAAATTGCATAGATCTGGTGGATTAGATAAACGGGTTAACTAATCAACTATTTCAATCATTTAGTACTATTTACTATTTCACTATCGCTAGTTTGTTTGATCGGCATATTAAGATATGATTTCTACGGTATACCAGATTTAAGATAATAAACGAATGCAGGCCAAACTATTATCATTATTATAATAATAATAATAATAATAACAATTAGAGTGCTACAGTCATCAATGACAACATCGAGCACTATTGAGACAAAATCAAGCAGTAGAGCAAAGAAAGATTATTAAAAGATCTTGGACATTAACTGTATCAGTAGCAGGAGGATACTGGACTAAACTGTACAATGGTTAAATATAAGGTATTAAAAGTATTACATATAATCATGGATCTCGAATGACTGTCTCACAACACATTGCGCATTTTAGATTATAGTTTGGCTAAAACAATTAAAGCAATACTTTCACTGAGCGATGTTAGAGAATGAGCGACAATAGAAGCCAAACAAGTTCTTATTACTATTTCTTACATTGTCACCAGTGGAAGGAAACACCAATAAATCAAAGAATTCAGTAAACTCCAACCAGACTTTAGCCGGTTATAAATCTACCCGTACTGTATGGACATGAACATAATAAGATGGTACAAGACACTAAATATATATTTTTTTCAAATTTATCAAGATGCCCCATGCTACTGACGTTCTACAGTTTGCGAACAATTTCATACCTCTCTCTCTCTCTCTCTCTCTCTCTCTTTACATTTATAAGGAACTCGCGTCGCTGACGCTGCCTTCAGCCTCGCAACTCGCCGTTGGAGCACAGCACAGGACGTTTGTTCGGTCCGTGACTGTAATTGAATGCCTAGGCCTGCTCTAAGTAGCACACATGAGATGGTATTTCTCAGAGGTGTGTGGGACTCCGATCTGTCGTAGTTGTGAGACTCTCTGCCATTAATCCTTACTGATAAAATATCGAAGTCAAGGCACAGATTTCTAAATCGTATCACAGAATTTAATAGTAAATAAAAACAGCACTACAATTTAATATGTACGAACGCTAAAACTTAAAACTGAACATAAGATTTAAACGCACAGTCCCTGAAATATCAATGATCCGGATTCGACTACGATTTCGGACCTTGGCCTACGCCGTGTGGACTTGCCCGTCCGGCCGCCACAACTTGAATCATCCCCCTCTTACAGGAATCTCCAGCATTCTACTACAGGTGACGCTTGGTCATTTGGTAACTGACCAATCAGATTCAATTACTCTGCAGCTTTGACCACTGCCTGACCAATAGTACAGATGCTTGATTGCGATATAAATTATATCCATAATAATTAATAATAGATTAATTATATATGTATAATTTCAAGTTCTCAACACATTTACAGATCTACGCTATACATTTACAAGTCGACTATACATATAGGGGGCGCCCTGTTGGCAGTTATGGGTATTTTCAAAACAGAAAAGTATTTTAAAAATAGAAAATACTACGGTGGCTCGCAACTGCCATAAATTTCTTTTTTAAACAAAAAATCAAAAAAACAAAAAAACAAACAAATCTTTGTTACTATAAATAACCATTTTGTTACTATAAATAGCTCACTAGCAGTATCTATATCACACATAGTCGATGACAACATCCAGCACTCGATCTTGAATCAAAGGCCAGTCCATGTGCAAAAAATAAAGTTTATTGTCAATGATAACATCGAGCACTCGATCTCGCGCCAAATCCAAACCGATGAGCAAAAAATTAGGTCAAAAACAGTGCAAATCCAAAATTCAGGTAATTAGTCATGTTAAGTGAATTCGTCAATGACAACATCGAGCACGCGATGTCAAACCAAAGCCAAGCCGATGTGCAAAAGGGAGGGTAAAACTGTGCAAATTCAATATTCAGTTAATTAGTCATACTAAGTGAATTTGTTTATGACAACATCGAGCACTCGATCTTGGGCCAAAGTCAAACCGATGAGCACAAAATTATGTCAAAAACGGTGCAAATCCAAACTTCAGTTAATTAGTCATACTAAGTGAATTCGTCAATGACAACATCGATCACTCGATCTCGAGCCAAAGACAAACCGATGAGCACAAAATTAGGTCAAAAGCGGTGATAATTACAAGGTGAGTCTTTGGACTGATTTTCTGCATTTTGGAATTTGCACCGTTTTTTACCTAATTTTTTGCTCATCGGTTTGGCTTTGGCTCGAGATTGAGTGCTCGATGTTGTCATTGACAATAAACTTTATTTTTTGCACATAGGCTGGCCTTTGATTCAAGATCGAGTGCTGGATGTTGTCATCGACTATGTGTGATATAGATACTGCTAGTGTGCTATTTATAGTAACAAAGTGGCTATTTATAGTAACAAAGATTTGTTTGTTTTTTTGGTTTTTTGGTATTTTTGTTTTTTTGATTTTTTGTTTCAAAAAAAATATTTACGGCAGTTGCGAGCCAATGTAAAATACTATTTAATTGTATATTTTCAAAATACATTCTAAAAGTATTTTCAAAAGAGTAAAGTAAATACGCATATTATAATAGTCAAATGATCAACTATGTTGATATCCGTAGCGAAGTTGGACTTTCGCTTTTGATTACGCTTGTTGCATTAAACCAGTATAGATTCGTACGCGTCCGTAAACCAGTATAGATTAAACGTAGCACCAGTTTAGGGATTTTTCCAGAATATAAAAATAACCATAAATAGTAATATTAGAGATAAAGTTGAGCTAGTGATAAAAGGAAAACTCTAATCTTTAGCGATTTGTGAAATAGTAGATATCATTGGTTGTAAATGCTATAATGTACGCAGTTAGCCTATATTAAAGTAAAAAGCGCTAGGCGTTATATTAAATTCGAGGAAATGTCAGTTAAACGCTATAAGAGGTTATGAACGGTTTTATCTAGATTTCTGTATATTTCTATGAGGTTTGTAGAATTGATAGGAAATGAAGATGATTGGTGGTGGTAATGGAAGCGAGAGAACGACGTTATCACTGTGGTATATTTTCGCGCTAGATCATACAATAGGTTTCATTAGAAAAGAGCACAAACTAGGTGGTGGTAAAAGAAAATAACCAGGATGGTAACACAGTTTAAGTATAACTTTATTTAGGCCACACCTTCAACCAATAGAATATGGTGATACAAATCGAGGGTTTAGTAAGGCTTTACGTGATTGGCCTCGTAGTTATCCCATGTTAAAATTTAGTACAAAAAGCCGTGTTTCTCCATACAAAGTCGCCTGGGTTACTTCGTGGTAACCGTGGTCCAGACGCAGTTGATTGTGATTGGAGCCACTTATCACGAAGAAATAATATTCAGACGCAGTTGATGTGATTGAATATTATTTCTGACCACTTTAAAGCGCAATTCGTTGTGTGGAGAAGTAGAGTAGCGGCTATAAAGCTTTAAAACACAATTCGTTGTGTGGAGAAGTAGAGTAGTTGCTATAAAGCTTTAAAACACGACTAAGAGTGTCGAGAAGTGATCGGCGGCCTTGCGACTTTAAAACACAGTCGCATTGATTGTGCCGAGAAGTTGTAAAGCGGGATGGGTCCCATTGTGTAAAGACCTGTATTTTAAAACAGGCAGTGTTACAGAAGGGGGGTTGTGCTGGGGAACCCAGTGGATAGAGCGCCCCAGCGCTATTAGTAGGGGTGTCACATTTTCGTGACGAGCGGTCAACTTCTGGTCGTTGACTTGCTAGCAGTTGCCGGTCGAAAGAGCGCCAATCTGAGCACTATACAGACAGACACGACAACATTTTTGTTGTGAAATTTGGCAGGGTGGGACATCAAAAGCACCCCTCATAGAGTGATATATATATATATATATATATATATATATATATATATATATATATCACTCTATGAGGGGTGCTTACTAATGTACCGCTAGCTCTAAATTATATTAATATTATTAATATATAATTATATTATATATTAATAAAATTATAATTATTATTATATATATATATATATATATATATATATATATATATATATATATATATATATATATATATATGTAGTCGTAGCGGGCGTATAATTTAGAGCTAGCGGTACATTTCTCAAATTAAGCATTAGGGTAGGGAGAAAGAAGTACATAGTTGCCCAATAGGCGGGTTTTGGTCCCGATATTGGAAGGGCAAGGATTCCAAGAGTTGAAGGCGGGTTTTGTCTCGCTAATATAGGTTGAATTAGGACTCCAAGAGTTGCAGGCGGGTTTTGTCTCGCAATAGAGGTGAACTAAACCTCGTCAAATACAAAATAGGTTTAGATAGGAAACAAATAAACAAGACTACTATCACTTACTTATTAGCTTTTACAAGTGTGGTCTCCGACCACACTTCACACTCATTAACAGTAGGGTTAGGTTAGACTTGTATTTTTCGTTTGACAAATTCCAATCACCATATTCAATTTTCCAATCATTACTAATCAAATAAATTCTACGCCTTTACACTTTACAACAAATTAAGGGGAGATGGCCAATCAAAACACTGATAGTAGGTCAGTGTCCCACCCTCCTCGATGTCGAACGCGGGACTTACCCCTGATTCGGGCCGTGACGACCTGGCACGAGCCCTGAATACCCACGAACCCACCAATAGGGCAGCCGAGGCCATGGCCCTAGCACAGGCGGGAGACAGAAGCATTCCCACCTTTAGTCGTAACGATCTCGGCATAATAGTAGAAAGCGGACATTCACAATTGGCCGAGTTCCTAAGCCTTTCAATAACCAGGAATACACAAGCCAGTGACCCAAATATCCAATGGGCACACTACCACAGCGCGCCGGAGGTCCCCATTAGCTCAGTGGGTGGACAGGGAGGCCCTAACCAACAAAAACAATGTTGGAGGGAGCTGAGCAATACCGGCGTCCAAGACCAAGCTATGACCCCAAAGATATGGGAAGCGTGCACGCACAAGCCGAGCGTTTCGCGACAATATCTATCACTTTTCACACCACATGTTTAAACCGTTAGGCAATTTAGTCCATTTTCCGTGTAACCAGTCCAGTGAATGTCCGCGATTATAGCGCAGCTGGGTAGAGAGTAAGTGACTGCACCCCACCCCGACGGCCCCCCACCCCGGGGGCATCCCACCCCGGGGATACCCCACCCCGGGTCACCTCACCCCGGGGCACCACACCCTGGGTGGCACCCCACCCCGGAGAGGTCACCCTACCCCGGGAGGGCAACCTACCTCGGGAGTGCACCCCACCCCGGGAGGGCACCCCACCCCTGGAGAGCACCCCCACCTATGGGATATACCCCAGGTCAACCCTGGGTAGCAGGGGTATCCGAAGGCATGGGTGCCCAGGGATGCCCCGAGAAGGGGTACCTCGGGCAGATGTGCCTCAGGCAGGGCACCCCTCCCCGAGCAGGGGGTGCCCAGGGCTGGGGGTGCCCAGGGCTGGGGGTGCCCAGGGCTGGGGGTTCCCAGGGCAGGGAGTGCCCATGGCAGGGAGTGCTCAGGATAGGGAGTGCCCAGGGCAGGGGGTGCCCAGGGCAGGGGTGCCCAGAGCAGGAGGTGCCCCCTGGGGCAGGAGTGCCCCCGCAGAGATGCCTCGTGGAAGCAGGGGTGCCCCCCGGAGGCAGGGGTGCCCCCCGGAGGCATGGGTGCTCCCCAGAGGCAGGGGTGCCCCCCGGAGGCAGGGGTGCCCCCGGGAAGGGGTGCCCCCGGGAAGGGGTGCCCCGGGAAGGGGTGCCCCCCCGGAGGGGTGCCCCCCGGGGAGCCCACTGGGGCAGGGGTGCCTCACGTGGGCAGGGAGTGACACGCTATTATATGGATACGAAACATGGACCTTATGGAAGGAAGATGTTAGAAAATTAAAGGCATTGGAAATGTGGATATGGAGAAGAGTGGAAAGGTTTAGCTGGACTCAACAGGTTACAAATGAGGACATTCTGAAGAGAGTTGGAAAAGATAGACAGCTGATAAATGTATATGTATATAAGATAGTACACCTACTGAGGGGGTAAGTCTATCAAAAAGGTCATAGAGGATAGAATGGAAGGTAATAGAGGCAGAGGAAGGCCCAGATTAGGTATGTTAGATGATTTAAAGACCCACTCATATTTGGATATGAAAAGGAAAGCGGAAGATAGAGAAATTGGAGGTATATTATGACCATGGACCTGCCAGTAGGCAGTGCACTAAGATATATATATGTGTGTGTGTGTGTGTATATATATATATATATATATATATATATATATATATATATATATATATATATATATATATATACACACACACACACATATATATATATATATACATATATATATGAAAATAATCTTAATGTTTCTGACATGGTTAGATTAAGCAATGTTCATACGTACGTAAGTGATGATGGCTTGCGAAGATCTTGGATAGATCACATTCTTGCCAGTAGTTCATTTGATCAAATGATTTCAAGTATTCACATTTTGGAGGATGTAGTTGTATCTGACCATAAACCTGTTTCTTTTAATGTGAATATACATTCTGAAAATATTGCTCATGTTAATGATGCTGCTAATACTAAAATTAATGTTACCCTATTGTGGAATGTGTGTGATTCATATAAATTGTCGCAGTACACTAATTACTTGGATATTTTACTCAGTGGTATTCTCATTCCTTTTGATATCATTATGGATCCTAATCCTTCTGTTAATAAATTGTCTATTAGCAAAATTGACAGTTTCTATAATGATATTATTCTATGTGTAAAAGATGCTGTTCACAAAATGATTCCCGCTAATATAGTTAAATGTAATGATCATATTATTCCTGGATGGAATACATATGTGAAAGAAAGACATTCTATGGCCAGGGATAGCTTTATGAACTGGTCAGCAGCTGATAAACCCAGGCAGGGTTCTCTGTTTGTTGATATGAGGTTGGCTAGAGCTAGATTTAAGCTTGCTCTAAGACATTGTAAACAGAATCAAGAAGCACTGAAAGCTGATGCTTTAGCTAACAATTTAGCTAGTAACAATGCAATCAAATTCTGGTCGGAGATATCTAAAATGAATAGATGTAATGCTAATAACAATGTAATCAGTATAGGAGGCGCTTCAGGTGCTGACAATATTGCTAATATGTGGAAGAATCACTTTGGTGCCCTTTATAATCGGGATCCTACTTCAGTACACAAGACTGCATTTAATGAGAAACTTACTGTTTATAACACCAATTTCTGTTCTGAGTCCACAAAGTTGTCTCTTATCTCGCTTAGGGATGTTGTTAATGTACTTAGTAAAATGAAAAAGGGTAAAGCATCTGGTCCAGATGGTATACATATTGAAGCATTTATGTATGGTGGCAATCGTCTCTCTGTATATTTGTGCTTTTTATTTAATTTATTTCTCAAGTTTGGCTATGTCCCCTCTTCCTTTTCTGACACTGTCTTAATACCGTTGCTTAAGGATAGGAACAAGAATTTATCTGACGTTGATAATTATCGTGCTATTGCCTTGTCTAACTCAATGTCTAAAATATTTGAGTCCTTATTATTTGACTACATTGTTTCGGCAGATGAATCAGATGACTATCAGTTTGGGTTTAAGAAAGACCACTCTACTACCACTTGTACCTATGCTTTTAAGCAAGTTATTGAACATTACAGAAGAAATGGTAGTCATGTCTTTGTAAGCTTTATTGACTTTTCTAAAGCTTTTGATTCAGTTAATTACTGGTTGCTTTTCAGTGAGTTATTGGACAGTAAACCCTCAGCTGAATGTTTTTAGTAACGCGTGTTCTTGCGTTTTGGTACAGCCGCCAAAGTTCTATTATTAAATGGCAATCTGCAATTTCTAGTAGCTTTCAGATTTCTAATGGCGTGCGGCAGGGAGGGATATTGTCTCCTTTTCTGTTCTGCTTTTATATTCGTAGAGTGTTACTCAAAGTTACACAATCTGGTATAGGCTGTTATTTCATGAACAGATTCATTAACGTCTTAGCGTATGCAGATGATATGGTTTTGTTGGCTCCTTCTTGGCGTGCTCTGCAACACTTATTGTATGTGCTAGAGTTGGCAACCAGGGAAATTAACATGATGTGCAACACAAAAAAAACTGTTTGTATGGTATTTAATCCGCTTATCAAATGTAAATCTATTTGTGCTAACTTTCCGAATTTTGTTCTTGATGACCATGAGCTTTCATTTGTATCCAGCTTTAGGTATCTCGGTCATATCATACAGAATGATCTTCATGATTATTTGGACATTAATCGTGAGATAAGGAATTTATTCTATCGTACTAATGTTCTTAAAAGAAAATTTGGCTTTTGCTCAGTTTCTGTTAAATTGAAATTATTTAGAAGTTATTGTTCTTGCTTTTATGATATAGCCTTGTGGAAGGTTTTTAAATTAGCTGCTCTTAGTCGTATGAAGTCCTGCTATATAAAATGCGTTAAATCATTTTTTAACTTCCCAAAATATAGTAGTGTCACTGAAATGTTTTTATCTACTGGGTTGCCGGTATTTGACACAGTGTTATGTAACTCTCGGTTTAGTTTGTTAAAACGTATCAAAGAGTCTCATAATGCTCTTATTTCCTCCATGTCAAGGTTCTGTATAAGCTGAGTATTGTTATTTATCTTTACATATAGATTACGTAATTCTCTGTACTTTTTTTCTTGTTTCTGTCATTGTATCGTGCAATGTCTTATGGACTGTTGTCTGAATTAAACGAGTGATGATGATGATGATATATCTTAGTGCACTTCCTATATATATATATATATATATATATATATAATATTTTTTATAAGATGATACCATAATATACATTATACGTGTTACTGTTCCATATATTATTGTACGCCATGAAGTAGACTCTATACTTGCGCCTATAAATTATTATGTATAATTACACATTTATAACTCTAAAATTTTATTCAGCTGCATGTCCATATCTGCAGACTTCATCCAAATGCAAACGTGTACTGGAATATATTAACAAGTACGTACTATACGTTTACATATAGTGCGTACTGTGCCGGTTCATGGTAGATGCAGAGAAAGTGAGTTTCGCTGGGGTACTTGTGATTCACCGCTTGATTGACTGCGGCCAATCTTAAAACTTGAAACATATCGTTGATGAAACATATCATTGAGGAGTGCCCTCTAACCGCCTACCGGATGGACTGTCTACGTTAAGTTGCTTACAAGTGAAAGAACTGTCTGGATTAACACATGCGCTAAATAAATAAACTATACATTTAAACAAGATTTGAAACACTTATACTTAGGATAGAAGCTAGGTCAGGTCACCTTGCACTGATCAGCACATTGTATTCTGCTGGTTCAGCTGGAACTGCAGACCTCAGAACTTGATGACTTTCTACAGCTGCAGCTATACATCGATGGAACATCATTCTGAACAAGCAGTTATTTCTAGACCTATCATTTTGTCATCGATCAATCGATTTGATGCTTTTAGATCACCGAAATCTTTTTTGCAGTACGAATTTCTACTTATATCATTTATAGCAGAAATGCTGCAATAGGAGTAGTGTTGTAGAGCTTGAGAGAATGCAATATGTTAAAATCTATCGCATGGACAAGCTGATAGCAGCTGCTTGAGCAATACGTCTCGTAAAGTGCCGCCAGCTGCTGGGTCGAGGCCAGCAGCTGCATGAGCACGAGCAGCTGCTGAAGCACGAGCGGGGTTTACATTAGCGAAGTAACGGGCAGTAGTGCCGCCATCTTGCATATAATTTACATTTTTTCATTGCAATGCCGGTTGTTGTAGATTTATAACTTTATTTCCTAACTTACTCAAAATCATTTACCTAACTTAAATGCGGTTAGATTTTTAAGAGTAATTTATTTATGAAGCACGGACAAACGACGTGTGGAGAAACATACGGCAGTGATTTCTTGTAGCAGTCAAATTGGATTACCTGATTTGGATTACACATCCTTCTGTAACTATTTCGTAGGTAAATAATTTTATAAAACTAGAATTGATGCAATATTTATTATTGCCGAGAATGTTTTGAACACAGTATAACTTTCGTTTTAGAATCAGTCTACAATGGCAGACTGCAAATTATGAGCATTACAAGTCAGACTACAAAGATCTAACACTAGTTACATAAACTACATTTTATTATAGCAGGACTGGGTCATAAAGCGCGTACATGCCTTCAAATTCTCTCAAGGGTTAAAGGGTTAACGTCAATATGAGCAGCAGTTTCCTGTCTATAGAACATGTCAGCGATGGGTAAGGACTGAATTTGAACCCTGAGTCTAATAGCCGCATGCATAAATATTAAAAATAATATTAGTATCTTGTACTAGGTCAGTAAGCTCTTCATGCTTGTTTTAAGACCAATTTAGACTGCTTTTTCAGCTTCTGGCAGGTTACTATCAATTCTTTCCATGGTTAAAACATATCTTTGCTACTTGATAGTGCCAATTGGAAGCAATCTTGGATGCATGATGTAACCGTCCACTAGCCCAAGGGGATATCCGGTGTTTGTTGACTTGGTCTCTGAATGCATTGCAGACCACTTGCAACTGAAGCAAACTCTCCAACAATTACGCTACGTCCCTACTATCTTTTCCCTAACTGCATAACACACTACACAAAAGAACACTTTACGAAACTTTACAAACATTTCGCTTTACAGATATTTCAGTTTACATACATACCCAATAGTGGTTTTAATGTAAAGTAGTAAAGCATTCAACAGGATTCGCAAGAGTACAAACAGGTAGAGATGGTTTTATTCAACGGGGTTTTATTCTATTGGCCTTAATAATAATAATAATATTTATTAATTATACTAATAACTAAATCTAATAACATACCTCGTTTTATAAATGCTGTCTGGTGAATGTGAATTGATAGTTAATTGTTATTTAATTGAACTGAACCTACCAACTGAGTGTTTGATTTGGTCACAGCAAGAATACATACAGATTTCTTTTCAAAATCAAAATAGGTTTCTAAATTAAAATCGAGCTGAACTAACTCGTATATCTGTTGAAAACTAAGCATTTACTTATAGCACAGAATTTTACTGATACAAGGTTTTTGTTGCCAAAAAGGCCAGTTTGAACAATTTATAATTACAAAGGTTTACATTATTTCTGCATCAAAACAATTTGTTGATGTGGAGCTCTACCTGCTCTTGCATAGATGAGAACTAAAATGGAGCTAGTCCAGTCAGCGTAAAACAATTGATTTGTATCCACAGTAGGCTAATATCCGATAATTCTAGATTGTGTCAAAAACAAAACCTTTTTGGGTTTTTGGCCAAAAAGGAAAGTGAAATGAAATCTCAAGTACAACAGATTTATGTTAAGCCTAGCACTTTACCTTGTCTATCATTAACTGATTTGATCGAAGATGAAAGTGAACCAGAACCATTAAATTGACAGTTTCAGCAGCCAAATAAGTAGACATTTTTGTACTTTTTGTGCTATAGAATTGAATTGTTCATGGCAATGATCTTTGGCTAAGATTTTTATCGTGATATTTAAGCTCTTTGGCTTACAACGATTTAGTCACATAAAAATAAAAATATCAGAAATTTCAAGAATGTCTGCACTGAAAAAACATGCAGCATTTGCTTATTTTACTTATTTATTTAAATGATTCATTCGTTTTATACAATATTACATTTAGAGCTAAAAATGTCTCACAAAATAGAGCAATTCACATGAAATGAAATGGACATAATGGTCAAAAGACTAACATATGCCCTAATAAAAGAATAAAATAATAAAAGATTTAAGCGTCATTACAATATCATAGAATACCATTTAGAACATTACAATGGTTACATTATTTATTGTAAAATACATGTATATGCTAAGCTATAAAAATAAACTACTTATTAAAATCAAGTTTATCTAAATTGGGCTTAAATGAAATAACACTATTTTTGTTGACCACTGCATCTGGCAAGGAGTGTACAGGGTGTTCTTAACTAGCACTAATATATGTAAACTAATCTATGAAAAACGCTATAATAAAGAACACCTGATTGTATTCTGCAAGTTCTGGAGAGAGTTGGTACCAATAGACAGTTGATAAATGTATTAAGAAATTGGAAGAAGAGTTGGATAGGACACATTCTAAGGGGAGAAGGTCTACTAATGGAGGTCATAGAAGGTAGAAGGTAGAATGGAAGCAAAATGTGGCAGGGGAAGGCCGAAATTAGGTATGTTAGATGTCTTAATGACCCACTCATATGTGGAAATAAAGAGGAAGGCTTAAGACAGAGAAGAGTGGAGGCTTTATATACCGTGGACCTGCCAGTAGGCAGTGCACTAAGATTGTATTCTGGAAGTATCGGAGAATCATTTATTACCAGTTTAGTTGTACAGTATATTCTTGTAAAGTTAAATTTGAGACTGAGTTATCTAATCTATCTTTTGAATGTACAAAGGACTAGCAGGCATAAAATCATTAGCCTCTCAGTGAACTGAATTATTATCATTGACTGGTATATTTGCTTTGAATAGATAATTTTGTCATCAAATTCTTAGGCTATACATGTATTTATTTCTGAACTGCATGCAATATATGACAGTATTTAGACCAGTAATGGATCTAAGTGCCTCGTGTCACAGGATAGAAATTAAGCCAGAAAACTCTCATGGAAGCTGCTACGTTTATATATAGTCTTCTTCAACTGCATTGAAGGTCAATTGTTGTAATTGTCATTGTGCTAGCAGATTAAGAAATTAACTTATCAAGAAGATGTGACTAAAGCACTATTTTACAGTTCAAAAATGCAATTAAGTTAATGGTATATAGGTCTACTTCTTTTTTTTCAAATTGTAATTTGTAAGCAGTTATAAAACTAGGTAAAACCTGTGAAGTTATCAAGGTACTAAGAGTTACTGTCTGCTGTGTTATAGCTTATCTGTCTAGGTTACATAGTTGTTTCAGAATCAAAAGAGTGAATTTTAAATTGAAGACATGCTTTTGATGATGGACAACTTCCTTTAAAAATATTAATTTCCAATATGGGAAATATACTGTACAGGAAAGTAGTTGATTTACAATAAATATTAAATAAATATATGAATCTGCATTCCAGTTAATCTCGCATTTTTAAATACAGTAAGGTCCCTGATGGGTCTAGTGGTTGGTTTTCCATTAGGAGATAAGGATTGATTTTTGGTTCTCAAATTGGCATAGTTATTTAGGAATATATTAAGGAGGTATCTCTTCAAATTCATTGGTTAAAATTTTGCTGTATTTTAAGCTGTAAAATTTGGTTAACTGCTTCATCAAATCCATTTCATTAGGATTAATCCTAGTTGAGTCTTGCAAGTGGTGTAGTTACTTGTGTAGCTGGAGGTTGTTGAATATCAGTATTCACTTCTGCTGGTCCTTTTGCTATCAGAAACTGTATGCACAGTGATACTGAGTGTGTGCCCAGCGTTGTAGCAATGGACATTAAAAGCTATATATAATACATATATATATTTATAAATGTAATTTGTGATGTTGTATAGTAGTGATTAATAAAATTAATATTGATAAATATATTTTGTAGATTGATCAAGGAGAGTTAAACAGCAGAGATGAGTGAGCTGGAGCAGCTGAGAGCTGAGACGGAGCAACTCAAGGCACAGATTCGGGTAAATTACGCATTGTCATACTCTGTTGTTCATGGTAGTCTTACATAATGCATAACGGATCAATACAGGCGTTATGTTACACAATTTTTGTTCTAAATAAGAAACTCCCGAGACTAAACATAGTTGACTTTTCTGATCTCTAGTCTTCTGTGTCATTGTATGGTACTTGAAATTGCACCAGCTGCTGATGATACATTGAACTGGTGCTACATCTTAAGCCTCATTGTGTTGCTTGTTGATGGCTGAAGTGCTCTTTTTTTAATACAAAAGTTGACGATATGTAGGCATATGTGTGTTTCACGGACCTGAGTTTTAGTAAAATACTCTAAAAAGATATGAGAGAGGGGTGGGATGAAAAGATATTTAGAGAGTTGAACGAATCTGGTTGTCTAGCAATTCATTTTTGGTGGACGTCACCGTGCCCATCTTCTAGTTGTATGCCCTACCTGCATAGCTAGTAAGAATATACCTAGTTATTTTATAATATCACACAGGCCCCTATACTAGTTTAGTAGTTTAGCTTACCCTTCCCCCTTCTGGCCTAGACTATTGCTGAGACATCAGTGTAGGTTGAAAAATATAATAGTTAATTTGAAATTATCAATAAGGGATTAATAACTCTGTACAGTTTATGTACCGCACATAATACATGCATGCAATGGTGAATCAATATCTAACAGAATTTCTAACAGAATTAGCTAATTATAATGGTTCAAGAAGCATAAATCAAAAGGAGTGTTTTTAGAAACAGTTGCCAGCATTCTCATGGTTTGTATGAAGCAAGCAGATTGAGTGATAGATTGCAGTTGTACAGAAGAGCTGCAATTTCTGTTTATTAATGGTTACTGCCATTATTAGTGTATGCATTCTCTTACGAGTTCTTTGAATTTTTGTGAGTTCTTTTAATTCTTCTGAGTTATAATAATTCTTCTGAGTTCTAATAGTTCTTATGAGTTCTTTTAATTCTTCTGGGAGAGTTCTTTTAATTCTTCTGAGTTCTAATATTTCTTATGAGTACTTTGAATTCTTATTAGTTTATTTAATTCTTACGAGTTCTTTTAATTCTTATGAGTTCTAATAAATCTTATGAGTTCTTTTAATACTTCTGAGTGAGTTCTTTTAATACTTACGAGTTCTTTTAATTCTTATGAGTTTTCTTTAATTGTTATGAGTTCATTGAATTTTAGCGTTTGCACAGAGTTTATCTTGTCATGGTAACTTACTGTGTGCATACCAGTTAGTGTTCATGTTATGGGTTCTATCTGCTGCCAACTGAAGTAGAAAGAGATCAATTCTAAGTTCATACAAATTCAATATCAAAGCTTTTAATTCTTATGAGTTCTAATAAATCTTATGAGTTCTTTTAATACTTCTGAGTGAGTTCTTTTAATACTTACGAGTTCTTTTAATTCTTATGAGTTTTCTTTAATTGTTATGAGTTCATTGAATTTTAGCGTTTGCACAGAGTTTATCTTGTCATGGTAACTTACTGTGTGCATACCAGTTAGTGTTCATGTTATGGGTTCTATCTGCTGCCAACTGAAGTAGAAAGAGATCAATTCTAATGAGTTGTATTAGCATGATTAGATATACTTGAAATATCAGTGTAGGTACGTTATGTTGTGTGGCGTTGCTATAGATACAGTTAGGACGTACAATGCGTATACAACAGCTGTGCAGGCTGCAGCTACGTAGGGCTTGCTCAGTATAAAGCCTAAAAGAACGATGGATTAGAACTGCATTGCACTGTGTTGAATTGCATTATATGCGCTTGAAAAGCTTAGATCTATTATTTGAAATGGTAGCAGAGAATAGAATAGATGTCAACCTTACAGTTTATGTATGACTAATCGTCTGTAACTTCTAACAGCTGCAGCTTAACAGCTCCTGTCCGAGCAATTAACGGCAGCAGCTGTGCGCCTGCGTATCAGCCAGTGAAGCCGCTGCATTGCTGAAAAGTCATTAAATATCGATCCTTTCAATGTAAACTAAACTATTTTAGTTTTATAATATTTCATCGTTTAAACAAATTTATATGTAGTCGTGACCCAGGGCTAACGTGCAGGTGAGGAATAGGGTAAGGACTACCTGGGCTTGTAGATGTTTAAGGCGTATGCAGATTGTTGATTGGTCAAATCGGGTCGATATTTAATGGCTAGTCTGCGTAAGAGCTGTATAGTGGTTAAGCGCGTGTGGAGGCTTCCTATAAGGACAATTTTTTATCGCGTACGTCCGTAAAGCTCTATATTGAACTCTATAACTGTTCAATTTCATAATGTCAGTAAATCTACTTTACTATAGTCCTGTCCTTTCCTCTTTTTACTGTAATACATACGTATGTTGAAGTGGTTTGTCGAATAATCGATCCAAGATACATGCTCACCTTCTATTTTCACACTTAGACAAGGACAGTTTAACTAAGTGATCAAGCAATAAAGTCTTTGAAACTTTATTGCAGCCCTTAGCTGGGGAAAATAAGGTTGCTGAGATGATTTCCGATTGTATTAATATGCAGATCAATATATCCCTTAAGTATATTTACTTGCTTACTTGCAGAGCCAGTATATATCATTTGAGAGTTATGCTAAAACTTAAATAAATGCCTTAATAAATTGCGATACTTTTTGTAATGTATAGACGCTCGTCATGATATAAACTGGCCAATCCTCGTGGATTTGTTAAATTGTAGAATAGGATGGACGATCAATTATTTTCCTGCGAGTTGAAGTATCTATAAATGTCACAAGTTGCTGCCTCAAGCTTAAGGGAAGCCCGTGGAAGTAGCAGCAGAGCGCTGTCTGGAGATAGCTGCGATATCGATTGCTGATAGTCTCGGGCTGATACTGGCTCAATGCACGCTGCACTGATGTATTACCTAACCACTCACCTGCTGTCCATTTCATACCTGATGATATACTTCCTCAGTATGTGCATCTGTGATCTGGAAAAGTCTACTTTAAATCGAGTTCCTAGTTCTTCCAACACAACTAGGCCTATGAGACTAAACCAAAATATCTCTGATAGTTGTGTATAATTCGCAACCCAAAATATCTGTGACAGTCTTCTATAAAGTTCTCTAATTTTTTAAATATTCGTTTGCTATTTTTTGCATGGCTTTACCTGTAATTGTACTAATCTATGTTGAAATTTAATTTTTATGATTTATTTCATAATTTTGACTGATAAAGTGCGATTTTGGGCGTTACTCAAGCAAGGTTTAATCATCTAAGACGAATGCATTATTTTTTGTGATATGTGTGACACATTGTAGATTTATGTTTTCTTTAATTAGAAAACCATAGAAATGCTCAAATTCACCACTGTGGCATATAATGTAGTTTGTGTAATAAATTCAAGTATCTTAATGTCTGCAATTGAAATTTTTCAGATACTCTTATATTTTCTTTAGGAATCATATACTGATAAGATATTTACTCAGTTTCCCTTATAACATAGCAGCAGGGATAGTATCGTTAGAGAGTATATTTTAAACCAAGTCAAGCATAAGTTAATTCACTAATGCTATTAAGTGCAAACGATTTTCTTATTCAGTTAGTCTGACATTTAGGTTTAGAAAGCCATTAGTAGACCGGATTAATGTTATAATTTAAATTAAATAAACCAATATACATGTAGATATTCAAATTTTTTTATAAGTCTCGACCCTAGTTAAACTGCCATTTAAGGCAAGATAATGATGAATATACTCAGTAAATAAGTCTTGTATCTTACTGGTCTTTCAAAAAAATGGAAGCACTAAATGTGTCACAATTGTTGGATTCGCTAGACCTGTCTGTGCAGTTTTATAAGATGTAAGGGTTATATTGGACAATCAAATTTCTCATTATATAACAAATGTAATAAAAATATTATTTGATAGATCTATGGCCAATTATACCATTTTGTGCTAAAATTTTCTATTTTGAGGAATATATGTTCATTTTGGCGGTGTGTCTTTTCCTGCATGAACAGCCAGACGTCAGTCATTTCAGAATACACATTGAAGTCAATACTTAACACACAACACTTATACAACACTTAACACAACACTTAATACACAACACTTACCCAGGCTGGACTGGATGTAGTCTATGATCAATTCATTCATAAT
Organism: Enchytraeus crypticus; assembly: GCA_905160935.1. NCBI lineage: Eukaryota > Metazoa > Annelida > Clitellata > Enchytraeida > Enchytraeidae > Enchytraeus > Enchytraeus crypticus. The sequence continues at coordinate 685,158 of CAJHZI010000558.1, forward strand.
GATCAGTCTATGATCAATTGATTGATTGATTGGACACACTTTTTAGACTACTAAAAGGCTATGATAGGCACAGCACCCTGACCCTGGTTGCACAGAGCATTTACCTATTAATTTGTTGATTGATAATTAGTTGATTGATTGTGATTTATAGGTGACTAGAAAATCTGTTAACTCAAGTTACAATAGCGCTTTCCCAAACCCCAACAATATTTGCCCGGGCTGTACAGAGCTCTTATTTATTGATTGACTGATTAATTGATGTGATGATTAATTGATGGATGAATTGATGCGTTTATGGGTTGCGTGATTGTTATTTATAGGAGGCTAGGAAGACTATGGCAGACACAACACTGGCCCAGGCCGCACAGAGTGTTGAACCCGTGGGTCGTATACAAATGAGAACTAGGCGAACGTTACGTGGACATCTAGCCAAGATTTATGCCATGCATTGGGCCTCTGATTCCAGGTAAGATTTACCTAATTCCTATCATTCTTTGAACTTCTAATTCCAGGTGAGATTTATTAATTTGTGCCCCCTGATTAGAGTTGAGTTATGTCATGGATATAGACTTTGAGTTTTAGTTGGATTCTGTTGTGTACTGGGCCTATTATTTGAGTTTTAGACGATATTGTTGTCACACTATGCCTCTTCTTCTAGGCGTTAGTTAAAATGACAGTTAAGGAGCTAAATATTTTGTTGCTTGGGATTTAAAAGAATACTTATGATTATAGTTTTATCAGTTGTTTAACTACTTCATAAACCGTCTATTCGTATCCCGACCCTGGTTAAACTGGAATTTAAGAGAAGATGATGATGATGATGATGATGATGATAGTTTTATCAGTTGTTTATAATTATCATTTTTTAAATGTTCTCTGATTTTAAAAATGTGACTTATGATGCTCTATTTGAGTAAAGTCCTTTTATTTATCTGAATTTTGGCGAAGTATGAAAGATCTCTTCTGGATAATTCATTCAGACCCAGTCATTTGTTTATTTCTAGCTATAACTTACAAGTAAATAGAGAAATTTTTAAGTAACTCATGATATTTATTATGAGCAGAATTTGTGATGAGCCTTTATTTAAATTGGTTGGGCTGGTAGAGTGCTTGTAGGATGTACACAAGGCCACAGGTTCTAAACTTAACTATGTTACTACTGACAGTACATGTACAATGGTGGTGTGGATGTCGAATTTAGCTTTATAGTTTTATGTTTAAATTAAGCTATCAGTTACTAGTTAGAGATATTTTCTGGATATAATACGTAATGAGGTGCTATTTCTGTTTGTGCAGGAATCTTGTTTCTGCATCGCAAGACGGAAAGCTGATTGTGTGGGACGGTTATACTACTAACAAGGTTTGCAAATTTTGATGTTTGTGTAGCGTTTTTGGTTTAAAAATTAGCTAAAGTCAGGTTCATTGTATTTGTTTGTATAGCTGGAGCCAGTGGCAATGTCGGTAAGATATTCGACTGAGGATCAGTAAGTTCTGGGTTCAAATCCTGGGCTCGCTCGTCACTGACACCGCTTTCGAACGAGGAAACTGGTGTTAACACTAGCTTTACCAGCTTTAATCAAATATATAATTCTTTATTGATCATCATGCATCCTAGCGTAATACTGAATGTCTCACTCATGTTGAACATATGGTAAATTCAAGCTATTAAATAGTCCAGGCAGTAGTCAAATGCGATGGATCTTAACTTAATTGGCACTAAATTATGAACATGAGTTTTTCAAAATGACGTATTTAGTGTTAGACAATGTACATCTCAGGAGATGTCAAATATTGATGATAAATTAATATTTTCATCACAATAAGTCACTTGCAAAAAGTTATAAACAGTTGTCAAGGTTGTTCTTTGATGCTCACCAGAGGATGAGAGATCTTGAATAATATAATGCTCGTTTCAAGTCAACTTTAAAGTTTACGTGAGACTCTAGTTACACGTATTGAATTCACTACATACATTGTATTAACTGTTTGTGCAGTTCTGCGTGTTGAAGAATGCACCGCGCGCGCTGTATTACCCTCACATTGAGACCTCTGTCTCAGATTTCCTCTGCCTTGGCACCTCGCACAGTGCAGTGGACAGCAATCTTCTCGTTCCTACGAATCATATTATAACGATATATGCACAGATATTGTTGTTATGGTGAGACTCTAGTTACATGTATTAAATTCACTACATATATTGTATGCACTGTAACGATATATGCGTAGATATTGTTTCTGTTCGTTTTGTAGATGCATGCCATTCCTTTGCGTTCAAGTTGGGTGATGACGTGTGCCTATGCTCCCTCAGGAAGCTACGTAGCGTGCGGTGGCCTCGACAATATCTGTTCTATCTACAGCCTCAAGACCCGTGAGGGCAACGTGAGGGTCAGTCGTGAGCTGTCCGGGCACAACGGCTACCTGTCCTGCTGCCGGTTCCTCGACGACAACCAGATAGTGACCAGCTCTGGAGATATGACCTGGTGAGTGTGCTGCATGTGTTGAGCATGTGTGTATCAGTGTATCTGTGTGTGTGTGTGAGGGCAACGTGAAGGTGAGTCGTGAGCTGTCCGGGCACAATGGCTATTTGTCCTGCTGTCGATTCCTCGACGACAACCAGATAGTGACCAGTGACCTGGTGATTGTGCTTCATGTGTAGAGTGTGTATGTGGGGTGTGTGTATCTGTGTGTGTATGTGGAGGGTGCATGCGTGCTAACATGAACATGTGTGTGTGTGAACAGTTGTCATGAGATTGTGTCCTGTGCACGAGTGCAGGTGTTCTGAAAATGTGTGTGTGTGTGGGAGTGCGTGCAAACATGTGTGTGTGTGAACTGCTTTCATGAGATTGTGTCCTATTCATGAGTGTGGGAATAAAAGTGTTTGTATGTGGAAGGTGCATGCTGTATGTGGAGGGTGCATGCATGCTAACATGTGTGTGTATGCATGCTAACATGTGTGTGTATGCATGCTAACATGTGTGTGTATTAACCTCTTTAATGTGATTATGTCCTGTGCATGAGTGCGGTTGTTCTGTTATATTGGAATCTACTATTAGCTCCTCTGTTGTATTCCAAAGCTGATCGCTAATCAGCTGTGCAGATGTGAAATTTCTATCTAGACTGCTTGTTTAGATTATACAACTTGTTTATGTAGATTGTATTCATGTGATATATAATGGTTGAAAGTGTGGTTTATTCATTGATAGATTGATTGATTGATTGATGCAGTGCTCTGTGGGACATAGAGACTGGCCAGCAGACGACTTCGTTCAACGGACACACAGGGGATGTGATGAGCCTGTCAGTGGCTCCTGACATGAGATCCTTTGTCTCTGGCGCTTGTGATGCCTCCGCTAAGGTAACCAGTCTTCATTCATCTGCATTCTATCAATCAGCGACATTTAGTTCCTGTACTTTACTATTGAGCACTTGAGGCAGAATGGAAGGAAATAGAGGCAGAGGTAGGCCGAGATTAGGAATGTTAGATGATTTAAAGATTCACTCATATGTGGACATGAAGATTAAAGCGTAAGGCATAGAAGAGTGGAGGCGTTATATACCATGGACCTGCCAGTAGGCAGTGCATTAAGAGAGAGAGTGATTGAGCACTTAGAAATGATTTTGCATAGGGAGTCGGAATTTAGTCATTTCTAAATTATATTCAGACGCTGTTCAAGACTGAGAGTTATAGATAAAGTCCAGGCTACCATAATGTTTATTACGTCCAAGTGACAGAGAAATTATCAAGTCGTACCTTTATTAAATGTAGTAAATTTTTATTATTGACGTTTATCTGATGATGTAAAGATAAACAAATAATAAGGTTACTTTTTTTTTATAAATGTTGCAATTTTTTAAATTATTTATCAATATACGAATCAAATTTAACTGTTTACAGTTGGGACATAGACAGAGTTAACGTATGTGGCTAATTTTTGGATATGTTATACAATTTGGGATCCCATAACAGCGTTTGTAAACATCTTGACAATTTTTTTACATTTTACGTGAAAATTTTTATATTTCCAAAATGGGAACGTTGGACTGTGCATAGGCAACGACGCGTTCAGTGATACAATGTTAATATAGCTTGAAATATTTGTACAAATTTCTCTAATTTGAAAGTTGAGTAATAGAAAACATGAAACCTAAACATTCCTTACAAAAATCCCAATCAAATGAGTCGTATTCCCTAGCTACGTTATATCTAAACATTCTTAAAAAATATCCCAGTAATAAAATAATAATATCAACACTATCATTTATTCTCTAATTACAGTCTGTAGTCATGATACCTTATAGTTGTGTAATGTACTACATGTCCAATAACAATGCTACTGCTACGCAACTGGCTGGTTATTATGGCCTGGTGTTGTACAGCCCAGAACAGAGTTTATGCAGGTGCTTCTTGCATTTCACACACTGCAGGTGAGTATTGGTCATACAAAAAGTGCATCTTCCCTGACTGGCACTTTCCAAATGGTGGTTCAAACCATAATATCGGATGTCGTTGGGTGTAGGAGCTGTTGGGCCACCAAGTTGTATGCTTGCTTGCTGTGACCTCAACAGTGCCATCGTCACTGTTCTTCTAAACCGAATGTGAATAAGTGTGCTGCCAGGATGCGGATATTGGTACAACCTGAAAGCAGCAACTACTGCCATGTTTAGACCGTTGCTAAACAGATTCCACCACCACTTCTTAAAACGGAGCCGTGGTCGATACAAAGCCAGCATCCTAACACATCAACCCCATCCATTCCTTCGTTGTACTTTCCGATGAGATCAGGCTGTGTTACTTTAGTTTCCTTCACACCCTTTACCATCCTTTTCGCTGAATGTACTGGTGTAACACCTAGATGGTTGCTGGAAACTGTGACTACATAATTGTCGTTCCACCGTACAAAGAGTACCTGTCCATCAGATCTGTAGTCAAAGTGTCCTCGGTTGGTCTTCTTCATTTGAGGTATGGTCATCAAAGGCTACTTGTTGCACCTGTTATCATTCACAGTGCCACATGCCCTAAATCTTTGTCACTGAGATGAGACATAAGTTGATGACTTGTGAAGAAATTGTCGAAATGGACTACGTGGCAAGCTGGCTGGTCGACAACTTCCAACAATCCAACCCTTATATACCCTGCAGACACACCCTGTTATCATGCAACCTCCCCCCCCCCCGCATTAAAGGTTGCTTTACATGATTAAAGGATTATATCTTAATTCCTTCAAGTTATACCAAATTCTGTTATACAAGAATCTCAGCTAGACAGCTGGTTCACGGCTTTACTAGTGAAACCCAGTAATCTTAATTGTTCTTTTTGATTCATCTCTAGAGAATCCCACGGGACGGATTCTTTCATCTTTCCTTTATTCACAGCTTAGTAACCACGGCAGTTAGGCGTTGTTGCTAATTAAGTTAGCGAGCTGTCAAACAATTCAAGCCCCTCATGAAGTCAATCAATTAAAATCGTCAACCCATCAGAGAGTCTGTTCAGTTTACAACCCTAAAGAATCCGTGCTTGTGTACAGTTATAATACATAATCACTCTATAATAAGTAATAATAATGTTTTTGATAAACCATTGCAATAAACCAACATAAATAAATAATTGTAATTGCATGACAGGAGAAAGTGGTAAATAGGTACGTTATTCGTTTACGGATCAGGAATTTCGGGGTTCAAATCATAGACTCGCCCATCACAGACATGCTTTATCAATCAGCTTAGCTGCAAAAGTAGTGAAAGATATACCAGTAAATTGCTTATACACAGTCCAACGTTCCCATTTTGGGAATATGACATGTTTTGAAGAATATCTTTTAAAGTAGACTATATACAATACCTGTTGCTATAGTATTTCAAAAACCACATATTTAGCTATAATATAATGCAAAAAAAAGATTATTATTATTATTTAATAAAATTTTATTTTATTTTTGTAAAATTATAATTTTACAAAAATTATTTAATATTAAATTAATTTTTATAAAATAAAAATAAAGAAATTGAAAAATGCATCAGATTTTGTTTTTGTAAATTTAAAAATTGGAACAAGCCCCTTAACAAGTTATAAATTTTTAGAACGTTTTATCCAATCTTAACAGCCTTCCATCATGATTAAATAGTTATGCGTTAGAATAGTTGAGTAATATGCAATAACTTCCATATTCCCAAAATGGGAACGTTGGACTGTAAACGGTTAAGTAACTATACATTGTAAATTTGTTGTTGTTGACATTTTTATTGAATTCTCTTTTTGGTGTATAGAAAGATAAGGATTTCATTGTCTTATTATAAAATTCTATTGTTTATTCTAGTTCTCCTGGCAATTGTTTAGTGAATTTAAGCACTGTTGGAATTTCTTATACATAGGCTGTAGAGATTATGCTGACGTATAAATTGAGCTGAGCTGTTAAATCATGTTCTTTGTCTATTTTTAGCTGTGGGATATTAGAGATGGCATGTGTAAACAAACTTTCTCTGGACATGAGTCAGACATCAACGCAATTACAGTAAGTTCTCAGTGTCATATCATGGTTACCTCTTTTCAGCTTACTTCATTTTTCCATCTTGATTTATATATTGCATATCATATTATACAGTATCCTTGCTTAGTTAATTTTTTGTAGTTTTCAATATTTCCTTCTCCATATTAGTAATAGTTGTTCTAAAATTTGTTGTGCTATCTTTTTTATTCCCTCAAAAGTTACTTGTTATTTTTAAACATAATTTGTTTATTGACTTCACCAACTTTAAATGGGATTTGGTTTTGTTTTAAATTAATTGGTCTACTGTTCTACTTATATGCTAAGGTTAGGAGAATGTTAATTTTAACTGATGCTTACAAATACATTGTTTTCTATAATCTACAACTGAATACTTTGTAATAATATAACAGTCAATAATTATATATATATATAGAAAGATGATTTCTATTAATTGTACAACTTCTGTAAATGTAACTACAGTTACCACACAGTTCTATCCTAGTGGGCTTTGCTGTTTCAATACTGTTTCAAATGGTAATTAATGGATTGAATGATTGCAACACAGTCAACAGTCAAGTCATACCTAAACGACTGTTGAATTTGTACGATATAGTCTAAGAAGAATATAATATTATATTGATTTATATATATTTATGAATAGAGATTGATTCATTGACTGATGATTGATTGATTCAGTTCTTCCCCAGTGGACTTGCATTCACGACTGGTTCTGACGACGCGACGTGCAGACTGTTTGACATCAGAGCTGACCAGGAGATCGGCATGTACTCTCACGACAACATCATCTGTGGAATCACCTCCGTGGCGTTCTCTAAGAGCGGTCGACTGCTGCTCGGTGGATATGATGACTTCAACTGCAACGTGTGGGACACTCTCAAGCAGGACAGAGCTGGTGAGCAGTCATTTGATCAATCAATCGAGCAATCAATCGAGAAGTCAATCGAGCAATTAATTGAGCAATCAGTCGAGCAATCGATTGAACAATCAGTCGAGCAGTCAGTTGAGCAATCAATTGAGCAATCAGTTGAGCATTCAATCGAGCAATCAATCGATCAATCTATTGAGCAATCAATCGAGCAATCAATCTAGTAATCATTTAAGCAATCAATCGAGTAATCAGTCGAGCAATCAGTCGAGCAATCAATCGAGAAACTTTTTAAGCATCTATTAGTCTACGTGAGCGTTTGTCACTGGCTGGAGCCAGTGGCGACGCTGGTAAGATACTCGACCGCGGATCAGTATGTGCGGGTTCAAATCCTGGGCTCCTCCGTCACTGATATCGCTTTCGAGCGAGGAAACTGACGTTAGCCTTAGCTTTATTTGAGAATCTGAGAAAAGTCGTTGCATGACATTACTAATGATATGTATCGGACTGACAGGCTGGCTTCATAACGGGTGTAGTAGTAAATCTTGTAAAATACTAGAGTTAGCTAAATTAGTTTTTCTGAATTAAATTTTTATATAAATTTTTTGCCGAATTTAAGTTTAAGAACTGCAACATTGCAAAATTTCAATTCACAATAATTTAAGAAACTAATAGCCAGTCGTCATTTTGTCTTTATAGTGTAGGATTTAGTGATAATGTGTGTATGTATCATTGTGTGCAAATGTGTATATGTTTCTGTGTGTTGTGCATATGTGTGTATGTTTCTGTATTGTGCACATGTGTGTATGTTTCTATGTGTTGTGCACATGTGTGTACGTTTCTATGTGTTGTGCACATGTGTGTATGTTTCTATGTGTTGTGCACACATGTGTATGTTTCTGTGTTGTGCACACGTGTGTATGTTTCTATATGTTGTGCACACGTGTGTATGTTTCTATGTGTTGTGCACATGTGTGTATGTTTCTATGTGTTGTGCACATGTGTGTATGTTTCTGTGTTGTGCACATGTGTGTATGTTTCTATGTGTTGTGCTCACGTGTGTATGTTTCTATGTGTTGTGCACATGTGTGTATGTGTTTCTATGTGTTGCATGTAGGCGTGCTGGCGGGACACGACAATCGTGTGAGCTGCCTGGGAGTGACTGAGGATGGAATGGCTGTGTGCACAGGATCCTGGGACAGCTTCCTCAAGATCTGGAATTAAATCTGTGACACGGAGCAACAGATTATTTCACTGCACAATTAAACTGACCAACTGTTCTCTTCACAAGACTAACTCAGCTGTTCTATACATCATCCTTTCCCTGTTACAGGCTCGACAAACTCTATACTGTAAAATTATCTGGAGCGATGGAGTGCTAAATACATATGATTATTAGGTTTATCTGTTTCAATTCATATTTGCCCTCTTCGTGCTAGTGACTCTTCAGGTAGAAGAATAGCCTATCAGTGAAGTTACAGCTGAACTTTGCCATCAGCGATAGATTCTCATCTGTTCATCTGCCAATCTCCACTGGAACATCACTCTAGTGTGTTTGATTGTAGCCGTAGAGGAGCATTTACAGTAATTATCCAACGGTGGTCTTGTCAGTCATTTCGTTCTAAATATCGTCTCTAATTCATACTGCACCAAGCCCAGAACCCTGGTGCACTAAGTAGTCAGTTGTGGTGCACTGCATGTTGTGCTGTGTTCTGCATAATTTGTGCATTTTGGCATTCTTTGTGCACGTGCAAGCGCTGTGTTGTGCAATATCGCGTGCATTTATGTGTTTTTTGTGTCTGTGCTTGTTCTTGTTTTATTACAATAAATCTCTCTAGCGTCTGTGTTTATGAGCTGAATGGAGTTTTAGTCGAAGGAGCACAAGCTGCTAGATGTACGCTAAGTCGGTATGGTTTGTAGGTTGAAGTTTCGCCGCGGTGACTCTCAAGAGTGTACTGTCAGTCGCTGGTAATACGATTAAATCTATATTCTGCGAGTGATCAAATGATTTAGTTCATTTACTGTTGGATCGCATGTAGTATATTTTCAGATGACACTGCGGTATAGTGAATTACAAAAACGTTACTTCTATTGCCAAAAATTGATATACGCCATGTTATAAATGTATATCCCTATTGTTAGTAAATGAAAATGTCGGAATTGTGTATAGAATTTAAGTTTGGGTTTGAGATTTATGTCAGTAATTAATGACGTTTGGCAAATGTTTACTAGTAAAACATTAGTTACGAAAATTTATTTCGCTAATATTCAATGTTGCCAGTAATTTCTTCTGCTGACTGCTACTTTGAAATTTTTCCTGTACAATTGCTAATTTTAAGTGTTATAGTTGGTGTCTTTTTTAAATTGAATTTGGTGAAATTATATGGCAAACAAGAAAACCACTGTATAATTTTATTGCTACTAAACTTGCTATGATTAAGCTATGTATGAGGTTCGGCTTTAGTCTGTGTATTGCTTAAAGTTTCATTCTATGATTGTCTGTCTAGCTGTGGCATGCCAAAATACTTTGCTTGTATAATTGATCTGTGATATTGAAATTTCATAGATAACACAGACGTGCGGATGAGAGCTTTACCAATTCAGTGCGATGATTCCCATTTTAAAAGTCTGCTTTTGAATGTGCTAATTAAATGTTGAGAAGCTTGATATTATTACATGTCGGAGAAGTTTCCAAGAACTATTACAAGAGTCATCATCTGTCATAATGCTGGTTTTTATTGGTATCTCATTTGCTAATCAGTATCTATTATAGTTGATTAATTGTGACTTCTAAAGGCTTGTTGAATGATCTTAACTGATATATTGATATTTTTTGTGCAATCATGCAAAATTAATATAGAATCATATAGAATTAAAATATCGTGAATGTGCTGCCGTTAGTGTTTATTTAAAGTTGTGTTTTTGATTGTACCTGGCGTATCTGTTTCATCAAATTGACGCCCCTGACATCATCCTTGTTGAGGAAACGGACGTTAAGCCTTTAGTGTTTAAATGTATTCTTTGTTTCTAGAACCAATAGTGTTGTGTGTCTACTTGCTACAAGTAACAATTATTTGGTTTGACATTGACAAAACCAGTGTAGAAAGTTTTATATAAATTTATTCTGAGCAAAATTGGACTAATATTTAAATAAGAAGATAATAAATATTTAGTTGCCATATTTCTACAATTTGCTAGTGTATTCTCAACGGACGATATTTCATGTATCAAGAAGCATGAACAGAAATATAGAGTGAAGTGAAATATTATCAGGAAACTATGGCCTATGTTTTGTGTATTGTGTTTTGATGTAGCTAAATAGGAAAGCATATCATCACATTTTAATCCACTGATGATCACATATTATGAAGTGAACTGATATAGCGCTATATTGGAGGATAGATGGTTGCTGTATAACGTGGCTGACCAATACAAGCAAGAAACAGCGATTTACTGATCTAGTAATCTAATGATCCACTGATTAATTATCTAGTGATCTAACGATCCATTGATTAATGATCTAATGATCTAGTGATCTAGTGATCTAACGATCCATTGATTAATGATCTAGTGATCTAGTGATCTAATGATCCATTGATTAATGATCTAGTGATCTAACGATCCATTGATTAATGATCTAGTGATCTAATGATCCATTGATTTATGATCTAGTGATCTAACGATCCATTGATCAATGATCTAGTGATCTTATGATCTAGTGATCTAATATTGTGTTGATGAACTGATTGTTATGTGGATAGCACAGACAAAAATTGAGCTAAATTTAAAATGAGCTATTACTGCGTGTGAAATTTCTGTTGCATGTTGCACACCGTAATTGTTGTATTTATACATGTATGTATGTGTTGTTGCTAGAGTATAAATATTACTAGCCCAAATTTATGTATGATAAAGTATTCAAGTTATCACTAACGTACATTTAATATCATTTGATGGTATTCATTGCATAGCATTTTGAAGAATTTTTCAGCTGTTCTAACTTAGTTTTTGACTAATTGGTAACTCTTTTGAAAGCTTAAAGTATCCTTTAATAAATACTTTGTACCTTAGCTATTGGGTTTTGTAAATGATGAAACGAGTAGATGTGAAAGGTTTGTGTTCATAATAAGTATTACATGAGTGAGGTTCGTCATTTTTGGGACAAGAAATTCCTTGTACTTCTCCTAATTCTAAATACAAATTGTTTAGCATTATCGTTGACTGAATAGGTTGTGAATCATGTCCAGTATAGAACAATTCTCTTTTGTGCTTATGAAGAGTGGTAGGAAAATATACTTCATACCTTCTCTGATTACTTGCAGATATATTTATATAAATGCATAGCTGTATGTATATATATATATATATATATATATATACACATATATAATAATTTCCTTAGTGCTTTTATAATTTGATGTGTGCGAAGTTAGATTGATTGTAATTATTTCAAACTTGCAGTTCTACCTGTTAGAAAAATGCCTATAATTTCTCGTTTGAATTTTTTAGAATTCCTATTGGAACTGATGTGTGAGCTGAATTTAAAGAGAGTTGACTTTAATTTCTTGACTGAATATATAGATATTAGTCGATTCAATGTGTATAATGCTTGTTTCTATGATGTTGTCACGTGAGTAGTTTACCGTTGAGTTCATTCACTGATTAAATGCCAGACTATTTACGATACGACACCCGTTGTCACGCCTATTGTCTACCAATTGGCAAATTCTGCACTAAATGATTGATTTGTATTAAATGGTCCAAGTTGTAGAGCTTTGAAATCTTAATTTTGTACTTATTTCGGTGAAACTTGTAAATAAATGTTTGTTTAAGCTTGTTCAATGGTTTAATAACCTCTATTAAGATTATATGGAGACGTCCCTGACATCATCCTTGGATGAGGAAACGGGCGTTAAACCTTTATTAGTAGCTGAAGCCAATGGCAATGTTGGTGAGATATTCGACCGTGGATCAGTATGTGCGGGGTTAAAATCCTGGGCACACCTGTCATTGACATCGCTTTCAAGTGAAGAAACTGACGTTAACATTAGCTTTTAGCTTTATTATTAATATTTATTTATTTATTATATAAGGAAAACGTGGTTTTCTATTGAAGAGTGGTTACTCAGTTTGCGTGAGAGCCAGTGATCATATCAACGTGCTTTCTGTACTGCCATTAAATTGCAGGTCAATCTCTAACCTCAATCTCAATTCCAGAAACACTGCCTTCCTGAATAGCAGCAGCTTGATAGCACAGCTTTCTTTCTATTCCTATGTTCAAATAGTTCTCTAGTGAGTCATTGAATGTCTCAAACGCCCAGTGGTTAGAGGCGTCCGGTAACGTCATGAAGTTTTAAATGATAGATACTGAGGTGAATTGAAATCCCGTTGGTTCGATTTCCAGCCTCACTGATCTGAGAGTAAAATCTCTGACATTCACAGGACTGGTTACACGGAAAATGAACTAAATTGCCTAACGATGAAACATGTAGTATTAAGTGATAGATATCAACTTGTTGATCACTTCACTACATGTATAGTTCGTGTTACTGTGATGAGTGGCATGGCATTTGAATTTATCATTTCCATTCCTTTGAAAAGCATTGAGATCTTGATATTTGATTCCTAAGAAGCTGATCAGTAGTGACTAAATGGGAGTTTGGATAACCGCATAACCGGTAATGGATATTGAACTAAAATTACAAACGAGTTAAATATGTACGTGATATTAAAAGTTCTACGTGATACTTTAAGTTCCATCAATATTCTTGATACCACCGAAATACAGGAATTAAATATTTTTAGCGATGTCCGGTTAGGATAGGAAACAATGTCTTTCCTGCTGCTAAATTGAAAAGCATGATATCTTATAAATATACTGAACAACGGTTCTCTCTCTTATATGCTGTACTGCCAATAGCAGATCCCTGACATATAGTCCTAACTTAACTCATCTAAGTATTTCTATTCTCAGGTATTCTTTTCATATTCACGGAATGACGACCCTGTAAATGTTAGTCGAAACTGAGGAAGGCAGAGGGGGCCCACCTCGTCATAAGCAGAATCCCCTAGAATAATGGTATATCAAAAGTAATGTACTGTAAATGATTGAGAGATCCACTCGCACATGGACATGATGAGGAAAACGGACCATAGAGATGAGTGGAGGCGTTGTATACCATGGAACCGACCGTAGTCAGTTCACTAAGAGAGAAAGAGAGAGAGAGAGAGATTCGCATAAGAAAGAATTATCAAATGATCTGGCATTCACAGCCACGGTCTTCACCTAACTCACAACAACGCTTCAGTAATTAAACTCTACATGTACTATACATTCACATGTATATTAAAATGTCTATAGCGTTTAAAGTATTTAGAAAATATATTCGTAGGCATAAATGAAATTTATTTCTAAACAATTGTTAATGAACATGTAAGGAGGAATTTGTCCGCTTTGGTCGATACTCAAGAAATAGTCCAGAAAGTACGTATAGCCGTTCGAAAGATCGAGATGAAAAGGCGATATTGATAGTATATGATTTACTAATAAGTTGAAAATATAAACTGAGAACCTTCTAAATAGTTGTCTCTCGAAATATTCACCTTCGAAATCGGTTAAAATTGTTAAATGAAAACTGAAAAAGTTAAAAAAACTATTGCATTTTTGTACATATGAAATTTTGATCATGTTCGAACTTTATCAGAACTAAAAAATCAACCCGATTCAATTTACCATCAATACTCGAGCGATTAAAATTTACATATGATAATCTGTTATAAAAGTGAGCAATATCATTTAAAATTTTAAATTACAATTTCACTGTAAAATTAGTAAAAAGTGTAACTTTCTTATCTTTGAGCAGAATTTTTGAATTTAGGAAATTGCACCTTTTTTGGACCTTCTTCTTGCTCGACGGATTGCATTTTCTCAATATTGCTTGATGTTGTCATTGATGACAGTAGCGTTATAATACCTGACATCGATGAAAACTACTGATCTTACTCCATGCTCATGAACGGTTGCCAGGTAATGAGAATGTAAATAAAGATGGAGGCTTTATTGGGAGGAATTCGTCCTCCGGGATTCACTAATCTTCTGGAATTAAATGCCGCTCTACCGCCTGCATTCGAGACAGATACCCGCCGATCAGGCATCTCAATTCCAGTGTCCATCACTCTGACCTCTATTACTGGTGGTCAGCTGCTAACGGTCTGTGAATATTGAAATCGATTTTATTTTTCTCTTGGCCAGCCTGTCTCAACTTGTGCAGAAATATATAAAAATATTTAACGACATGTTTATTGTAGAAAAATGTATCTAGCACTTGTATTTTTCAATGGTAAATAAAGTTTAGAAATGTTCTGCACTATAAAGTTATATTGTTTCCAATACAATATAATGGACGTTCACTATTTTGTTATGAGTTTTGAGATGATGTGATAATGTCTGCAATTTCGTAGTCTAGTCTATTTCATAACCGAAACAGGAGGTTTGATGCTTGTACTTGTACTTGCATAATGTACTTGTATAATGTAGTGTCTACTGTCACGAAACGCTCGGCTTTTGCGTGCACACTTCCCATATCTTTGGGGTCATAGCTTGGTCTTGGACGCCGGTATTGCTCAGCTCCCTCCAACATTAAATGTTTTTGTTGGTTAGGGCCTCCCCATCCACCCACTGAGCTAATGGGGACTTCCGGCGCACTGTGTTAGTATGCCGTTTGGATATTTGGGTCACTGGCTTGTGTGTTCCTGGTTATTGAAAGGCTTAGGAAATCGGCCAATTGTGAATGTCCGCTTTCTACTATTGCGCCGAGATCGTTACGACTCAAGGTGGGAATGTTTCTGTCTCCCGCCTGTGCTAGGGCCATGGCCTCTGCTGCCCTATTGGTGGGTTCGTGGGTATTCAGGGCTCGTGCCAGGTTGTCACGGCCTGCATCAGGGGTAAGTCCCGCGTTCGACATCGAGGAGGCTTGGGACGCTGGCCTTCTATCTGTGTTTTGTTTGGCCATCTCCCCTAATTTGTTGTAAAGTGTAAAGGCGTAGAATTTATTTGATTAGTTGATTAGTAATGATTGGAAAATTGAATATGGTGATTGGAATTTGTCAAACGAAAAATACAAGTCTAACTTAACCCTACTGTTAATGAGTGTGAAGCGTGGTCGGAGACCACACTTGTAAAAGCTAATAAGTAAGTGATAGTAGTCTTGCTTATTTGTTTCCTATCTAAACCTATTTAGTTTTAATGAGACTCTGTTCACCTGAATAGTGAGACAAAACCCGCCTTCAACTCTTGGAATCCTGCGTCAACCTATATTAGCAAGACAAAACCTGCCTGCAAGGTCTTGAAGTCCTAATTCAAACGATAGCGAGACAAACCCGCCTGCAACTCTTGGAGTCCTAATTCGAACAAAAGCGAGACAAAACCTGCCAGCAACTCTTGGAATCCTTGGCCATCCAATATCGAAACCAAAACCCGACTATTGGGCAATTCTGTACTTCTTTCTCCCTACCCTAATGCTTAATTTGGTGAAAGTACCGCTAACTCTAAATTGTACACCTGCTATAACTAAATATAAATATCTATACATATAAATAATAATATAGGCCAACTACGTACATTATAGGATTTACAACCAATGATATCTACTTTTACACAAATCGCTAACGAATTAGAGTTTTCCTTTGATCCCTAGTTCAACTTTATCTCTAATATTGATATTTATGTAAATTTTTATACTTTGGAAAAATCTCTAGACTGGTGCTATGTTTAATCTATGCTGGTTTATGGAAGTGTACGAATTTATACTGGTTTAATGCAACAAGCATAATTTAAGCGAAAGTCCAATTTCGCTACATCTACATTGTATAATGTAGATTATAATAATCTTATAATGTAATTATAATCATTATAATCATATAATGTAGTGTCTACATTGTACTTGCATAATGTAGTTTTCAGTTTTATATTGAACTATGTGTTATTAATATTAATTAGTTTTTAGTTAAGAGCCTGATGATGAGTCTTAAACAAGCATATAATTGCTTCCTGACTCTGTAATGTTATGTTATAACCCCCATCAATTTCTGTAGTAGAAAATGACATGTGGCATGTCTACTGACCAGTCTTGGAGATTACTTTAGGTTAGGGGCGAGATGTTAAATCCTTGCTGATTGATTTATTGATCTTTGGTACCTACTAATTGATTGATTGATATGTAGCTGGAGGATGGAGCACTGGCTCAGGTTAGAATTCAGTTGAGCTTATTCGATGGAACTTGTAGACAGTTTTTTGGTAGAACATGGACTGGACCTTCCGTACTCTACAAAACAAGCAGTCGTATTCCATACAATCAGGTAAGGTGTTATATAATGGCTATGAAATAGTTGAAATATAATAGACTACCATGCATACGGGGGCATCCACACAATGTTAATGATGAAAGTTGCATCATTGGCAAAATAAGAGGGAAGTGGAAAAAGTTATGAAGTTTTAAAATAGGAGCATGGAATTAGAAAAATTGTGCATCATGAGTTAGGCGAGGGGATGAATTCATAGATACGCCATTGCTCTAGGGGGATTGATACCCCTGCGTGTATAATATGTAATGAAGTGGGATGTTAATATTAGTAATTTAGTATCGCAAATTTGTATTGAATTGTAATTATAATTGTAATTGTAAGAATTGAAGAAAATGAAGTTATTTTAGGAAGTTCTTTATAGTTGATTAGTTTTGATATGTCATCTCCATTTCTACATTTTAATGTCAGAGAAACCTAGGTATTGACCAATCTATTTGATACTTTGACATTTTACTGGGGAAATTGAGAGAGTTCAGAAATATGTGTACTCTTTCGCAATTAACAGCAATTCCATTGCAGCAAACAACAAAATGAAAGATAGAGATAGTGATAATAAGATGAGTAGTCTTATTTAAACGAATGATTAAAAATTTGTGAAATTCAGTGCATAGATGAATGAACGTTGAGAAACGTGGACAATACCAATGGAGAAAATGCTCAAAATGCGACTTTGGAGAAGATTGGAGAAGGTTAGATGGACTGACAAACTTCCTATTGAAGGAGCACTTAACAAAGTTGCTACGCGTAAGCAACTTATAAATATGATAAAGAATAGAAAGAAGAAATTGATAGGTCATATTCTGAGAGAGGATGGTTAACTAAAGGAGGTAATAAACGAGAGAACAGACGAAAAGAGAGTAGAAATTTACCAAAACATTGAATGCAAGATAATGTAATATATAATAATAATAAAGGCATACCGCCCGTTTCGTCATGCAAGGATGATGTCAGGAACGTCACGATGATGTCAGGGACATTATATGACGTCATAGGGATGTCAGGGATATTTTCATATGGTATGAAAGAAAAAGCAAAGAATGGAAATATGTGGAGAAATTCTGTGCCATGGACCTGCCAAAAGGCAATACACTGATAGAGATACTGAGAGAGAGAGTGAGAGAGAGAGAGAGAGATGAATGAAGTTGATTTTTGAATTGTTAATAATTAATGACTACCTGTACAGACAGTGTACATGGAGATGTCAGTAAGTGATCCACACATACACGTGGTACTGGAGGTGGTTGCGACCACTATGACTGCCGATGGTAAGAGTGAGACGTTCAGTTGTGGCTGGGGTGTCTACAAGCTCTTCAGACCCACTTCCACTGCAGGCTCCTCCCCTAATGATGTCGAAATAGCCTCTGTATCTTCCAAAAGGTATTAATTGTTAATTGTGGCTGGAGCCCATGGCGAAGTCGATAAGATACTCGACCGCGGATCAGTAGGTGCGGGGTTCATATCCTGGGCTTGCCCGTCACTGACATCGCTATCGAGTGAGGAAACTGACGTTAACCTTATCTTTAACTGCTTTTTAAATTAGTTGAAGTTTGCAGTAATTTTAATGAATATAAACTTTTATTATTTTTAGCCTGTCAGCAAATGAATTTAGAATTTAGATGGTTGTTTTGGAGTACTTGATAATTAATTTCTTGAATATCTATTGATTTCTTTAAACTGAATTCATTTTTAGATCTTCATAATTGTTAAATGTTAACTTCTATTTGGAATTCCTGAATTAAATTAACCTTATTTCATTGTACTTGTTTCAATTTTTTTATTGTTTTGTCTGTTTATTGCAGTATTGATCTACACTATGGAAGTCCCAGAGCATTGTTGTTTCTACATGGTGAGATTGAAGGTAAATGAACAAATTTATTGTATGTATTGTTTAATGTTCAAAGCTTAATAGATGCCAAGGCTTCTCTATATTTTACCAAATTTCGTAAAGCAATTGGCTTTTCTCCTGATACTTTTGCTTTTCATTGCTTAATAGTCTATGTAAATTATGAATTTGATCTAATTATTATAAGGCTAAATACATATCAATAATATTATTAAATCAGATTAGTTTTTAATTGTCTACTGTTTAATGTATTGGTATATACTGATTTAATTCAACGATGTGAAAATTTAACTTTTTGTTATTTAATTCGTTTAGATTACACCTATTGACCTATTGCCTGATTTAAAGTTCAAACTTTAGTGTTCATATTCAATATAGTATTGATGCTAAGACCCATCCATACTTTCCAAAATTACACACTGTAAAACAAATACATTATATTCTTTGTAATTCACCGATTAGGGTTATTAGTAGGGTTATTTCTGGCAATACTTTCTGGCTATGTTATGTCAATTATAAGATGAACATGTAATCTGTTTTTTTCTAAATAACCTATTTTTATGTTTGTGGTAAATATAGGCCTATAATTAAACGTACTTATTTGTTTGTTGGTGTTCAAAGGTAATGAACTAATGAAGAAGTGCGGAGGCGCTCAAATTGTCTGCTCTGTTCGTATTCATAAGCCACTGCTGAAAGCTGCTGATCTGATCCCGGAGAACATTTTCATTGGACAGGGGGATCCTGTGCCTGGCATTCATAGAGGCCCAAAAGATCCAAGATCTGGAGGTGAATTTTAATTTCTGCTCACTGATGCTTAAATTAACAAAATTTAAATTAATTGTTCAATTTTAATAAAGGAATATTAAAATTAATTTTTATTTTGTGCAATTAATAAATTGTACATGCGCCTGCATGAATGTATTTTTTAACATGGCAGTAGAATTCATTCTATCATCTTTCAGTGCAAACTATGCATATGGTCTCTTTAATGTTCGTAATTTCAGAAGATATAATGCGACATTATGAATTGAAAGTACAGATTCTTGTTTCAGGGTGGTCGTACTGTGAAATGCTGTCGTTAGTTATTCACAATTGAATCTAATCTGAAATTCTTAATCATGTTACCCTGATCTCTGTATTGTGGGAATTGTTTTCCTTATATTTCTTCCTCTGCTGCCAAGCTTAGCAAACAGTCATTTTAAAAAACTAGGCTTTCTTTTTACGGCATCTTTTGCATGATAGACCAAATTATGAGATCTAAGTTTGATCTGTTGTAGGCGTGGACAGTTTGCGAGATCCTCAGCTCGCTACGCCAGTTCTCTGTTCTCTGGAGAGAATTGTCGTTCGGGTGACTCCATCTGTTGAAAAGTTTGAAGAAGCCTTGTGCAAGCTGTTGCTAGAGGAATATATGCGACGAGAGAACGTCCCTAACAGCGGAAAAGGCGTTCAAGTTATGAAACGCTATTTAAAGGTGATTAAAAACAATTCTTGTTTGTATTCTTGGTTAAAATCTTGTTTATTTAATCATATTTTTTCATAATCCTAGTAGACCAAGATTTGTGTCATGTTAAAGCCAAAACTCAAAATATTTTAGCTTACTGGAACGTTTCTAGTTTATAATATTCATGCCTGATATGCCAGAGTCTACAGGTTCAATCTGACAAACAGTCTCCGACAGTTCACTTGTGGTGCAAGAATCAACGTTAAATTGTGTTTTATTGCATTATAAATGCGAGGAAGCATCAGAAAATCTCCCTTGTGGGTCTGATGATAATCGGCGTATATGGGTGTTTCTAAACAGATTTCATACAGGTGTTGGTAGAACGAAGGTCTCAATGAGCCGCTGGGGTTATTATAATGGTTCAAGACAGTGCGAATGTGGTATTGACGAGGAGGACATTGCGCATATGATGCTGTGCTGTCTAACTGTTGGAGCAATTACTCGACAAGATCTAATGGAATTTAATAACTTGGCGAAAGAATGCGTTAAGAGATGGCGTAAAACGGTGTAGGGACACGATAAGATGGATAATTTGTAGTATAGGTTAGCACTGCCGTTGTTGTTGTTAAGATTGGTGTACACAATGGCTGGTCTTACGTGAGTCACCCTGAAGAAGTTCTGCTCAATCTTGACTCGGCTGCTTCGTCTTTCAACAAGGGAGCGTCGTTCAAGTTTGGCCACAGAAGAACGGCTTCCGCTGGACTTGCGTATGTTATAACCTCTCGTTTCTATTAATTACTGGAGAAAATAGCTAGAATTAATGTCAAAATTGACAGTTATTTTTAGAAATTCGTGGATCACAATTGGACTTATTCACTGTTCCAATTAGATTATTTGTTAGAGAAAGCCTGACACTAGAGTGAACTGGTTTGACATAAGAACTCTATGTAGGCCTACATGAATATCTGTGACCCACTGACGACTATATATAGAATTATGTTTGACACCTTAAATGAGAAACGTTCAGAGCTAAGTGTTCGTAAAATTCAATTAATTAATTTCAAACGCAATATAACAGATGTATATTACATGAAAAGGAACTTAACAAGCATTTGATGCTCCCTAAATGTATATCCAATCATTACTTCAAATGCTATTGCTATTACTCTGACTCTCTACTCTGAACGCACACTAAATCCGAGTCCTGCATACTTGTCATTGAATAATTAGAACGAATTAATACTTTAAGAAATTAACTAAACTACTAAAGTAAATAATAATTTAAACGATACTAAACGACATAGAAAAGGAATAGTTATCAAGTGTAAAATTAACTTCAGTGGTATAATAGTTATCAAGTGTAAAATTAGGTTCGGCGCTGAATTGCTACAGCTGTAAGTATCTAATGAATTCTATGAAGTATTTTATAACGACTCTTTCTGCATTGTGTCAGTGTAAGCACAGCGTCCAGCCTGGTGCATAAGAGCAGAGTGGAGGTGGAGGGCTTGAGAGATGATCCTCAGTTCAACATTGTCTTCACTTTGCTCTATGAACTCACTGTACCAACAGTACTGGACGATCCTGTAATCAGCAAGGTCTGTTTATCACACAACTAAAATTCTATAGAACTATTAAGGTATTTTTGCCCGGTTACACACATAACAATCCTGCTTTTTTACAGTTATCTTTGCTTAGTGTCTGTTTGTGTAGTTTGAGTTGTTCCTTCAAATTCATGGTTATCATTGCCTTTGATAACGCATGATTGCGGCTAGTACAGATTAAAAATAACTACGCCCTGGTGATTTTTGAAAATTTAAAGCTGTCAACACTGGGTCTCCCAAATTAATCGCCCATCCAAGTACTAATTAAGCTCGATATTGCTTAACTTCGTTTATGGACTCACAGCTAAACTAAGTGCGCTAAATCCCACCCAGTGTAGTTATACATGTACATCTACCTAAAGTTTATGAATTTACGGTCATAGTTAAGATGTTTAAAATTGATCTAATGATATTTGTGTTACTGAAATGGCATTTGTAATTATTCGTAGCAATTTAACAATTGACTGAGAATGTTGCAAATTATGTAGACGTGAAAAATGCAAAGAATAATGTTGAAAGAGAGAATGCAAATAATATATTGCTAGCAAGAATGCTAATAATGTTATGTACATATTAGAAACTTTTATAGAATAACTGTTGAATTACTCAACTGACCTGATTTGTCTTGTTGAACTATATGCATAGTTTAGCCCTTCCATGTTCTACATTCTAACGAAAAACGATTCCACTAGAATAATTTTGAATAATTCAAGAAATGAAGAACCGATTCATTTGTTATTAGGCCAGCTTGCATTTGCTTCTTATTGAGTAAATTAATTAGTTTTTAAATATTTAAATAAAAAATGTAGAATTTAGCGTATCAATATTTTTGATAATATCTAAAATGTTTAATTTTTGTAAAGTTTTATGAGAATATTTAGGATGTAACATTTTTTCTGAGTTAAAAGACTCAGTTACAACTCCAAGTATGTTACTGGTATGTTATCCTGCACTATGTATGTTTTATGAAAGATAACGCTACAATTCTATATGCTTCGGTGAGTTTTGACTGATACAGCATAAATAATAATGTTATTTGAACGTTCCTAAATCACTTTCTGGCCTAAAAATGCAAAATAAATCTTCACTATATTATTAATAAAAATCTGAAGTTGCCTTAAGCTGAATATCAACATTTATGCTAATTGTTGAATTCGCATTTTAGACTGACGGAACTATGGTAAATGAAGAATTTGCTTCAGTCTTTTGTTTTCACGTAGAGTTTAGGCTGTTGTAAACTGCACTAACTTTCTTGTTATTTTCACTTGATTTGATAGCGTAATATCGAGCAGGACATATTGGACTCACAAATATTGTTTTCCCGCTTCTGTCATCAGAACACTTATTGAAGAAGTCTATAACATTTACATGTAGTTTTGTTAGTTCTTAGTCATATCAAATTGTTGCTTTTTGGTGCTGGTGTTTTAGAATTGCTGAATAGTGCCTACCTCTCACTCTCAGTTATTAATTACTTAATGATTTTTAAATGCTGCACAGTTATTATGCTATTGTATGTTTTATAATGGACTATTCAGTATTGTTGAGCTTACATGGACCAAATTATATTCAATTACTTTAGTACTCTTTATATGTAGTTTCAAAAAGTTTTTGATTATTTTAATATTTGTATTTGTTTCCAATTAGATCAGGCTTACCTGATTTGATTTGTTTTGGCTTTTAAATTCTTCTTTGGACATGATATCAATCAATTATAAGAATCTAAAATATCAGTATTTCATTCTCAAGTAAGCTATCTGTAGCCAAAATATATACTACTGTGGAATAGATTTTATATAGCAAATTACTGAATTATCGTTTTATTTTATTTATCTCCTACTATTCTAATTGATATTCAGCACATAAATATGAAAAATAGCATATAAATATTATGTATATATGAAAAAGGAAATCTATGAAAGCGATATACTTTTCTAATCTTTTTAGTGTTAGCGAGTTGCTTTAATTAATGCCAATTTATGCATTTAGTTTTTTAAGTGTTATAAATGTTAGTTTCTCTGTGTGCTTAATTTAGATCGTTATTGGTGAGATTTATTTTCATTAAAGTTGTTTAGAATGGAGACCTCGGGCAGTGATATAAAATTTTATTATTAATCATGTTAATTTATGTTTAATTTAGCTATTTCAAATTTCTTTCCATTTTTGTTAATTGCAATAAGTAATTTGTGTTTAATGGATTTTAAAAGAGCAAATAACAACGCCATTTTTCTGTCTTTCATGCATGTTATTGACAGAACGAATGTTGAGTTTGAACTCTACACCTACAGATCAACAGTCGGACACTTAACCGACATGCTACCTGCTAGGCCCAAAATATTTTTATTAATATAAATACTATATAGTAGCCTGAGAGTGTCTGCTACTTGAATGTAATTGTTGTTTACTTAACTCGTAAGCTTTACTGATAACCTACTTAGAGCCTATTTATTGTCCTTTTCTATAGGCATCTTGAAAATAATTGACCATATTTTGTTATTAATATGACGGATTTTTAATTTAATTCAGTTGCTCATTAAAGCAGGTAATTGTTTTGATGGTTTTTGCGCTGTTTTACCCAAGTTATCCCGAGCTTCGCTCCTCTTCTTATAATTTTCTTTTTCCATGGTGGCTGAAAACACATCTTTTCATTGGTCGATTTAAATTAACTAAGCTATCTAAACTGACTGTCGTTTGATTATCGAGCTGGCACTGTTTAGGATTTCTTTTTCTGTGCATGTTTTATTCAGATTTCTTTGGACATGGAATGATTTTTAGTGATATAAGGTGCAGAGGCGTCCCTAATATCATTTTGAATGAGGAAAAGGACGTTAAACCTTTACTATTATAAATATTATTATTATTATATTTATTATTTTGAATATGTATTACTATTATTATTATTATTGTTATTATTGTTATTATTATTATTGTTATTATTGTTATTATTATTATTATTATTATTATTATTATTATTATTATTATTATTATTATTATCTATTATAATTATTTGACTAACATTTCATCAACTTACAATTAAACAATTTACATAGACAATTGACTTATCATTATTATTATTTTTATTATTACTGTTACTGTTATTATTACTGATATTATTATTTCTACTCATAAGGAATGTAACTAGATAACTGTATAACCCTGTACAACAGAAGCGCCTGGCAGAGCCGGTGTTTAGCGTGATGGTGCGCTGGGCCTCGTTCTCGCCCTTTGATAAAGTCGACGTGGCTGACCACACGCTGCAGCTGAGGGGCGGGGTGGGCATCAACCCTGACTCTGTGTTTGTGTATCGAGCAGACAAACCAACCAGCACGTCTGACCTGGAGGGAGCCATCAAGAAACTCGTGGGGCTTGCTCCTGGAGCCACTGTCAGCTTCTCTATCAGTCTGGGCAAAAAGGTGCGCCTTAATCGTAATCATCGTCGTCGTCGTCATCATCATCATCGTCGTCGTCATCATCATCGTCATCATCATCATCGTCATAATCATCATGATAGTCATCATCATCGTCGTCATCGTCGTCGTCGTCATCATCATCGTCATCAGCATCATCATCTTCATTATCATCATCATCATCATCATAATCATCATCATCATCATCATCAACATCATCACCATTATCATCATCGTCGTCTTCATCATCACCATTATCATCATCGTCATCATCATCATCATCATCATCATCATCATCATCATCATCGTCGTCGTCGTCGTAATCATCATCATCATCATCATCATCATCATCATCATCATCATCATCCCTTAAAACTTAGTTTAACTAGGGAATCTCATCGGTCAATCCCCTATTTTTCGGTCAATCCCCTATTTTTTAAGTCCTTCTTAAGCACTGCATCTTATGTCGGTAGTGGTCTATCTTTCTCTAGCTTAACATCCAGCTCTTCCCTCCAAACTTTCTTGACTACATCCTCATCTACTTTTCTCACAATTTGCCCATACCTTCTTACAGTGACTAGAGCGAGATTCGAACCCCGGACCCCACGCTCTAAAGCTTAGCTCTAATCTACAAGGCCATTTGGGCTTTGAAATTTAAAAAAAAATTAAACTCTTGGAAAAACTTCATCTTCATCATTTTAGGTAATATTTGCTTTAGCCATTGACTTTATTTAGTTAAAATTTAAAACACTCTGAGCATTATAATTCGGTTTAATGTAAAAAAGGATATTAATAGTAATAAATCACGATCATTCATTTCAGAAATCTAAAGCCGAGTTTAACGTCAGTTTCCTGCTCTAATATTATGTCAGTGACGGAGAGAGCACTGGGTTTGAACCTTGCACAATACTGATGCGCTTCGAACCACTTAACAAACAAGCCACCGACTCATCCAGAAGAGCCAATATAGCCTTGTGCCCATTGCACATGTGTACTCTGTACCCATGCATATTATTACGAAAGCAAGCATATTATTACCTTTGTAGATTGTTACCTAGACCCATGCATTCTTTTATCCATACACACTGATACCAATGTAATTGTGACCAATGTATAGTGTTACCTGTACCTGTACCTCTGCACCTTGCTACCCTTTGCTTATTGTTATCCTTTGTATTTTGTTACGTATGCATATTGTTAACCTTTGCACTTTGTTACTTGTACATTGTTATCCTTGCACACTGCTACCATGCACACTTACCATGCACACTGTTACCATGCACACTGTTACCATGCGCACTGTTACCATGCACACTGTTACACATACACACTGTTACCATGTACACTGTTACCATGCACACTGCTACCATGCACATTGTTACCTTGCACACTGTTGCCACGCACAGAGTCGAGAGCTGAGTGCAGACAGGTACACCTCAGAGGACGTGGAGCTGGGCAGAAGAACGAGATCTCTGATGTCAGCGGCTGCTCCCAGTGAGACCAGTGATCTGCTCACTGACAGGCCTCCTGCTGCTCACAGGTTCTGCTCTACAGTGTGTATATATATATATATATATATATATATATATATATATATATATATATATTATATATATAAATACACATTTATAATTATATATATATACATGTCCTACCTATATAATTATATATATATACATGTTTATATTAATCTTCATCCCCTAAGATATGGTATGAAGATTAATATAAAAAAGACCAAGGTTATGAGAGTGTCCAATAATAAAGGTGAAGTTAATATCACAATAAATGGTACGAAATTGGAACAGGTAAGGAGTTTCAAATATTTGGGTCATATTATAACCGATGATGGGAAATGTGAGACGGAAATATGCAGTTGGATTGCACAAGCAAAAGCGGCCTTTGGTAGTAGAAAAGAACTATTAACAAAAAGTCTAAAGAAAGACACAAAGATAAAGATAGTGAAACTTTGGTTTGGACCACGCTTTGTATGGATGTGAAACATGGACCTTAAGGAAGCAAGATATTAGGAAACTGGAGGCGTTGGAAATGTGGATTTGGAGAAGAATAGAGAGGATTAGCTGGTCTCAAAAGGTTACAAATGAGGAAGTCCTGGAGAGAGTTGGCACTGATAGACATTTGATAAATGTATTAAGAAATAGGAAGAAGAGATGGATAGGACACATTCTAAGGGGAGGGGAGGGTCTATTAAAAGAGGTCATAGAAGGTAGAATGGAAGGAAAAAGAGGCAGGGGCAGGCCGAGATTAGGTATGTTAGATGATTTAAAGACCCACGCATATGTGGAAATGAAGAGGAAGGCGGAAAACAGAGAAGAGTGGAGGCGTTATGTACCATGGACCTGCCAGTAGGCAGTGCACTAAGAGAGAGATATATACATGTATGTATTTATTTGCATTTCTTTATTTACTACTCATCGAAAAATGAGATATGACATTTATAAATACCCTAAAAAGTTAAAACGCATTTTTCGTACAGTGCCTCAGTAGGTAAGATGAAAATTAATTTAACGCCCGCTATCTAATCTAAGGATGATGTTAGACACGTCAAAGATGAAATTAATCAACAAAGATGCTTAGAAAAAGATTGCACTGCTTCTTAACCTACGCGTCATGTTTGAAAACTGCTCTTTGTTTAAAGTTTAACGTAAATCTCCTGCTCTTTAGCGTGTCAGTGATGGGCGAGATCTATTTTTGAACCCTGCAACTACTAATTCGCTGTTGAACAACTTGCGAGCAGGCCACCGGCTCAGCCCTCAAATTCTGAAATTAGGGGAGAATTGATCAACGAAACTACAGTAGATAGGCAATGATTAGACAAGACTAATGTTTCGAATTAAAGATATGCACATACAATGATATTTCTGCAGTTTACTAGTTACAGCCTAGATTGAGCAGATCTGTGTTTACGCAGCTGATTGATTGATTATTTTATTGATTGATTGATTTTATTGATTGATTAGAGCCAGAAGATCTGGCAAATCCTCCCCCACGCTCAGTTATCAGCAGCAGCAGCAGCAGCTGTATCAGCAGCAGCAGCTGCAGCAGGCGCATCAGTCACAGTCAGCCTATGACTACAGCAGCAGTCCAAGGAGCTACCCTGTCGTACCATACGGCATGACCCCCAGGGGTTATCTCCCTGTTGAACTGCAGGCCACCACTGTAAGTCTCTTCATCATCTTATCTCTTCCGTTCATTGAAATTTAGACAAATTTAGGCTGGAGCCGATGGCGGTGTCGGTGAGGTGTCCGATCACGGATCTGTAAGTGCGGGCTCGCCCGTCACAGATATCGCTTTCGAGAGATGAAACTGACGTTAACATCAGCTTTATCAGCCTTACTTTACTATTTAACATTATTTCAATTTAACTTAAAATATTTTTAATTATATAAATTGTATTTAATTTAATGTTGAATATTAAAAATATCTTACAATTTTATTGACCATAAGGTTACATTTAAATGAAATCAATAGTCAATTTTATTTAGAATTTAATTTCGATCTGTTGTATATAATTTTATTACTGGGTCACTTAAATCTCTATTATTCTTTGTATTTATACTTGAAGTTTATTATCGTGACAGCTGCACGGCGTACCAGCATCAGGAGAATATGGTGGTCATGAACTGAGGGAGATGCCCTACAGCACAATCCATCTGCCAATCCTCGCTAGGATACCTGGAATGCACAGGTTGGAACTTCCTTTTACAACGGTTTTCTCCAATGACTTAGTAATCAATTAATTAAATAATGTGAGAAATGTTATTATACAGACAATACTCACAAAGAAGAATTTGAGTGCTTCCGTCACTCATGAGTCTTCGTATAATAAATATCTAATTCTCAATTAGTCGGTCCAGTTAGTAGTATCCTTGTTTAATTAATAGAGGTCACTTGTTCGATTTTAAGCCGCGCCATGGTACGTGACATCATCTTTAGGATATAGAAACAGATATTAAATGTTCTAAACCAGCAGAAAATCAAATTAAATAGCTTTATTGTTATGAATCATAAGTTAACATCTTTCTTATAATACTAATGCCTTAAACTGCTATGCTGTATTACCCTTGTAATTTCTTTGCAACAAACAAATTTCTATCAATGGTGATATGATTTTACCATGTAGAGGAACTAAACTCTCCCCATCTGTTGTTATTTCATGTTTGAACTAAATCAAAGAATAGTATTAAACGTGTTGTGATCTGTCTCTTTTAGTGCACTGCCTACAGACAGGCCCATGGTATAAATATTAATTATTACAACGCCTCGGACCTGCCTGTATGCAGTGCAATAAGAGAGAGAGAGAGAGAGATCATAACACGTTTAATTTAAATCATAAGTTAAGGCCTTTCACATGGTACCAATGCCTTATACTGCGAAGCTTTATTGCCGTTGTAATGATATGCAAAGTTATAATATGCGTGTTACATCATAACATATTGCTGGAGCCAGTGGCGAAGTTGGTTAAGACACTCGACCGCGGATCAGGATGTGCGGGGTTCAAATCCTGGGCTCGCCAGTCACTGACATCGCTTTCAAGTCAGGAAACTAACGTTAACCTTAGCTTTACTAGCTTTATGATGTGGTGTATAATAAATTCTCTTGATTGTTCAGCGGTCAGAGCTTGTCGAGGGCAGCCTATGCTCGCCTGCACACCGTGGGATTCCCGCCGATACTCGACGACAAGGGAGAGGCGGCCAACGTGGTCGATCCCTCAGACGTCGTCATCTTTGTACCGGCCAAAGAGCTGAGCGATCGACGTAAAGTCAACGAGATTGTTCTGCAGTTCATGGCGTTTTCTAAGTTAGTACGTCGAGATTTGTTCGTCGTTGATCTGTAGCTGTGTAATTTATCTGATGCATTCGTTTCTTCAGGTTCTTTGCTGTACAATCTACACATTATGATGTCCATATTATGATGGGAAATTGACTTAGAAGAGATTCGTTTAAATCTTGTAATTACTATCTTCCTTAAAATTTTGATCTGATAGTTTAGTTTGATAAATTGAGTTTCTTTCAGAGTTTTAGTAGAAATTTATACACTATGTAGTCGAGATTTTGTTAAATTAGCTACTGTGACTTTTCTCTGAATAGAGATTTCTTTCTTAATGATTGCAAATTGTTGATACATTGTATTAAATTTTGTATTCGTTATTGAACCGCTGTTAATTTATTGATTTATTGAACCGCTGTTAATTCATTGATTTATATGACGATTAGTATCCCGACCCTAGCTAAACTGGGATTCATCGGAAGACGATGATTTATATTGCGATTGTACAATACACATTGCTCAATTTCCTGAGGTGAAATGAACCCTTGTGGGTTCGAATCTCACCCTCTCTGAACTGAGAGTAAAATCTCAGACACTCACGAGACTGGTTATACGGAAAAAGGACTAAATTGCTTAACGGTGTAAACATGTGGTATTACAAGGGATAGACATCAACATAGTTTATCATTTCACTGCAATGCGTGTTTACTTTTTTCATTGTGTATTGCAGAGTTACACCATTTGAGCCACACGCTGATACTAGACACTCGAATACCGTCTTCTTCACTTTTCAGTTCTATCGATTTGATCAAGTCACTTCTGAGAGGTTCAAATGACATTTCCTACACATCTTCATTTCAAAATGCGACTAATTGTATAATGTCGTTTCATTTTATACTTCTTCAAAGATTATGCTGCGGATGGGATAGATATAAATGATTATATAAATGATTGTTAACTCATGGAAAGATTGTTTGATAGATTTTTAGGGTTATAAAAGCAGAAGCTTGCTAGTGAGAGGACCTCAGATAAAATTCCTTAATCTTTTATTCGGAGTCTTATCTTTATATCTTATCTGACAAAAGTCTTCTCTCCATAGGGACGAGATTTCATGTGTATCAGGTGAATGAGGAGTTGAATGGATTGCCATAGGTCGTGTTAACTAACATAGAGAGTGATTTCACTAGAGATATACCTCTTCGTTGGCCTATCTTTATCATGTATCATCCAAGACCGCTCTCTCTCGCTCTCTCTCTCTCCCACTCTCTCCCTGTCTAACTATCTCTCTTCTATCTCTCTCTCTCTCTCTCTCGCTCTCTCATTATCTCACTCTCTCTTTTTCTCTCACTGTCTCTCTCTCTCTCTCTCCCACTCTCTCTCTCTCTCTCTCTCTCTCTCTCTCTCATGATTCCCTGTACACATCTGATCACTACATCGTTGACTGATTCATTGACGTAGGGTGATGCTGACGAACATGGAGACAGATCTGGCCACGGATAAGACTTCTCTTCCGTTTATCCTACGACGTCTGGACAAGGACGGCTCAGTACTCGCAGGACCTCCCGGATATCAGGTCAAGTACGTCGTTGATCCGCTCTACATGGACGCGGGGGAGGGAGCCCTATTCGTCAAGTATCTGGCTGAGCAGACTCTTCACATAGATGTGTGGGACGGCGACTCTCTCCTCCTCATCGGCTCCTGCATCGTAGAGCTGAGGGTATGCTCACGTCTGGTTGTGCGTGTTGTTTTTTTGCACCGTTTTGGACCTTCTTTTTGCACGTCGGCTTTACTTTGTCTCAATATTGCTCGATGTTGTCATTGATGACTGTAGCACTGTAATTGTTGTTATTATTATTATTATTGTTGTTTTCATGTCAATAGTAAAAGCTAAAAGCTAAAGCTAAGGTTAATGTCAGTTTCCTTACTCGAAAGCGATGTCAGTGACGGGCGAGCCAAGGATTTGAACTCCGCACCTACTGATTCGCGGTTGAATATCTTACCGACTTCGCCACTGGCTCCAGCCAATAGTCTGCCGTGTTGCTGATTTCCTTGATCTGGTAACATTAAGTTAAATGCTCACTTATGACTTTCCATTAATTTGATTTCATATGGCTAATGCTATAGGGTACAGACAACGCAGTGATATGTAGATGAATAAATATACGAAGAAGAAATTAAATAACCATGTTGAACATACACTTCACATCTCTCCCCAGTATTCTGTCAAAGTGGCATTTCTAACTCACAGTCTGTTTGCACACTCCATAAATAGCACTCGAGCGATCAGCAATCTATTTCCTCCACAAAATAATCTACCCTTATCGCAATTTAATGTAGCTTTGGAAAGAGTGGTTCTGAAGTGGTTTCCCCTTAACCTCGTCGGTTTCTGCTCAGTCGCCTCTTACGACACGAGCACTTTACGGTTGGTCTATTCTTCAATGGTCCAGTCCATCACACATATTACAGATCTTTGATATTTCTGTGCACCCTTGTTGTATCCGAGTACCTGTGTTGTGTCCGGGTTGCTGAAGAATAGGCCAACCGTGGACTGCATGTATTTTAAAGGGCGACATGCACTATGATCCAAACCAGTGTCATAGGGGCATTTGGTTGATGAGCACCTAGGCTTCATAAATTGCTACAAAATTTTTCTAAAACGTACGAACAAGTTTAAATCCCGACCCTAATTAAGCTGGTGATGAGATGATGATGTTTCTGTGCAGCACCTGTGCAGACAGGGTAGAGATGCTGTACAGATCTCGTATGTATGATGATGATGATGACGATGATGATGACGATGATGATGACGATGATGATGATGATAATTCTGTGCAGCACCTATGTAGGCAGGGTAGAGACGCCGTACAGGTTTCGTACGAGCTCGACGTCTTCAGCACGGAGTATGTGGAGCGAGACGGGCTGATGAGCGGTGACGTGACGAGAGCTGGGTCACAGCTGCCCTCAGAGTCTACGACAGAGGTCAAGGGTCGACTCCACCTCAGGCTGGGCAACATTGGTCACGTCACTGACTCCAAGCTCTCCGCAAGGCTCAGTATGCTTTTCCCTTTAAATTCACCATCATCATTATCTTCCGTAGTATCCCAATTTAACATAATTTAAATATTTTACATTTCTCTTTAAATTCTGAAAAAATAATACCGTTTCGTTGTTGGATATGTTTCTTCTTCTTCATTGTTTTACATTTATTATTGTTATATTATTATGTTTAATATTATTTATTTTTATAGCCTTTTTGTAATGGCACACGTTGTATATGGAATATACAAAGTATTGCTATTTATTTATTTTATTATTTTTATTTTTAAAGACGAACGAAGCCAATGATTTGGATAAAATCATAGTTCAAATTTATTTTCTGTAAAAACGATAACACGCTTTGTAGAGAAATGACCAACCATGTAGATATCTAACACTTTTAATACCACATGCTTAAACAGTTAGGAAATTTTAGTTCATTTTTCATGTAACCAGTATTGTGAATGCCCAAGATTTTACTCTCAGATCAACGCGGTCGGGAATCGAACCAACAAGAGTTCAATTCCTCTCAGGTTCTGTCATTTAAAACTTCATGACTTTATCTGAAGCCTCCAACAACCGCTCTATTGAGACACTCAATGAAATGATAAAGTTAAATACTAAATTATTTACTAATTGATGCGAAGATTGTTTTATTGATATATTGAGATACTAGTTAGTTTATTACCTAACGATGGCGCTATATGTAAAGTTAACTTTTTGTTGACATTGCAACATATACATGCTAACTTATAACATTCTAGTTTGTGTTGTTATAATCATGTTCTAATCTGATTCTTGTTATATTTATCAGAATCTCAGACGTTCAAGCAAGTTGTTATGCAGGGAAAGAGCACGGAGTCATTTGAATGTATGTATTTATAAATTGTGTTGTATGCTAAGCATAAAAACTCGCACCTGCTGTGTCTTCATTATTTCTTGTTTCTTTTAATTCTAAAATCATGTTGATCTTTTCCACATATGATGAAAAATGAACATGTTATATGGCATACACTGTAATGTTGCTCATTTTGTTTAAGATGGACGAGTAAAGGCCACTACATCTTTACCCTACTGGTTCTCTAGGCGACGTTGTTTGGGGCCTAGTATCTGCCGCCACTCAGTTGCTTACGCCAAGTTCTGTCCATTAGCTGTGCCGGTAAACACATCTGTCCTGCTTGTACATATGCTGTAGCAGGCTTCATGGTTTCTTGAACACTATACCAACGACAGCTTACATGGTTTATCACCAGCGTTATATTGAAGTTTAATTGATTCCACCGACTATATTGCTTGCCTAATTAACTGATTATTGTTTGCTTGCTTGTTTGATTGATTGATTGGTTGGTTTAATGATTGATTGATAGGTTGGTTGGTTTAATGATTGATTGATTGATTGGTTCGTTGACTGATTGATTGATTGATTGGTTGTTTGATTGATTGATTGATTTATCGACAGCTCAGTACAAGGCTCGTATACGCAGAGCTCAGAACCTGGTGGACATCAGTCAAGAGCTCGCTCAGCTCATTCGCTCGCGCAAGCTCGGAGGCATCATCGACGACAGTCTGGGCTCAGCGGAGAGTAGGAAGAAACTCGCTCGCATGCAGGCCATCAGACAACTGGAGGGATTCAAGGACTCTGCGCCTGCTGTGGTTTGTTCTTCTCATGAACTTCTGCTTTGTTTGCTTTGTCTGCTCTGTGTGCTTTGTCTGCTTTGTGTGCTTTGTGTGCTTTGTGTGCTTTGTCTGCTCTGTGTGCTTTGTGTGCTTTGTCTGCTCTGTGTGCTTTGTGTGCTTTGTCTGCTTTGTGTGCTTTGTCTTCTTTGTGTGCTTTGTCTGCTTTGTGTGCTTGTGTGCTTTGTGTGCTTGTGTGCTTTGTCTGCTTTGTGTGCTTTGTCTTCTTTGTGTGCTTTGTCTGCTTTGTATGCTTGTGTGCTTTGTGTGCTTGTGTGCTTTGTGTGCTTGTGTGCGTTGTGTGCTATGTGTGCCTTGAGTG
>CAJHZI010000558.1:725000-1046282 GCA_905160935.1 Enchytraeus crypticus
TATGTGTGTCATAAGCATGGTTGTATTTGTACAAATTTTCCTTGGGGGGTCTCCGGGGGTCGAAGGCTTCCATGGGTGGGTTTGTGTCATTGCGGAAGGTTAAACTGGGTTGGGGTAAAACTTTAGCAGGGGTGTCCCAAATATGCCAAAAATTTTGAACCCCCAACCTCTAGCAAATACAACTCAGATCACGGGAGCTTTTTCAAGTTTGTTTTAATATTTTGCTTCTTATTTAACGGTTTCTCATATAGATGTCTTTCTCTGATGTTATAGTTAGCAATTATTTCAGAAGCAAGTTATTATCTTTAGTTGTTATCTTTTAATTAGTCTTTATTGTGTCTATATCTACTTCATGCTGTACGATTAAGGTAACCTTATGCACTAATATAATCGAAAAATCACTAAAAATAGAGAGGCTATTTTGACAGCTTCTTGTCTAGTCTATGAGTATTTCCTGAATTAGTGTGCTTGATTTACGTTGATTTACATGACATTCTACATTTCACTCCCTTTATTTCGTGATAAAAGGCCTATTCAATATATCGCAATGTTGATTTAGGTTGCTATCGGACCATCGCCTAGCATAAAGCGGTTTCACTTGGCGGCCTATGTGGACCGGTACCTGTCTCGACCAATCCAGGTGTGGCAGATGTACGTGCATGCTATGAACAGAGTCGACGCAGCCGCAGTGACCGGCCAGACGAGCCGGTTCAATCTCGTGCTCAGGTATCTGTCTTATTCTTCAGGCTTTGCTTCTGCATGCTTGATGCGTTGTAGATATCTACAGACTGGGGCATAAAAATAATCCCCTAGCGAAATCTAAATAACTTTGGCAAAACTCTGAACATTTATACACAATTTTTTAGAGCTTCTCGAGGAAGTAGCATAGTTGCATATATGCTGCATATTTGGTGAAAATATGCTTAGTAGTAACAAAATTACAGCGCGTCTACGAAAAAGGTGCTAAAATCAATTTTAGCAAAGCTTAATTAATTGATTGATTGTCAATCAATCAACCAATGTCAGAAAGGGCATTCGTTTGGTGAGCGCCTAGGCTCCAAAAATTGCTACAAAATTTAAACGAATGGAAAAACTTCAAAAGAAGGTCCATTCGTATCCCGACCCTAGTTAAACTTTGATTTAAATGAAGTTGATGATGATTGACTGATATATTAATTTCTTGATTGACCGTTTGATTGATTGATCTATCAGTTGGTTGACTGATTGATTCATAGTGTAACTGATTACTACATTGATTAACTGATTGATTCATAGTGTAACTGATTGCTACATTGATTAACTGATTGATTCGTTGATGGATTAATTGATTGATTAACTGATTGATTCATTGATTGACTGATCGGATTATTGATTGATCCGCACAGAGGCTCCCAATCATCTCGGCTCGTACAGTGTTACTCATCCAGCCCCGAGGAGCTGAGTCTAGAACCACGTGATGCCTTCATGCTGCCCTCCAACAGTCTGCAGGAGATCTCTGTGGGAGTGCGCCCCCGCCACACCGGCACCAAGTACCTCCAGATCAACGTCGTCGACGTGGAGTTCCACCAGCTCGTTCACTCGTGGCTCGTCAGCGTCATTAGTCAGTCACCCATCGTCAATAAGACGTTCGAACTGTTGCTGCCGGTCGGCGGAGGCAAGGGGAGCAATCATAAAATCAATTTTACGAATCCGTACGCCGCTCGGAGGCGATTCGTCGTTCATACGAACCGTGAGGACCTGCTGGCGGTGAAGGAGACGAGACTGGAGCTTGGAGGTCATGAGAGCGCTACCATTCGGCTCACTTTTGTTCCGCGCATGTCCCCAGGTCACGTGGAGATACTCGTGTTTATTAATGACGAGGATGATAAGAATGAAGAAACATTCAAAGTTCTCGCCACATATCAACGTATTAAATAACTCTTAAATTAAATTTTGGAAGTTACATATAATTTATCAATTTTATCTCCGGTTTCAATTATGATCGGTTGGAAACTCGGGGTTTAGCAGTCGCTGATGTTGCCTCCTAGATGCGAAAATCTATTAAAGCTTACAATTCTTTTGAACCATTCTAAATGAGAAAATCCTATTAAATGTAAGATTAATTTTGCTATGTATGCTGGTAATAGACCTTTAATCCCACCTCGCAGTCATGTAACCACTGGGATCGGCTCCGCTCGATAGATCTTGCTAGCTAATTTACTTAAAATCCAAATGTAATGCCCATATCTCTCATCAAACAAAACTAAACTAATTTTTTACTTCTTAAACTGTAAAATAGCTCAACCGCGGTGGAAATCTCGTAAAAGAGAGGCATAGACTTTATATGCGGTTTAGGCTTACGTATACCAAAGTGTGACTTCTCTGTTGATTAAGCCACTAAATTGAGGTTTGTCTATTAAATGTGGGCATAAGTTGACAAATTTGTAATCGCTGTTCTGAAAATTAATCGTGAAATAATTCCAATGCCCATAGCAGTTCTTTGGTACTTAGTTAAGTGTAAACGATAGGTTAGATAATTTAAGGCTTTAAGCTGTGTATAGTAAATTATATGAACTATCCGTATGATATTGATTACAAGTCGCATTCATTTACATATAAAAATTGAATAAACTTAACTTAATTCTGGATATTATTTAAAGCCGGGCTTATCAATTTTGAACGATTTGAAAAGTTTGAAGATAATGCATTCAACAACTAACAGTAGACCTGTAATCTAGAGATGTTCTGTCTTTTGAGATTCTGAACTTAGTTGTCGTTGTTTCGTTATTTGTTTTGCTTCAACCAACAGCAGCTGATTTAACAGTAACTTTTATCAAGCATCATTGTTATGGAATTAGCACCCGAGTCGTTAGCGGCGCTTGGCGCTATCTTGTTTTATCGTTTAGCCTCTGACATACATTGTTATTTTTGTCTTGTGAATGAGATTAAATAAATCTATTATCCATCATTTGACGTTAGTATTTAGTAGTAACAAATATTCGGTAGCCTTAACCTATGGATATTCATTGCACAATGTGTTTTGATTTTAACAGTCTTCTTCATTCACCTAACTAAGAAGACAGTTAATGTTTAATGTAAAATGTTGCCTGTTTTAGTGCAGATTTATTGATCTAGCTTCGTTATAATTAGAATTTTGTAATCTGTATCATTAGACATTAGGCCTACAATGTTTTACAAATAAATCAAAATGTAACTAAATATATTTTGCAAATTATATATCGGCGTATAAAATATGCATTTTAGGTGTAGCCTAGATCTAGTCATTACTCCCTCCGTGTCGTCACTTGATCCTGCGAATAATTTTATCTCATTCCACATCGGACCACTTCTCCATCAATTGGTCAGTTAACCACAAGAAGTCTACAACTGTTCCCAAAAGCACCACATTCACATTTCATTTGCATTTTTTACATTTCAGACATTCCTAGGACGATTCCTTTTTACAGAAAATGGTCTAAATTGCCTAACGGTTTACACATGTGGTATTAGAAGTGATAGATATAAACATAAATGATCATTTCATTATAATGAAATGATCATCACATCACAATATCACATCGACGAGTAAACCAAATTGACATCGATCATTTTGCTTTGACGCCGAGAAGTCAATTCTAACCAAGTCACCTTCTCCTGACCTCAATGAACTTGTACGGCAGTACAACTCCAGTAACTCCACCCTTTCAGCTTTGATCGATAAGCGCGTACCCTTAACGAGCACGACTGTCAGTGAGTCAACACCTGGTACACTCCTTAACTGGCTTATATAAATTAGTTGAAATATGCGTGTCGTAGAGTTGAAAGGAAACGGGTCCAAACTCAAACTGTAGTTTGGAAAACCACCTCCAAACATATATTTTTGGAAGTTTAGATTTGCGAGTATGATTGGGGTCACATAAGAAATTTTACAATATTAAAATACGTAGTTGTTACTCGTACCTGCAACATATAATGTTCTCTTTAAAAACAATAGAAATCACATCACATATATCTCCTGCTAATGCAGTCTTGAAGTGCAATCAGTTCTTTTCAAAATGAGGCAAAATTCGTGCTGACTTGTTCTTAATTGACAAATAAATTGAACCTTTAGTGCATGCTGTGTTTGCATGAAGATAATCCACGAATATGACTTTTTAACTTCGGCGTTTAGATAGCGCAGCTGCACAGATTCACAGGTGAGTAGATTTTCACTATTTCTACACAAAAGAATTCGCAGAATTACAGATTATATGGGCCAACAGGCGCGCAGAAGTTCTGTTGCGTTTACTGACGCGATATTTAAATATAACAGATGCTAGTCCATTGCTAGATGTAACATGCCTGTAGTCCTATAGGGCTAATACTGGAAATTCTTATTTGACCCCACTAATATTCATTCGCATTTCTATAACTTTATCTCTATCTTTGTCTATATCTATATCTTTAAATAAACTTTATCTAAATTATATAAACTTATTATCGCACGATAATAAGTTTATGTAATTCAGAAGTAAGTTTTGCTCTGCAATATGTTCTTGTATCATCCGTTTTGAAGATAGTTTTAGTATTAAAAGACCCTTTTAGCCGATCTTATGTAGCGAAGATATAATAGATGTATATATATATATATATATATATATAATATATATATATATATATATATATATATATATATATACATGTATATATATACATGTATATATATATATATATATATATATATATATATATATATATATATATATATATATATATATATTAGATAGCCTACTTATGTAGCGAAGATATCTTCCACTTCGAACGATGTCGTCACAGAAAGACACTTTTGGATTTTATGAACCATTTTTCGCCCGATATCGGAGCTGATTTCAGCTACTTGTGACGGAGAAGATATCTGCTGAGACTCGGGCGTAAATTAAAACAAAGTTTGTCGTCATTCAACCGGCACAGGTGATTACAGCCAAAAGGAGAGCGCAAAATCCGCGCAAATGTTTAGAATTCTTGAAAATGACATAAATGACTCTAGATAAAATTGAGAATGGAAAAGCTTCTGTCTCTTAGTGCACTCTCTCTTACTACCCACTTACAGGTCCATGTATATGACGCCTCCTCTCTTCTCTGTCTTCCGCTTTCCTCTTCATTTCCACATGTGAGTGGGTCTTTAAATTATCTAACATGCCTAATGTCTGCCCCTGCCCCTTTTTTCATCCATTCTATCTTCTATGACCTGTATTAACATACCTTCCCCCTTTAGAATATGTCCTATGCAACTATTCTTTCTATTTCTTATACGAAAATGTATATCAAATGCCTATCTGTACCAACTCTCTCCAAAACTTCCTCATTTGCAGTGTTGTGAAGTAACGAAGTAAAAATACCTCGTTACAAGTAAAAAGTACGCAAGCGATACTTTTACTTGTAATGAAGTATCCAATTTGTCTGGGTACTTTTTACTTGTAGGCCTAACTAAGTAATTTTTGTAGTACTTTTTACTTTTACATATAGCCGCTGAAGTGAAAAAGTCGCGTTACTTTTTGAAAACTGTATGAATATCTAACGTCAAATGTTGCACTAATTAATAAAGTTTTATTACTAGGAGAATAAGAATGGAAGTAATACAAAATTCACCGATATCATATCTGTAATTTAGCTAGAGCCAGTAACTGCGCTAAATCAGGCCCTTGGTCTACACTGTACGTCACACACCTATGTTACCGACCTTTTGTTGACTAGTTAAGGATCTCATAATTTGGGCATTGAGGTTTATCGTAATATTAAAATTTATAATTGTTTAGAGGCAATCGTCTAAAATGTTTTATATAGTTCTATCATTGATTGTTGATGACTATCTTTCTCCGAAATAGTTAGACGGAGTAAAAGCTTATAGTTAAATTTGAATAGTTTGCACCTGAACATGTTTTAAAGTACATTTAGAATCAGACTTAAAATAAATATTATATTTAGAAGAAATGTAATAAAGAAAAGAAAATCTATCAATTCCTGAAACAATCTTAATACGCCTCGCTCTCTCTTTCTCTCTCTCTCTCTCTCTCCATTTCTCTCTCTCGCTCGCTCGCTCGCTGTCTCTTTATCACACTCAAGAAATTATCATTCAATATGTCGAGGCGCACCGTATCTATCTACCTAAACACAAAGGCCTACATGGGCCTACATGGTTTCGCCTGGAACATTGAACTAGCTTCCTTCTTGTTTATTAAATTGTGATGTTTATGTTCATGTTTAACACCCCCTGCCTGCCAGTGCAGCAGCTAAAATATTATTAGTTCTGCTGTTATATGTTAGTTCAGACACAGGCGAATCGAATGACAGTCAAACTATTTGAGAGTCTAGTTTTTCTGAAAATTAGCAATTGAAAGTTTTAGGTACATTAAATATCTATCATGAAACTTATTGGCATAATTCATAGACTTTTGAGCAGGGATAAAATCGTTAGTGGGTAGAGTGCTCTTCAAGGAGCGTGAAGGTATTCCAGACAGCATGTTAGTTGGATTCTGAAGACATTGGACCTGCTACTTACTTAATAGGAGAATGCAGGGAGAGTCTGAGTTAGCCATGTTAACTTAACTTAATTGTGAATGCAAAATTAAATCCAATATAAAATTTTAAAATCTAATATAAGCATGTGCATGTGAGTCGAATATTATTTTATTTCAGAAACTTCAGACATCAAATTTAAAGTTTCCGTTCTTAATTGATTTAAATAGAGTAGCTAACATAACTAATTTAAGAACGTGTAAAACTTTTCTATCGAGGTATAATTTGTTTTCTTAAAAAATTCAGTGTACTTTTACTTTTTACTTAAAAGTACTACTTTTTTGTTGAGTACTTTTACTTTTTACTTAAGTAAAATTCTGATAAAGTACTTTTTATTTTTATTTTTACTAACCACTTACTTTTACTTTTACTTAAAGTATT
This sequence comes from Enchytraeus crypticus, assembly GCA_905160935.1. NCBI lineage: Eukaryota > Metazoa > Annelida > Clitellata > Enchytraeida > Enchytraeidae > Enchytraeus > Enchytraeus crypticus. Next base: position 731,916 of record CAJHZI010000558.1, read on the forward strand.
TTGCGGAGTACTTTCTTACAACACTGCTCATTTGCAACCTTTTGAGTCCAGCTAATCCTCTCCATTCTTCTCCTAATCCATATTACCTATGCCTCCAGTTTCCTAATACCTTCCTCCTTTACGAACCATGTTTCACATCCATACAATAGCGTGGTCCAAAACCAAAGTTTTCACTATCCTTATTTTTGTATCTTTCTTTAGACTTTTTGTTAAGAGTTCAAGGGTCAGTTTTGCTTGTGAAATCCTATTGCATATTTCAGTCTCATATTTTCCGTCATCGGTTATAGTATGACCAAATATTTGAAACTCTCCTTATCTGTTCCAATTTCGTACTATTTATTGTGTTATTAACTTTTAACTTCACCTTTATTATTGGACACTCTCATAACCATGGTCTTTTTTATATTAATGGTCATGCCACAACTCAATGCTGTATCATTCAGCCTATCCATTATCTTCTGCAGTTCAGTCAGAAAATAAATATAGAAACAATAGATCAGCAATTTGCTGATGCTATAGGATGGATTTTTTGGAAATAACAAATTTGATGAACTAATAGAATATGTAGAAAATAGATTAAAAAGGAGAGATTTACAGATAAATAAAAATAAAACAGAGAAAATAATTATACCACAAACAATCTATGGTATGCAATGGCAACATACTTAGGTAGTATGCTAGAATCAGAAAAAGATTTAAATCAAAAATAAACATAAATCTAAACTGAGAAATTAAAAATTAGACTTAAAAATAGGAATTAAAATATTTTATATATATATATATATATATATATATATATATATATATATATATATATATATCAAACCTATCTTTCTATATAATAGTGAATTATGGATAATAACTAAAAGCATGGAAAGTAATATAGATATATTCCAAAGAAAACTATTGAGAATTATATTAAATATAAAATACCCACACATAATTAGCAATACGGACCTATATGACAGAACACAAGAAAAACCATGGAGTGAATTAAAAAATTAAAAAGACTCAGTTGGATAGGACAAATACTCAAGTAAGAAAAGCTCTAAATTATAGAATAACAAATAATACAATGAAATTAGGTATGGTAAATAAATATATTTTAATTAAACAATATAATAAAGATTTAAAACAAATAGACACTAAATATAACCTTACACAGAGTGATTTCTATGATCTTGCCCGGGACCGGTATCAGTGGAGACAGAGGGCAAAAGAGGCTGCTCTGGTGTCCACAAAGTGACGTCACGCAGAGAAAAGAAGAAGTCCAGTCTCGCTGCCCGCTACCAATCTTGTCCATCTACATATCCTACATCTTGTAACAATTTTCCTCCCACTTTTATTCCTTCTTCCATGCCTTCCATGGCTTCCTCCATCATTGCCTCAGAGTAAATGGTAAACAGCAGCGGCGAAATGCTACAACCTTGTCTTACTTCCACGTCCTAGAAAAGCTTCATAAAATTCAAAAGCAGATTTGTAGTTATCTCGCGGATAAAGTCAAATGATTGATATCGGCGAGGATGTCTTCCCCTTTATAATATTATGTACTAGAGAGAGAGAGAGAGAGAGAGAGAGAGAGAGAGAGAGGTGCGTTTATTTATTTTCAGCATCAACACCAAATCACTGACAAGCAACATACGTGCAAAAATTATTAAATACTAGCAAAAGAAATCATACAAAAATCAAATGAAAGCAAATATCCAAGCAAACTTTAATAAGCATGCACAACAATAGAAAAACTAAAGGTACATATTACGAGTATGAGTAGCCATCAGTGAAGATACACAGTATCTTATCTAGCTGAACACCACGACGTACTCATAAGATGTTTTGTAGAAATGCAACATGTAAATATTATTAGATTCTAGCAAAAATAATCAAATGAAAGCAAAATCCGAGCAAACATTAATAAGCATGCACAACAATAGAAAAAGTAAAGTACATATTATGTAAATGAAATATTACATGTGTAAATGAAAGTGAAAATAACTGACTAGTAATCATCAACCATTCATTAAATAATCTTTGTATAATTTATTAAAAGATTTATGGTGGAAGCATTACGAATATTAAGTGGAATATTATTCCAGATACAACAACAAGTGTATACTACTGAATTAAACATAGTCGCGCTGACTCAATTGATAGATAATTAGTTAAGGATTGTCTGGAGGAATATGAGTGCTGAGAGACGTTGAGCTTGTACATTTCTCTAAGTGAATTTGACATAGCTCCTTCGTAATATAAACATTTATGTATTAATTTACCAATTGAAAGTTTATACTGAAGGTAAATAGGCAAGACATTGAAATTAGCAAAAAGAATCTTAGTAGAACAGAATCTGCTCAAGTACTGCAGAGTGCGTAACGATCTGTCAATAGACACATGAAAAGTATTGCACTAGACGAAGCATTCCCATAAATTTCAATACCATATAGAGCTTTACTTACACTAGCGAAAAGAAAAGATCTTGCGGCAGCTTTTAGAAATAAAATCACGACGCCCATATAGCATACTATTAACACTATTGGATGGGCTTAATTTAACTCAAGCTCATCCGTGATGATCTCATGTGCTCTGCCGTCACCGTCTTCGATTATTAAAGCATTGTTGGTCAATTTCGTCATCTACAGAACAGCGTCACTGCTTCTATAGAATAGCGTCAGAGTTATTGTTTGCCCTAATGTAAATATAATATATTTCAAAATAATAAAGTTTTGTTCCATACCTATAGATGTCGACCAGGGTCCCGATATAGTGGATCCCAGGATCTATATGGAAACGCTCAGCTTCCCATTCTAGTTCTCTTAAAAGAAATTTCTATATCACTGATTTAGTGGATTGTGGATCGATCAATCTGGAAACGCTCAGCTTTCCATTCGTTTTCTCTTAAAAGAAATTTCTATATCACTGATTTAGTGGATTGTGGATCGATTTATCTGGAAACGCTTCCAAACTGACGATTGCTGCTTAGATTCAGGATCGTAGTGGTGTATCCATGTCTCATCGCATGTCACGACACGTTTCAGAAAGTTCTCAGCCCCTTCACGTTGCAAGCGGGATCTCCACTGCAGGCAAATCGAAACACGAGTCTGGCACTGTTCTTCAGTCAGCAGCCTGGGCACCCATCGTGCGCATACTTTGTTAAATCCAAGTTCATTTAAGATTACTGCAACTGATCCATGACTTATACCAACTTCATTCTGTAGTTCTTGCATGGTAATTCTGCGATTTTGAAGCACCAGTTCATTGATTTTGACCATATTTCGGTCGTTAACTGAAGTTGAAGGCCTGCCTGAGCGTTCCTGAGACTATGCACCAATTCTTCACTTTTAAAACGATTATACCATTTGCTAACATTTGATTTTGATGCAGAGCCTTTTCCATATGCTGTAGTCAACATTTGAAGCGCTTCCGTTTGAGTTTTGCCAAGCTTAAAGCAAAATTTGATCGAATAACGAACTTCTAACTTTGACGCCATTTTGTTTGTTTATTTGTCTGACTGGGTGTGAAATAGTATCAACACAGAAATGTTTCTATATCCGGTTGCGTTGAACCCATACGGCAAGTAATTATATCAGAAGAAAGCCAAGAAAATAAGCTTTCACAATATGTCAGTCTAACGTTTGAAGATCCCACACCCTTTTCGAATTTTGACTAGTCCTCGAACTTTATGACCGCCCCTCGAAATGAGAAAGCATTCAAAATAAAAGTGAATAGAAATTGTTTCATAATTTCTCAACAAAATCTCCATGAAGCTCAACACATTTTTTCCCAGCGACGTTCAAGTGCTTTAGCATCATCCAGGAAGAATGATTCGTGAAGCCATTCAAACCAGTCATCTATAGCATGGATGACATTTTCGTCGCAGTCAAATTTCTGTCCACGAAGAAGTGATTCCTTTAGAAGTAGAAACAGATGGAAGTCAGATAGATTTGGCTCTATCTGAACAATAGGGCCTTTATATATGTGTGTATATACATATATATATATATATATATATATATATATATATATATATAAAGCCTTAAACATATATATAAAGTCTTTTTATATATATATATAAAATAAACTAATTTACGTATCAAGAATTAATGAGAAAGTAATTGCACTATGAGACTTTATGTTAACACTGAGAGATATATTAAATTATTGGCATTCTGTATCGGTAGGCCTAAGTGCACAGTGTACTCAAGCGAGTACACCCATAATTCTTAAATGCCTTAATAGTGTAGGGGTAACGTCATGAAGTTTTAAATGACAGACTCTGAGGTGAATCGAACCCTCGTGGGTTCGCATCCCAGCCGCGCTGATCTGAGAGTAAATCTCGGACATTCAATGGACTGGTTATACGAAAATGGTCTAAATGGCCTAACGGTTTAAACATGTGGTATTAAAAGTGATAGATATCAACATAGTTGATCATTTCACTATAATGCGTGTTGACTTTTTTACTTTTTAAAACGTATTACAGCCAGTGACACACAATATGCTCTCATGTACTCTTAACGGTTCTCTGACTATGATTCAAAGAATCTTCAAATTTGGTTCGTTGGATTTTACTTGGGCTCTAATGGGTTAAGGAAGATACCAGGAAACTTGAGGCACTGGAAATGTAGATATGGAGAAGAATGGAAAAGATTAGCTGGACTCAAAAGGTTAAAAGTGAGGAAGTTCTGTAGAGAGTTGGTACCGATAGACAGTTGATAAACGTGTTAAGTAATAGGAAGAAGAGTTGGAATAGGATCCATTCTAAGGGGGCAAAGTCTACTAAAAGAGGTCATAGAAGGCAGAATAGAAGGAAATAGAGGCAGAGATTAGGTATGTTAGATGATTTAAAGATCCACTCATATGTGGCCCTGAAGAGGAAAGCAGAAGACAAATCTAGAAGCATGGAGGCGTTATATACTATGGACCTGCCAGTAGGCAATGCACTAAGAGCGAGAGAGAGAAAGCTAAAGACAGTAAAGCTAGTGTTAACGTCAGTTTCCTCACTCTAAAGCGATGTCAGTGATGAGTGAGCCCAGTTTTTGAACCCCGCACATAACTGATCCGCGGTCGAATATCTTGCAATTGGGATAATTGTAGCGTATTAAACTATACACTGTAACAAACTAATATACTATATTATTAACTACTATCAGTTAACTATTACCTATTTAACTGTTTATTAACTATATCAGTTTGCCTGTAATAAAATATGTAATAGGTAAATTGATTCCTCATAGCAAGATAACATAAATTTAGTGTATTTTTAATTAAAGCATCCTCATTATGAAGTTTTTGTCACTTGTAGTTTTTACAGTTTTAAGTGGGAGTAGGCCTATAAATTGATGATAGTAGCTAATTATATTAATTATTTTATCACATTTGTAGCCTACATGGGTCTCATACAAGGGAGATATTGAATTAGATAAATACTTTATTTTTACAATCAGTAATTATATACATATCATTTCTAAAGGACTATTTTCGTATATTGTAGTTGTAGACGTGAAATTCCTAATTTTCTTATCAGATATACGTATTGAATTGAGGTCGGTTTTGAATGAACTAAACCGCAGGGATCGGTCCTTGGAAGTGGGCGGAATGCCCCTGGAAGGTTGGCTTAATAAGGATCAACTGCTGTTAAATTGCACTATTAACTGTTAGTGTTACTTTGTTTAAAACGATTAGCCAAAGCTACTCGTTGGCTTAGCGAGAGGTAACTCTAAATAATATGTGTTTGACTCTGTTTGTTCATGTCACAGATTTATTCTATTAATTTGTTTATCTAGATTATCACGACCTACACAATTGAACAATATGCTAGAGGTTTTATTTAACGCGTTGGTAATCTATACAAACTTGATACAGTAAAATAACCTTTTAGAATAAGCCACTCGAACTTAAACGCTAACTCAAGGTGAACATGATGTCAATGTAGCATCACTTTCCAATGTTATTACACATTGACGACAACCATTCGAATTCTTCGTAATGCCATGCTTATGAATCGCATATTTCGCTACGCCTGTTAATAAGAAGTCATTTTCTCCTAACCAGATTATTGATTCACTTAGCCTCTGTGGGATAATCTGGTAATCGCACAGATCTTTTATTTTCCCGGTATCATCCCTTAATATTGAAATGACACAAAGGTTAGAAAAATCAGTCCTTAATATTCTTGTTTCTATGTAACCGAATGGCTTCATTTCAATTTTCATTAAATCCTGCCCACTTAATTCAAGAAAATTATAACCATCGTTATGTCTTCCTATCGTTATTCCTTTAACGTCAGTTTTCAGAATCATAAACGATTCCTTATTACCTGGAACTTCCATAGGATGCAGTACCACCTTATAGGTTGTGAACTTATGACTGTATCTTGTTACAGGAAATTTCACGGTCACCAGCAATTGTTGCCCCACCCTGGTCGCCACAAAATCTGCGTGCTTATAGAATTGACTTGGATCACGATAAACTATCCTACCACTTCTGGATCCCAAGGCTACCTCAATCTTCCTGATACTTTCAACTAGCATAGCCCTCGTGATCAGTTCTATTGGCAAGTATCCCATATTTAGTTGTTGCAATGCCCCTTGGAATTGTTCCAGGTGAATTCTAGCTTTTTCCATCTGCCACATCAATCCCTTAGTTCTCTCTGACAACTTCAGCAACGTCTCTATCACATTTAGTCGTCCCGAGTGCTGAACAGAAATTCTATGTGATGTAATAGCATTTGATCTCATGGCCGATACCATGTTATCAATCCGTTTATTAACTACCTTTGAAAAGGACGATAAGTCTCCTGCCATCTTGTCGAAGCTATGGCCCTGATCCTGAGCCATTTTCATAATTTGCGCCATATGGGTAGCCACGGTTTCCAAATCTTCTTCTGTTGCCAGTCCAAATAGACCGGAAGCAGCTTTTCCAATAATAGGTATTCGACTTCTTGACTGTCGAATAGTCACATTTCCATTCCAATGAGCTGGTACCTGTGGAGGCAAAAGAGCTTTTATTCCAGAAATAATGTCTTTCAAATGTCCATGTTTTTCCCGGACCATTTGAACAGCTAATTCCAACTCATCCTTCAGTTGGTGGCACAGTCCCAAAGGGTCATCGCCTGCTGTGAATAAAGAGCCTCTCCTGTCATTTTTATTTGCATGCTCCGCATTTATGTGTTTATCTGTTTTATGTACACACTGAACGTACGCCTTCTGATCCTCCCTTTCCGTCGAGTTTCCTAACAAGTTATGATGATGTTCCTCCAGAATTTCGTAAGGTATGTCAAACACAAACGTGTGATGCCAGATGCGATTGATGACGAAGTCATTCTTGATGAATTGGAAGACAACTCCATAATTATATTTATTCAAGTTATCAGGAAACTTACAAGTTGCAAACGTCACCAATAAGAAAAATAAGACGAAAATTCGTCCGAAGTACATGTCTTTCTTTTTTACTTCCATGTCCTTTCTTGTTATATCTGGAATAAATAAACACACGAAATATTAAAATATACAAGCTACCACAATTTTAATTCTTCCCACGACCTCTCCTAAACTCACGCAAAGTTTTCCCTGATTTCCCATGGGTTCGTTCTCATTGAGTCAGCATGTCCTGCGTAATATAGTCAACTGCATCCCAACACGAGTGTATTTTCCCATCTTCATCTTTCCACTGAATCCTGAACCTTCTTCTGTCACCAAACCCTTTCTGCTCCACGATTCGATACACGATGTCCGGTTTCTGTTCACGTACCTCCTCTTGCTTTCCTAACTCTTCACCATCCTTGTCATGTTCCAAATTCATTTCCTCGCTACTTTTCTTTAATTGTTTCTTTTCTTCCACCGATTTTCCTAAATCACGATCCACTATAGGCTTCAAACGATCCACATGGACAATTGATTGAAGCTCCTTATTTGTGACAATATTCCTCAACTTAACATTGTGGTCATTGAGTACTTCCACAATTTCAAACTCATCTGCGTAGTATTCGGGCTGTAGTTTCCTGGAAATTCCCACAATTCCAGTAGGGTCTTTTAAATACACCCTACTCCCCACCTGGTATTCATGTGTTTTCCGAATCCGACAATCATAGGTGTTTTTCATCTTTTCTTGCACTTCCTCTAACTTCAGTCTATGCGTCTCATGTAACAACTTAATCTTTTCCTCCAAGTCTCTGGCGTATGCCCCCTGACTTTCCGCCGTGTTTTCCAACATCTGTGGTGACGACTTGGACTCCAGCTTCCTTTCCACTGGCAATCGCATTTGATGTCCATGCATTAATTCAAACGGACTTCGTTTCGTTACTGTCGAGACAGCACTGCGTAGACCCCACACAATTTCTTGTATTTTAGTGTTCCATTTTGATACATCGCCTCCACTCAGTAAAGCCCGTAAATTGTCTCCCACTACGCGAAATACCCGTTCACACTTCCCATTCGACTGCGAATGATAAGGCGCAATATTGACACGCTTTATTCCAAGTCTCTCGGCCATGCTTTGCATGACTTTTGATACCAAATTCGCGCCGTTGTCTGATATTATGACTTTTGGTACTCCTATTTCCGTGGATACCTTGAAAAGTTTCCTCGCAATCGTTTCACTTAGACAATCTTTCAATGCGAATAGCCATACATATGACGTCAATCTATCAATTACTGATAGTACAGCTATGTGTCCGCTAGATGACATCGTGTATGGTCCACATAAATCGACTTGTATTACTTCCCCTGGTTGGCTAGGTATTTCTAGTGGCTTTAACTTAGCTTTTGGAGTCAAGATACCTCTTTTTGCAATTGAGCATGCCTTACATGAGAGAACATAGTTTCTGATATCCGACAGCATATTCTCCCACTTGTATCGTGCTTTCAAAATTAGTTCCTGCAATCTTCCAATCCCACAATGCGAAAAATGGTGAAATCCCTGCATAATTTCATCTCGCAAAACAAGAGGTACTACCCTGTATTCCAGCTCTGGCGAATTTCCTCGAGAATCCACCTTTGGCGACAAGGAACAAAGTACTCCTTCATCCAGAAAATGCCAACCTGCCTGATTACGAATCTTTTTCTTATTACTTTCTGACACCCCTTCCAAACTGCCATCTTCAAGAAATTTCAACAATGGTCCAATGTCGGGACATTGTCGTTGTAACTGACTAAAATCCTTCTTATTTCCGTTGCAAATTTCTACGCCGACGCAATCACCATCATCTTGGCCCTGTTTTTTCCCTTCAATTTGTGTACTTTTATCAGCAATTATCGCATTAATGTACTCGTTTGTTGTTGTTAACTGCTCTGCCTCGTTTGCTACTTCAGCTTGTCCCTGCGCGTCGTTGTAACATATCCAAATTTCAGGTCTTTCCTCTGAATCCTCATCCTCCTCATTCCGGTCTCTTAAAAATTTCCAATATTCTTCCAATTCATACCATTCTTCTTTGATTTCATGATGTCCTCCATCTTCCTTCCCATTCTCATTCACCAATTGTTCTTTCAAATGCGCAAAGTTCATATCATCATAAAGTAGATCTTCCTCTCCGGGAATCGGGTCTGTTGGTGGATACTCTCGTCGAGAAAGAGCGTCTGGTACCACATCGAGTTTTCCCGGGATATGAGTCCACACAGCCTTTGACAATATGGGAGACATAGCGACGCTCCATCTCGCAATCCTTGGGCTCGTACTGAATCGTATTCTTTCCAAATACTTTACTGATAAATTATCTGAACGAATTTCCAATTTGTCATTTCCTAGTAGTAGGTGTTTCCATTTCAAAATTGCAAGCATTAATGCGCTAGCCTCCCTGTCACAAATTGGCCATGACAATTCGTGTGACCTTAGACTTCTTCCAAAACATGCGACTAACACTTCCTCAGTCCCATCCCTGCTTGCTTGTAGGAGGCATCCAGCAATCGCGGTGTCGCTCGAGTCGGTCTGGATGATGTACCGTCCTGCCCCCGGTGCTTGATCTGGAAAATGCAGCACTGGCATGTCCCTAAGTCCATTTCTGATTGACAAAAAGGACTCCTCACATTCTGGCGTCCAAATAAACTTCTGATCCTTTTTCAGCAATTTGAGTAATGGTGTCATTTTGATTGACAAATTCTTATGGTAGTTTCTATAAAACTGGACCATTCCTAAAAATGATTTGACATTCTTCTTTGTCTTAGCCTAGGAAATTCCAAGATGGCGCTTAATTTTTCGGGATCAGCCGATATCCCCTGACTTGAAAAAATGTGTCCTACATACTTTACTCTTTCTTGTAGAAATTCACTCTTTCCAGGATGTAGTTTTAAATTTGCATTTCGTAGTGCATTGAACAACCTTCTTACTAGTTCTGTGTGCTCCTCAAGATTGCGACTGAACAACAAAAGGTCGTCTAGATAAGGTATACAGTTCCTCTGCAACATAGGATCACTGCCTACCAACGTATTCATAAGCATTTGAAACTTTGCTGGTGAAGACTGCATTCCAAAGCTCATCCTCTTGAAGTTAAACGTTCCCAGATTGCATGTGAACGCACTATAGTCCCTTGATGGACCCTCCTCTATCTCCATTTGCATATATGCTGATCTCATATCAACGGAGGAATAAATAGTCGGGCGCTCATTTCCCACTCTCTCGACGATCTCCGATAGAGTATTTGGTGCGAATATTTCTTCTTGCAGCAATTTATTTATTGCCCTGTAATCCTGAACCATTCTTAATGTACCATCTTTTTTCTTAACCAGTATTAGACTGGATGTGAATGGCGATCTACTGCGCTCGATGAAGCCATCTTTCAGTAATTGATCTATTTGACGCTCAATCTCTTTCTTTTCCTCTGCACTGTGACTAAATACTCGTCCTCGTATTGGTTTCGAATTTGGGTCTTTTAATTTAAACACCGCCTTCATCCATTTACACACCGGCAACTCCGAGTTACTTACTGCAAACATATCAATGTTCTCCTGTATGACTTGCTTGAATTCGGTAAGGTCCTCCTTTACATAGTTGTCTTTATTGATGCACAAGTCCAAATCTTCTAACGTTCTTTCAACTGGTGAAGTTTTTAAAACTCTTTCCTTTTTTTGCTCTGCCGTTTCTGTCGCCACCGGTTTCATCTTTTGCCACTGCTTAGTTGCTATTAGTCGTGTCTCCACATCTTTCTGTAATTCGGACGACATTTCTAAATTGGTTTCTTTTCTTTCTTCTTCTATTTCATTTGTTTGCCCTTTGGTACCCTCTTTTGCAGACACTGTTGCTTTACACCTTCTATCTCTATCTTCACTTAGGGTTCGTATACAACAGGCTATTGGTGTATGACGCTTTAAATAAATTGGCCTGTTTGACATATTTCGCACCAGTATATACGTTTCATTTCCAACACGGCACGACTTTGTTAAAACTCTCAGTCCAGAGATCGGATAAGACCTACTCATCAATTGTACTTCCTCACAATATCGCCCTTGTTTAAATCTTATCGGTATCTTTTGACTTGCTCCACTCCAAATTCTTACATTTTCCGCCAACCTAGCCACGCCCACATACTCTTCCTTTCGTATCAACGGTATCGTCACCCTTCCATCTAACTTTATAGTGCCTTCCGCTATGTCTATCACTCCTTTATGGTCTCGCAGAAAATCACATCCACATATAACACTTGTTGTTATCTGATCCAAAACCAAAAATTTCTGTCTGAATTTATTATTTTCGATTTCAACATCCAGAATAATTGACCCTCTATTAACCATTGCTTGCCCATTTGCTGCCAATAAACTTACTGGGTCGGTTCCGGAAGGTGGTAGCATTGACAAATTCCATTCTTTTACCATTCTGATATCCACTGCCGATTTGCTACTACCCGTATCAAGTAAAACTGTCGTGTTACGATTATTTATTCTCGCCCTTACTACACTCATACATTCTTTACCTGTACAAAGTACAGCGTCTTTTGTTTGTCGCCAGTTTTCATTCGTCCATTCACCCCTCTCCTGGCGAACCTTCCGACGTGGGGGTGCTAGGCACCTTCAATTACGTTTATTCCAAGTAGACGACGATGTCCATTGACTTCTCCCTTCACCAGTTTCCTGACACCATCGACCACCTGTTGTTCTACAGCACCTCCTCCAATGATTCATTCCACCACAACCATCGCATGTTGTCCCTTTTGCTGGACACACTCCTTCTTTATAATGAACTAATCCGCCGTTTCTGCAATCACCCCTCATGGTTTCGGAGCTTTGTCTGTCGTATTGATTGTTTCTGTTATAATTCCTCCATTGTTGTCCTTCACTTCCTCTCTCCTGACTTGTCATTGCCTGACGTGGAACAGTTGCATTTGTCCTTTCTCTTTCGTATGGTCGCTGTTCTCTCATGATTCCTCTCGGCCTTTCCATTTCCAATCTGTTACTGCTGCCCTCCTTTCTTTCCTGCGTTCGTTCTGGTGTTCCAAATCTAACCCTTGGTAGGGGTGTGAGTGGCTTTGAATTTACAAATGTTTCTGATGATCCGCTCTTAGTCCTTATCTCATTCATTGCTGTCAAAATTTGATCCAGTTTTACTTCAGTTTGTCCCTGTCCCATAACCATCATTGTTCCTCATAAATCGGATACCTTTCCGCTATCTTTCCCCGCTTTATTATGTCTTCCAAAGTTGTAGGGTCAAATTGCATAATCTGCGCCTTCAATTCAGGTTTCAGACCGGTTACCACTGCCATGTACATTTCCTGCTCCGTGGCACTTACTAGGGAACCTTGCCTACGTACTCCTTGTATAAATTCGTCCACCGTTTGACTCGGAGCCTGCCGCATCTGCATCAAGGCAGCGATGTTTCCGACTCTATCTGTTGGATTTCTGCGAAATCGTTCCAGGAAAGCTTCCTCAAATTCCTGCCAATTATTGACATATGTCAACTGTGTATCTCTTGCTTGCTGTGCCTCTCCTGATATTCCCGCTCCTCTTGATGTCTCTGCCGATAAATAACTTGAGCTGGGTGCCCTTCCAATTCTGATTCTTGTAAACCAATTCTGCGCTTCTTCCTGAAACAAAACTGCAATTTGGTGCAATTTCAATTGTAAATTGTCAGTTTGACCAGCCCTCGTAGTTGAGAGCCACCAAGATGCATGCCTAAACCAGTTTTCTGCATTTTCTGAACTTGTCCCTCTAAAAACCGCTGGCGTTGTATAAGCCATTTCGTCTCCCAATTCAGTGTCACTACCTGATTTATCTAATCTAAAACTCTCGCTTCCTTCGTCTGTACCTGCCTCCAATCCTTGGACAGAATACGAGAATCTTGAACTAAAATCAAGCCTATCCTGCGGATCGTTAATGGATATGTCTTTTAGACGCCTTTCCAAATCAGCCTGTTCCAAATCCAATTGTCTTATTGGTGGAGATGGTAAATGGCGTCGAGGTGAGTCGCAACTAAATCTAGCTGAATTAAGGACTAACTTTGAGTTTCCAGTCGCTCCCGATAGTCTTCTATTACCGCTGTCCCTTCTTTCTGCTCGTATTTCAAAGTTTTGTGAATGCCCTAGACTTCCCAAATCTTCGAATACCTCTTCTACTTCCTGATCAATCCTATCATCAGCCGACGAATCAGAAAAAATCCTATTGGTGTGCCTCCAAATTTGTTCGTTTTGACCAGCTTCAGGTTTTCGACTAAATATCTCGTCTATCAAACCTTTCAGTATTTCGTCCGCGACGTTTGCTTTTTCCGATGTAAGGTTGTTGCCGTGTACAGCCTCTTCTACCGTTACTAGCTTCTCCTGGTGAGCTTCTGTTGCCGGCTTCTCTAACGTGTCACCAGTACTCTCTTCTTTTCTCCTTAATATTGACTTCACAACCTGATCGGTAGGCTTCCCTGTTGTATTTCCAACTAGAACCTCTCCTGCCTTTTTCCTAAATTCCTTTAATAAATTTGACCGTTTTCCTCGTTTTTCGTCGTCAAAAGTAACTTCCTTCTGTGCCAAATCTGGTTCTGAGCTCGATTTTAATTCGTCTTCGATAATTTTATTTATCTGTCCACTATTAGTTAGATTTTCTGCACTACCACCACCTACACGATCGGTTTTTGATACTGATGGTTCTCTTATTTTAGCCTTTTTCTTCTTCCAAGTTGTATCACTATCACTCGGTCTTTGTTTAATTGTTGAATTCCTAAAATTATAGGACAATAAGTCTAACTTACCCGTAGCAGCAGATGCTCCTGTGGTTGAATCCTCTCCTTCCAGTTTCCAGGTGTTTAAGTTCTCCACCATGAATTGAGGTCGGTTTTGAATGAACTAAACCGCAGGGATCGGTCCTTGGAAGTGGGCGGAATGCCCCTGGAAGGTTGGCTTAATAAGGATCAACTGCTGTTAAATTGCACTATTAACTGTTAGTGTTACTTTGTTTAAAACGATTAACCAAAGCTACTCGTTGGCTTAGCGAGAGGTAACTCTAAATAATATGTGTTTGACTCTGTTTGTTCATGTCACAGATTTATTCTATTAATTTGTTTATCTAGATTATCACGACCTACACAATTGAACAATATGCTAGAGGTTTTATTTAACGCGTTGGTAAACTATACAAACTTGATACAGTAAAATAACCTTTTAGAATAAGCCACTCGAACTTAAACGCTAACTCAAGGTGAACATGATGTCAATGAGGTAAACTGGCGTTAAATAGTTAGACTACAAAACACATTACTTAATTAGACTGACTTAGGGCCGGTCTATCTACTTAAGACATTTAGGATACCCGACCGCAGTGATTGGTTTGATCCGAGATTTGTTCCTGGCTCCACGTCCTTTGGGTAACTAAACTTTTCGATATATAAAAACCTCTTGCCGTTAAACCCATATGATCTTTTATACTTCTTTATTGAAGGTTCATTCTCAACCTTCATCAGATACAATAAAATCAGTTTTAGCCTTGTAACAAGCAAAATGTTCAATGTCCAATTGCGGCCTTGTAACAAACGCTCAATGTCCAATTGCGGCCTTGTAACAAACGTTCAATGTCCAATTGCGGCCTTGTAACAAACGTTCAATGTCCAATTGCGGCCTTGTAACAAACGTTCAAGAATTTACACAAATGCTCAATGTTTACCCGCGGCCTTAGCCTTGAGCAATAGACCATTCATAAAATTTGTTTACTTTTAAAAAAACCCTTAGCATATTTCTCTGTCGTGAGAGGCGCCACTTGTGCCATCAGCTGATACTCATATGATCACGCGTACGGCAGACTTGCGGCAGGCAGATCTCTTTCATTTGAACAGTTAAAGAGAAATTAGGGTTAGTCTTTGCGTTCAAAGTTAACATTCCTGTAATACCTTGTAATTTTATCAGGATAGTTGTCTCAAACAGATCTAAAATGTACTGCTGTGCATTTGGTTGTAAATCTGACTATCGGAAAAATCGGACTATAAAATTTTTTTAATTTCCATGGAATCAAGAACGTCGAGAACAATGGACAAAAGCTGTTAATCGAAAAGATTTCAAGCCTTCGAATAGCAGTCGATTGTGCGAGAATCATTTTATTACTGGTAAGTTTAATATTCTGTAAGCTAAAACTGACTATATGTTGAAAGTATCTTTAAATTAGGACTATTAATGTGTAGTTCTATTTACCTTATTAATTATTACACTATTACAGTAAGCAGCGCCTCTATTATAATGATAACTAGGCTGATTGTTTACTTAAAAACTATAGTTTTACAACATATTGACTTCATTTTGACCTATCAATAAATTTACTACAGTGATTATTTTGAAAGTTATAAATTATATAATTATTGTTAATGATACTAATGAAAATAACTATTAATAAGTTAAAACATAGAAGCTGTTGGTCACTTGTGATTTATTATTAACTAATTATTTGTAACTTAAAATACTACAGCAACTCTATAAATTAATAAAAGCAGTCTCAAGTAATTTAATAGTTACCTCTTCCGCTGCCAATGAGATTCAATCATTGGGTTACACAAGTCAATGGTTAAACTTCAACTCATGATAGTTGAGCAGCACGATAGAATTAATTTCATGGTCATTTATTCGTCTTTTCAAGTATGTGTCGACTTCAAAAAGTTAGTAGTGAAAATGTGATTATCCAAATTACAGTTAAAGTAAAAATGCAATAACAGCAAAAATTTTAGTCCTTTTGGTTGTTTTCCATTAATGTACCTATATTTTAACTTTTTGTTCGATTTCACCAATTTGACCATGTTTTTAACTTTATAAATTGCAATTGTAGGGTCATTGAACATATTTTATTGCATTTCTTCACGTTTCATATTATCGTCATTAACATCTTCAATTTTGACTTTATTGCCATTTGACGTCATAATAATAATTTTTCTGAATCTGGCCTTTCATACAAATGGAGACTAGGGCAATAATAATGCATTAGAATAATTTTCTTTCCTAAACTCATTGTCCTGATATATCATCATCATCATCATCTTCCCTTAAATCCCAGTTTAACGAAGGTCAGGATACGAATAGACGATTTATCCATTCGTTTAAGTTTGTGGCAATTCCTGGAGCATAGGCGCTCACCAACCGAATGCCCTTTCTGACATTGGTATGGATCTTAGTGCTTTAGTCGCCTTCTAGGACAAATGCAGTCATCGGTTGGTCAGATTCTAACGACCTGGACGGACACAACACGGGGATTTTCCTGTTTATGTATATATATATATATATATATATATATGTGTGTGTGTGTGTGTGTGTTTGTTTTATTTATGCTTTAGGGCAGCCAAATTAATGTCCAGATCATCCAGATTATGTTCCGTCAATATTCAGTTTTTCTTCAAATGTTGATCAGGCTGAGGCTGCGCTAACCAGATTTAATAGGGCCCAACGAAGAAGAGAAGCCAATGTGCAAAGTAGATATCCGATTATGCAGCGTACTGCACCTTCAGCCTCTGCTACGTTAGGTTTGTTTGCAAGTTGCACTCATTTTTGTTGTACTGCTGAGAGATGATTTATCTTTCTGATGTTTATTCCAGAGCTGTTGTAGAAAATACTACTATAGTATTAAGCCTAACATGAAACTCAGCTAAAAATTGATGGTGATGACGATGATGATAATAATCTTCATGATGATAATCCTGATACATAGTCAAAGCAGTATTTGTTGATTTACTCCTTATAAATACATTTTTGCCATAATGGCATTAGTTGTCATGTCTATTTGTTCATTGTAAATAAAGGAAGCATAATCTAGTCTTCATCAAATTACATCCAATTGTGTAATGTCTTAAATTTCTAATCGTAAGCCATTTCCTTATTTGATTTATTTTACGTGGCTTTGATTTATTCCTGCAGCCTCCTTAGCAGCGTCAGGTTCTGCAGAGCATCAGCATTCGGACATAGCAGCGCAGTCTACAGAAGATGGAGGCATTGTGATGGAGGTTACACCTAATCTGACTGATGATCTAATGATACTAGCAACTATCGCAGAAGGTCAACATTCAACATTTACTCAACAGCCCAGTTAGTATTAGCTAGGAAGACTTCTATTTATTTTAACCTAAACACTTAAAATTATTAGTAGTAATACTAATAATAATTTTTAGAATAATATTTTTTGAAATAAATTGATATTTTGAGCAAATTAATATTTTGATTTTAATAGCTAATTTATACCATATTTTGATCTGTTAAAGCCAATTTGATTTTATAATTAGCAACAGCGGATCATAGAATAATTAGTTTGCAATTCTTCTTGTTTCAATCATCATAAACATATTTCATTTTGACTTATTTACTTTAACCTTCCTCCCTTAGTAAATGCAATTGTAGTAAAACAATGGTTATCCATTTTTTCTCTTCATTTTGCTATGAAGATAGAACAATGGTTATGATGTATATTTATGTCTAATTTATTTAACCTAGATATTTAGAAAATTTGGCATATACCAGTGATATGAAAAACGCAATTGTATACTTGTATGGATTTACTCGCCTTCATTTCATCTTCTCTCATTTACTCCTTGTTCAGCTTGATATTTTTTTGTTTTATCAGCACTGCCTCACTGCGCATGACATGTATGGAAGTCCCCGACATTGTCTGTGGATGAAGGAATGAATGTAATGCTCTGATTGGTTTCAGTTAAATTTATATGGACAGTTTTTATATAAACATGTATACTAAACCTTTCTTATAATAATTAATTAATTATTGATGTTTCTTTTACATATTTGCATACAGCAGATTACAATCTTCAGGCAACAGATCTATTGCAGACAGCTGAAGATCCCATGACTGATTTGATGATTCTGGCTAGTCTGGCTACAGAATCCGGTGAGTTTTTAGAGTTTTGCTGTCACTAAGCACACTTTATACTGTTAGTTGTTCCCCACGTTGTGCTCGAGTGTGGTTAGACCACTGCAGAATAGGGCAACCGCAAACAAACGTAAGAGGCGACTAAGGCTGGAACTGAGGATAGCAAGATGGAACCCACCTCACCATGAAATATTTTCCCCCAGGATTAAATGGTAATTAATCCATCTAACTGAGGAAGGCTACGGAAAACCACCTCAGAAGCCATACCTTTCCCAAGCTATAGGCTACATAAAGTATGGATAAGGCATAGACTTTGTGAAGGGATTAACTTGTTGATCTAAGAAGTGCTCTTATGGAGTGAGAAAGCAAACTTTACGTATGAATATGTACCTTGAACCTGCCACTTGGCAGTGCACTGAATAAGATACTGTCAGTTAAATGAATTTGCACCAGGATCAATGAACTTATTCTTGTAAGGAAACTAAAAAAGTAGAGCTAATGTTAACGTCATTTTCGTCACTCGAAAGCGATGTCAGTGAGGGGCGAGCCCAGGATTTGAACATACTGATCTGCGGTCGAATATCTTACCGAGATCGCCACTAGTTCCAGCCACTTGTGAAGCTGAGATTAGCATGAGTATACTTTAATATTATTTTAATATTGTCACTTAAATGTTCCTTCTTTCTGTGACATCCATCAAAGACTGTGTGCAGTTAGTGATGAAATAAGAAGTTGTTTAGCCGGTTTTTGCTATGCTAATAAAGTATGCTAAGTTACTGTACCAACAAATATAAAGAAATATGGGCATACAGGTTATTTTTAAGGTTTGTTGATATATTTTACACTCTGATTTATAAAAAAAAGTTTGATAGTAACATGGTTACTTATATAACAATTTTAAATTGCTGTCACAAAGTTTGAAAAATGTAATAACTGTTTAAATTACCATCCTCATATCTATATTTGCAGTGAATGATGCTATGCTATTATTTAGTACAATGAGAACCAATTCCATGTGAAGATTATCAATTGATTAAATGATATAATGGAGAACTGATATATTGAATCATTTATGCGTAATCAGTTAGTATTTTAAAGAACAATTTGCCCTGATGGTATTTTTAAATTCTGTTACAGGAGATAATTGTGCACCTTCATTGGCTTCAGAAGGTCCGGCCACTGTACGAGGCGCATTCGATAAACCTGATATATTAGCAGCAGCAGCTCCTACCCAAAAACCATCCACTTCCTCGGCTTCACTACAAACTACACCTAAAAAGTACAGAACACGTTCCTCGCAGGCGTCAACACCAAAGCGGTCTAACTTAATTGCTAGACTTCATGAGCTCACCCGAGCAAATTCTCAGCTCCGGAGAAGTTTATCTGCTACTGAAAGCCAATTAAACACAACTGAGAAATACCTAAAGCGAGTAATCAGTATAGAGAACCTTAAATTTGATGCCACTCGGCTTAAGTACTATACAGGAATCGAGTCGTACGAAGTTTTTGAAACTTTGTGCCGTCATTTGTCTAAATTAAGTTCGCATGTAAACATTAAGGCTTTGTCGTTGGAGAATTGCGTTTTGATGATTTTAGTAAAGATCAGAAGGAATCTAGGAATGCAGATGTTGTGTGATCTATTTGGTGTTAGTGCAGCTACTGTTACACACATATTTGATAAGTTTACACCTTTGCTTGCCAAACTTCTATCTACACTAATTATAAATCCTTCTTCAGAAAATGTGTTAAAGAATTTACCAAAATCATTTAAGAGATCACGCACGTTTAGAAGAACTCATTTCATAATAGACTGTACAGAGATCTTTATTCAACGTCCTACATCTCTGACCACTAGGGCACAAACATACTCTCACTACAAAGGCAGAAACACTGCAAAAGTTTTAGTTGCTTGTACACCAACTGGAGGTGTAGCCTATGTTTCAAAGGCATGGGGAGGTAGGGTGTCGGATATTGAGCTTGTTCGGAAGTCAGGCTTCTATGATCTTCTGCAAGCAGGAGATCATGTACTTGCAGATAGAGGTTTCCCAATAGCAGAAGATTTGAGTGCAAAGGGAGTGACTATATCTGTACCGTCATTTACTCGTGGCCAGAAGCAACTATCTGGACGTAATGTTGAGAGTTCAGCATTAATTGCACGAGTGCGCATACATGTAGAACGTTGTATAGGGCGTATGAAAAATTTCAAATTATTGACTGAAACAGTTCCCATCCTTCTAATGCCACATTTAGACGATTTCATTTCTATTGCTGCTGGCCTTTGCAATCTCATGTCTCCATTGGTTATAAATAATAAAAAGGATTAAGACAATGTATGCTAGAGCTTTATTGTACCTAATAAAATTCTGTAAGGATGTTTGTAGCAGTTATTTTCTGTATAACAATTATATCAAATGTTACAGTATATTTAATTTAATTTACTTATATTAGCATGCATCTCCATGTTGTGTCCGGGTTGTTTGAAGAATAAATCAACCGGTGACTGCACGTGTGGCAGAAGGTAACTAAAGCACTAAGATCCAAAGCATTCGGTTGGTGAGACTCAAGAAATTGCTACAAGATTTTAACAAAAGAGAGTTAAGGGGATTGACTGATGATATGGTATGGAACAGGGAGGAGTGGAGAAGGTCTATTCGAATCCCGACCCTAGTTAAACTGGGATTAACGGATGATGATGATGTTTGAAGTTGTCTTTATTTGTCAAAAAACAGACAGGATCAAGATGCATCACACATATAAGATCATCGAACAATCAAAATGCATTTTTAGATTGCACATGCAATTTCCTGCATAAAACTTGGAAGGTGTACATGCAACTTCCAACACTCCGTTACCTGTTTTTTTAAACTGCTGAAATTGTTTTCTAATGCTGTTTAGTAATGCTTAGATAGCTATATGTGACTTTAGAACTCTTAAAATAGGATAAGTTTGTCTTGGTCAATGTTTTTAATTGTTATCTTATTATTTTCAATCTTATATTTTTTGGATTTTGTGTTGATTTTCTGCCTGAATCTGATGCATTGCTATGTTATCTGTCATATTGTTAGTCTGCGGTTTGTCAGATTGATTATGGAAATAAAAGGAATAAATTATTATCCAATCTCCATTTAACGGTACAATTAAAACCAAATCAAAACCAAGAATCTTATTCGTTTTATCCTGTGGCCATCAGAGAGGGCACAAGGTACTCTATCTAGCTGACCACCACAGGATGTAAGTACGAGAAAATGATATTAGTAGTTGAAATACTACATGTTTTCGACTAGAAAAGTAGCAAGTATAGACCTTGTGTTTACGTTGAAAAATCACCTTATGTATTACTTTATTCGTTGGAGCGGCGCCACCGTGCAATCATAAACTTGATTGTTTTGCAGAAAACAACTGCAATGTAATATTTCCTTAAAATGTAATAAATCCCTCTAGATAGTCTATCTAGACATGTCTTAACAGTAAATTAAGACATATGTTTATCATCATTTGACAAGAAATTGAAATATAATTTTTGTAATTATTACAAATACCATTCTGTTTATAAATGAAGAAATACACAATAAATATATACGAATATATAGAATATTGCCTGCCGTCAATAGAAACACACATCCTCCCCACTCTCTCACTAGGCTTTCTTTATTATGTGAATAGAGTAACCACTACATATTATAAAAGGTCTACAGTAACAAAAATTATAAACAGTAAAAATAGGCAACATTCTAGCAAAAATTATCATGAAAAATGAATTTGTACAAGCAGCAAATTATCAATCACTAACATCTTCTTCTTTGACACACTCTGAACAGCAAAACCAAGCCTTGGCCGGCCTCCGTTTAATACCAACGCAAGCATAGTGAAAGAATCCAACACTACATGACTCATTATTGCACCTAATAATTCTACCCTCTTTATATAGCTTACAGTGACAAATGAAGCTTGTTGCATTTCGTAATACCAATGACTCTATATTCTCACCCAATAGAATGCAGGGCATCATTAAGTATGTAAACACTTCCTGTAATCTAGTAGCTAACTTCTGCCAGTAGTTAATATCAAAGTCAATAACTTCAACATGTAAACCCCTTAAGGTGTATACCACAAAATAGCACTGCTTAATACCAGATATGGCCATCTGTCCTTGAACCTGAGCATAGTAATCTGATACTTGGTCAAGGTGTTTACGATAGCCAGTGTTAATTAGATAAGGAGCTGTACCAGGATCTTCAAATCTTTGTGAATATGGACACTTTATTTCTAGTAAAGCCTTCCCATGACAGCTACATGATACAAAGCCATCTGGAGATGCTCCAAGAAATGGCTTTAATTGGCTTACTAAAATCCCACAACAGTTTATCTGCAGGTTAACGTGGAATGATTTTAACAAAGCCATTACAGTTGACCGTACTTTGCTTTCATTCCGTAAACCCCACTGAATTGATTTCGAGAAAATTTCATTTTCATTCCTACAGATAAATTCATCAATGTCTTGAGTAGAAATAGTAAATTGAATAGATGGTTTAAAAAAACCAAACGAAGAAGCAGTTAGTCGACCACATCGTACTGCAAACCATAACGGAGACTTACTTTGCTCTCTGGTTAACTCTTCAATGACTACCAGTTGCTCATCTGTTATTGCCAAAGAAGATACTGTTTGGCGACATTCACTTAAAAGCGCTAAAGGTTCAAATGACTGATATCTACAGTGAGAGTGAGTACTCATAATGTACGGCTGCTGTGAGAAATCAGGGTCTGAAGTACAGGTCTCAGTTGACATTGTCTCAGTTGAAGCAGATGATGTAACAGCAGGAGCCATTTGCCAAAGAACTGCTTTAGGTGCCTTCTTTTGCAGATCCTGATAAAACGTTGTATCAATGGCAGGGGAAAATTTCACAGATCTTTTAACTTTAGAAGATTTGAGACCAGCCATAATTTTCAGCCTCGTTTTAGGTGTGCTCCAGTCCATCTCTGAGATAGCCATCATGGGAACCTATCAAAACAAAGCAACAGGCTGTTATTATACATTCATAAAAATGTTATATACACAAAAACGCTAGAGCAAAAATAGATGACATAATATATAATAAAAAATATTTTATTTTATAACAATTTCTGCTAATAATAAATTTCCGTTCAAGGTACAACTCAATTAGGCAAACAGTTATTCCTATTTCTACTTTACTTTAGTTTTAAAAATAATTTCCATTTTTAATATCAGCTACTAATATATCCGTGTCATGACCAGGTTGTTGTAGAATAGGCCATTCATGAACTGCATGTGTTGTAAAAGGTGACTAAGCACTAAGATCCAAACCAACATCAGAAAGGACAATCATTTGGTGAGCTTTTTTCTGTTGGGGCTTACAATTCTCACTGATTATAATTATATATAGCGATACGGCACAGCCTTTCCATAGCATTTGGACAAGACGACCTATGACCTCTCCATTTCAGCTCGCAACTGAGTAGGGGAGAGATGAAAAAACAATTTATAAAATATATATACCTATGCAAAATAGATTGAATGAGGAATACCTAGACGAACAAGATTTTATTTTGTATCGTTAAAAAATATAGTGCAAAAATCGAGTCCCGGGTCAGGGGTGACACAGGTGTTCTGCATCCGAGGGTTAAGAAACTACGGTTATTCATAAACTCTATTTATAAATCTAAACATAAGATATACCTATAAACCTTAGCAATAACATGTAGGTAGGCACAATGTTACTTTAAGGTTTTTACAGAAATTTAAGCATTAAAAGAAAATACACAAATAAAAAACACAATTTCTTTTAAAAAACACGGCAAAAAACATGTTTTTTCATCACTAGTGATATATAATCTAAGAGCATACCTTCTTGACAGTTTGCCTCCAGGTACATGCTTTGTCTGTGACAGTCTGCAATGCAAGACCCAATCTATGATGTAATTCCACTTTGAAAATGATGGCAGCAATGTGAACACAAGCTTCTCCGAGACTGTGTCATAACAGAAATGAATCAATGGACATTATTTGACACAAACAATGTTAGTCGAAGTAAATGTGAATATGAACTGAGGAAGGCATAGGGGTACACAGTATATATATATATATATATATATATATATATATATATACTGCTGTATATATATATACTACTATATACTATATATATATATATATATATATATATATATATATATATATATATATATATATATATATATATATATATATATAGCGATACGGCACAGCCTTTCCATAGCATTTGGACAAGACGACCTATGACCTCTCCATTTCAGCTCATTTCAGATATATATATATACACCCACACAGCAGACTGCTCTCTTTTTGAGCCCCACTGTTCCTATATCTGTTACAGTAAATAAAAGAAGTATACAGTAAATAAAAGAAGTATAATTAAAGTAATGATTAATTATTAAACTGATGGAGATGATCCAGGCTATGATTATTATTTTACAAGGCTACTATTACAATGTACGATTCTGGTGATGATGATCATAATAATGGCTGGAGACAGTGGCTATGTCGGTAAGATATTTGACCGCGGATCAGTATATGCGGGATTCAAATCCTGGGCCCCGCACATCACTGACATCGCTTCCGATTGAGGAAACTTACGTTAACATTAGCTTTAATAATAGTAGTACCATACAAATAAACAGCAGAAATAACCTTAATAATTCAAATAACCAGTTCTCAATTTGCTAATGGTTTGATTTAAGATATCGTCATGTAAATGATAATGCATACAGTAATTTACAGTGTAAGAAAAATTGAAATTTTAAAATTGCTTACCCAGCCATACATGTGCAGTGTCCAGATAAAATATTCCCTTGTTTCCTGACTAGGACCCAAACACAAAGTGGTGCTGCTGATAAAGATTGGGAATGTGCCACTTCAGCCCGCAAGAAAAGTAAATTTCCATCACCTTCAGAAAGAGCCCTTACACCAATGGGGCTAACCCGTCCCGATATAGCAAAATCAAAAGCTTCTAGGGAACGATAATTTTCCAATTCCGTTAGGGTGTATAGGCCAGGCTTTTTGATGAAATAGCTTATTATTTGAGCCATTTCAATTTTAGGCCAACATATGGGGTCGTAATTCCATTCACTTGCTTCAATGTCAGAAAATGGGTCTGGAATAATTATTTCTTCTGAAACTGTCAGCTTTTGTCTGTATCGTAATTTATCATCATTTGATAAGTAATTGAAATATAAATTTCTTTCCAATTTATTCAAAGCCATTCTGTCAACAAATAAATAAAAACATTAAAAAATATCAATTAAGCTTATGACAGATTGCAAATGTCAATTATAGCTGAATATAAATATCGGCAATAATAGAAATATGAACCATCCATTGGCTATGTATGGGTTATTACTTAACATAAATTAAACATTTATCAATTATAGTAGAACATTACACATATCAATATTACCTAGAATTTTATAGCCCATAGACTACAATCGAGATGCCTTTGTCTCTGTATCCATAAAACCAGTCTATCGAAAAGCTAGGGTTATCATACCCGAGTATCAGAACCAGTGGAAAGAGAGCTGTACTAATTCATCATTAACAGCTTAGGTATTGCATCATACAGGCAATATACAAATAAACTCAGCTAAAATGTTGAATTCCAATTCATGATTGCTGTGACTGTCTAATTATATTATTAATGTCCATAATTATATTCGCATTCCAAATGTAAATTGGATTATGTTCGATTAGACATTACATCATTAAATGTATTATGCATGATTTAATTAACTACTCTATGCAGGATTTAATTAACGATTGAATGACTATTGTTAGCAAAATCAGGAATCGTTTAATATACCTGATATACCTAAAGAAAGATGTATTGCTAAATAAAAATATAGGCCTACTGTTATTCATGTAAACATTAAACTAAATCAGTTAAGTCTGGCTAGGATATTGAATCCGATATTATATACATAATAAAAATTATATCAGATATCACAGTAGCGCATTAGGGCCGTCAGGTAGCGCCATCAAGTTTTAAATGAGAGATCCTGAAGTGAATTGAACTCTCGTGAGTTCGAATTCCAAACGCGCTAAATCTGAGAGTAAAACTTCGGACATTCATAGGACTGGATACACGAAAAGTGGACTAATTACCTAACATATTGCTGCCCGGAAGTTTAACATAAACAAACGCTGTAGCGTCTCCCCGCCACACAACAATTTGTTTACAATGCGAACAGAGTTGCCAAGTACAGTTATCAAAGGTCTATATAAACATGCATCTACGGCCTCGGCCTTGCGAGCTTCAGTAGCCTCACTAGCAAACCTTGAATACATGAGACCATAGCCTTGACGGAAACCTTGTAAATAATAAGGGGGACCTAGACTCAACAATCTATATCCAATGCAGTATTAAGCCTTCATTTAATAATTTATAAAATAGTAAACCTCAAGTTAGGATTCAGAGTGTCCAAACTCTGGGGTGCTTTATAAAGACTCATTTTTAAATTCTATTTAAGTAGTACGTCTGAAAAACGTCCTGCTCTTAAACACAAGTAAAATAAATGTAAAAATTATAATAATTGCCCTTTATGTGTTATATTTATGGTCCGTGACAGGTACTCCACAATGGCAGGATTAAATGCCAATAAAATATCTACATTCGATATGAGATGTGGCCTAGAAGTAATAATACATGAGAAAGAAAACAATCGGATGAGAAGAGTCAATGATATGCACGATGAAACAGAAAACATACCCATTGTGTACGGCGTGATTGTGGTGTTTTCGGGTCACTGTAATGATCCGCCCGACTTTCAAGGAGCATCGCACCTGGTAGAACATCTGAGCATGGTCAATAGCAAATTCCATACTCGCTTCAATGAACTCATAATGTTACTAATTGACCTAGGATTCTTGTGCGTGGCGGCAACTGAGCACAATTACACCAGATACGAGTTCAGTTGTCCTGAAAATATGTTGAAACAAGTTATAACGCTTCTCTTAGGTGGTATTCTGTGCCCTGAAATTACAGCCAAAAATTTAACCGACGAAATTAATGCCGTGGAGATTGAGAGGCATCTTGATAATCTTGAAATTCTCTCAAGTCACGAAGAAATGATGCGTCTGTGTGCGCTACAGGGATCTGCTGCATCCCAGTTTCATAGAGGGTCCAGAGAAACCCTGCACAGAGAGAATAAGCACGAATCAAAATCATTACTTCAACAATTTCTAAAACGAAATTACTTTCCTTCCAACATAACTGTTGCCATCGAAGGGAGAAGTGCTGAAAATATAGCCAACTGCGTAATAGAGACAGTCGGACTCGTTATCAGTAAAAGAGATACTGATAATCTAGAACAAGAGCACCACAGTGCAGTTGGTGAGGCGTTGCCATTCGATAGAAGAGCATATAATAGATTGTATCGAGTCCCTGGAGATAAAAGAGCTTGCTGCGTTACCATTTTAATTCCAGACTCTAACAGTAGAGATAACAACAACGAACTAAAACTACTGCAGCATCTAATAGATATTAGTGAAGAGGGAGGTCTGTTATGGTGGCTGAAGACATTCAAATATGGATACGACGTGGACTGTGATGTAACAAATCCAATCGAAAATTTTAACAGAAACCATATTGCTGTTTCTATCCATATAACTCTTTCATCAAAAGGTGAGATCAGAATAGGGCAGGTTATGTTTGCTATACATACTCACCTAAGAAACATTGGATCAATGGATGAGGAGGAAATACGGGAAAACTGGCAAACACTGTCTAAAGACGTAGACTGTGAAATTGATCCTAACCAAGCATTACTTTTGGCAGCTCTAAGGAAGCGCCAAGGTTTCGATGTGGCAGGAACATCAGATATCAACTGCGACAGTTTTAAGGACTTGGCCGGAAAACTCTGCTGCGCGTCAGTTACTATAACGTAGTATTGTTTGACACTAACTTCCAGCGAAGTGAAACTGTTGGCGTCTGCTCCTATACTAGGTTGCCGTTTGAAGTTCAGGATTGTAACGAACCTATCATTGAATCAAGAGAGGAGCTGGCTCTATTGACACTGGAGCATGTTAATACAGCGTCATCAGCAAATATAGGCCGGCGTAAGGAAGGTGTGGAAGACGAAGAGAATGAGGTAGAAGAGGATGAAGTAGAAGAGGTTGATCAGGAAGAAAATGAGAATGAGCCGAAGGATGGGGTGGATGAAGACGATGTTGAAGAGAACAAGAGTGGCAATGAAACTGATATAAATAAGGAAATACTGCTATCAAAAGCGAAACATGGAATGTTATATGCTCTGGACGATGACTCCGTGGAAAGAGTTGTCGCTACATTTCTGCTCCCAGAGGCTACTAAATCCTGCACAGCTGCTACAGTGAAGGATATTATCTTTACGGCAGCAGATATGCAGGTCGATAGGCAGAGTATAGAATGGAGAGGTAATCTAACATACACAAGATTAAATGAGCCTGGATCGGTAATTTTGGATATAAATGCCGATATTGATGCCACTTTGTTGATGCTACAGGCATACATCGAGGCACTATCAACACAGCTGTCCCCTGATTGGGAGAAGTACGCTGCAGACAAAGTAGAAAACGAGTATTGCCATAAAGGTAATTCTCTATATGAAGTGGGCAAAGATGCGATTCTAAGTCAAATACAAGGCAGTTTTTTAATAAACGATAAGAAGACAGCCATTGGCAACCATGGCTGGAATGAACGAACGGAAGCATTCTCAAAGGTTCTCTTGTCTAAGTTTTCATTAAATGTATTAGTTGTAAGTAACAACTCACATGAACGTCTACAAAAGTTTTCAAATGATTTATGTGAGCTACTAAATCATGCATTTCCTGATAGAATGGAGGCGGAAATGAACCAATCAGCTGAACAAAATCATTTGTCTTTCTATGAGGTTCGCAATAAAGCAATAATTCCTGGACTCAATACATTATCGTTGCTCTATAAATTTGAACCAGTTGAATGTAAGCTGCTTGCAGCAGTGTTTATTTTATATGAGCTGCTAAGGATAGATATAACAATGAAATTGAGACTCGAAGAAAAAGTTTGTTATACTACAAAGGTTGAAAGAATTTTGGGCATCGAGTCTGGTGTAGGACTTCTGATATGTCTGCCATATGACGGAGACATGTTAGATTGGAAAGACATGGAGCAAATCTTCACAATGAAGTTTATCCAAGGACTTCCTCGAGCGATCCTTGACATGTCAGAAACTCGTTGGCAACTCTTGAAGTTCTCTGCTGAGATTAGTTTACAGTCCGATAGATTTCCGGCTTCACTGAGTGATTATTTGTTCAGCAATCATCCTCAGTTTCTAAGTAACCTGAAATTTGAGGTTAAATCAATCACTAGACAAGAATTATCGGAAGTATGCAGAATTTTTTTAGTGGGAGAGCAGCATGGAGCTAGAATAAATAAAACAATGGCTGCTATTAATAGTAGCTATTGCTACATTAACGCATTCAAGCACTAATCAATAGACTAAAATGAACCCGTGTTGTGACCGGGTTGCTGAAGAATAGACCAACCGTGTACTGCACGTGTCGTAAAAGGCGATAAAGCAAGAACATCAAAACTAACGTCAGAAAGAACAATCGGTTGTATATGCTCCAGAAAGTACAACACAATGTTTTTGAAAGAATATAGTGATAAATATTCATAGTAAAGTTCAAATGTATTCAAAAGGATAATTCGTGTTAATAGTTAAAGATGAGTTATACAAAACTACGTAATTGACTTCATCAGGTGACATCTGCGACTCTGAATAAACGTGAACTTCGAATACTTTTCCAAAACAGACGGCTCGGCTCCCACCCCTCTAACATCTGGTATCTCGTTATGTGCGACAGTAGTCTTCGAATACTTTTCCAAAACAGACGGCTCGGCTCCCACCCCTCTAACATCTGGTATCTCGTTATGTGCGACAGTAGTCCTGGTAATGCTGCATGATGGCGGCTCGAACAATTATTAGTTTCAAACTGTTGATGTTTTCGAATAAATAAATTGGGATGTTCAGCTAAAATACTCTGCAATCACTTAGGAAGTAAAATCGTCGTGGCCAGCTGCCATTGTCGTATGTAAATGGAAATACAAACCAGCGGAGTTTGATCAGCTGACTCTTGCTGACACTGAAATAACTGTCAACAAACCGGTAGACCGTGACTCAATCGGTGGTAATGAGGCTGAAGTTACACAGCAGATCCATGAATTAACGACGTCTGTTGCGTCGAGTTTTCCTGTCAATACATATTAATTTCATGCCTCCAACTTCCCGCACGAATCTGAGACAGCGGAGTCAACAGTAAAAACGTTGAATGGGGATGAGATGGAGACGGTTGGTGTTGTAACTGAGGGTGATAGTACGAACTTTATGGGAAGTATAATTACTGAAGATAAACGAACTACAATGGCGTGTGAGAAATCGAATTCTTTCAGTAAAGCTTCGTTCAATATTAATGATTTTTAGCAAGAAACAATTCGGTTAGTCGGCTGTAACATGCATGGCTTTAATCAAGAGATAACTGCGATGAAATCCTTGTGTAGTAGTATCTATCAGTTAAATGTAATTTTCCTACAGGAGCATTGGTTAATTCCTGATCAGTTGAGCAATTTTAAATATTTCAATGATCTCTATTTGATATAGTTATTCGTCAATGTATAAAATTTCCAGTAGTGGTATCTTGCATGGTCGCCCGTTTAAAGGATTTCCTATTCTTATTGTAGAAATTTAAGCATCATGTTTAATAATTTTGCAGTCATTGCACGTTATGATCGTAACGTGATACTGAAACTTGTAATTTTGTTGTTAGTTCCATGAATTCCGTGGATTTGACCATCTACTTCAGATACCGCAGTTTCTTCTATCTCTATTTGTGAAGCTTTGGAAGTGATTTATCAACAGCGTTTACGGGTTTTCGCCACGCATAGCCTAACTGAACCGATGTTGTAATTGTTTTGTGGTCAACAATGTGCTTACTGTCAATGTGGTAGTATTAGAGACGATGTACATGTATATGTTGACAATGATATTTGGTGGTCAGAGTGAATTATGTATACACCTCGATCGACTTGTCATCGATATCCTACATACCTCTGAGAAGTACAATCTCAAGTGTATTAGTTAGAGCAGACCTAGGCATTCAATTATAGTCACGGACCGAACAAACGTCCTATACTGTGCTCCAACGGCGAATTGTTAGGCAGAAGGCATCATCAGCGACGCGAGTTTCTTATAATAATAATTTAATAAACATTAGAGACCTTGACACAGTCTTTGCATAAAACTAGACTATAAACTCATCGCCGAGTCTGCGTAGTTTGCAGTATCAAATATTAGTGATCAATTCCGTGACGTCTACATCAGTCAGTAGACTCACAAAGGCTAAGTCTATTATTTGAGCTAACCGCGTACAACGTTGCAGTTTTTACTATTTAAGTGCAGCGTTTAGCTGCAGACTTCTGAGTTTCGTGATTCAATATAACACGACATCTGAATCGGTCATCAGTTAGGAGTTTATGAATTCGGGTATTCTGGTTTGTTATACGAAACCTGAACAGGTGTATAACAAGGATATCCGTTGGCCCTCGATTGACTATCGCTCTGGATGGTCCTAGGATGAAAGGTGGCGTTGATCATTTTATTTCGATGCCAATATTACGCGAAACTTCACAAAGAAATTTTAGAATACGATTATTTAATGAATGCATGAAACACTTTTCCGCATCAAATTATTATCTATGAAGTCTTTGATCACCCGACCGGAATTCGTCTAGCTATGAAATTGATTGTAGATTAATAGATTGATAATTTTTATAATTGATATTTTATTGCTTTTGATAATTTTGATTGCTATATGATATGAGAGTAGAGGCGTAAAAATACACGTAGTGTATATGGTCGAAGTGGGCCTTTATTGTTTGTCACAAATGATCACCAATTGTACTACTACAATTATAGTAAATAAAATCATAGTTATTAGTAGGAGGCCAATATTATTTGTTTGATTAAATGTTCGCATGAAACTTGTGTTGAATGTTTAATTAATTCTAGTTTAGGCTGCTGATACTTTTCACTACTGTAGATGTTATATGCCTAATTGTGAAGATAATAAGTATAGCAATAACTAATATATTTCTTTGTTGATTGGAAAATTTATATTTACAGTTAGTTGTTTATATTTAGCATATCTTTTGGCAATTTGTTTTAGGTAGGGCTAAATCGGTATTTAGTGATGTGCTCTGCGTGAAAATTCACAGCATCGTCTTTGGATGGGGCAACAGACGTTAAACCTCTATTATTGTTTACTTAAATGCTTGGCTGTAAATGACATTGGGATAAAAAGGTTACTATGTATAATTTTATTTATTTAACATTTTGGGTGAGATTTAAGACGTTCAAAGTCAGCAGTTCTCCCCTCAATCACAGCGTTGTAGTGAACATTAGAATTGTTACTTATGAGAATAGGCTGTTTATTTGTGCTTATGAAATGTTGAAAACAATTGCTGACATTGAGCGAGCGGTTAATACACATCGTTGAATCAGAGCTAGATCTGAAAGCTTTGAAACCTGCATTGTGAAAATATTTAATTCATCTTAAAGGCTTAGTAGATCAAGTTTGACATCAATTTCTTGTCTCGAAAACACGTTAGTTACAGGGCCAGCACTAGGCTTGAACAGTGCATCTACTGATCGACAGTCGCGCAACTTATCGACATGCTAAAGACTCAGTTCCTAATGGTCGCTATTACTGCTTTTTACAACTCATCATCATCATCCCTTGAATTTCAGTTTAACCAGGGTCGGGATACAAATAGACTGTCTCAAATCGTCTCTAACATCAAAATCAGTAAAGCACTAAAAGCTTCAGTCGCTTCCTATATTACAGTTTGACGATACAACAGTCGTACACAACACATCAGAGAAATTTGAAGGATGTAACCATACTGAATGGTGTTGGCATTATTACTGGTAGACCGGCTTAGGTTTGAACTCAGATATATATTAGTTAAAATTAACAATGCATACAAAGCCAATTTGATATCAATAGCTTTGTATTCAACTCAAAAGTCATTAAACACATGATGGCATGCAACCAAATAACCATATCATCAATATTTACATCGTAAATAAATATAACATTAAAAAACCAACAAATAAAAATATTCAGCTCATGAATTAGCGAGTAATAATCTAAAGCATTATCATCACAATAACCTGTTTGATATATAACCTATACAAACCCAAGTCCATCTCAAAAGTGGAACTGCTCTCAATTATATAAGTTTGTAAGATTTGATACAGAATAGAGCTTATAAGATAAAAATTCAAACAGATTAAGTTATTATTTCAGATGATATATAAAATACCGTGATTACATACTTGATGGGTTATTTTTAAACAATAAACATTACTATCTGTTATTGGCTGACATGCCTTAACAACGGACTGTCATGTCTATTGGTCTAAGATATCATTACTGTACGATTTTTAACTTTCTGATTTGTCGAGATTATTTAACATTAATTGTAACCAATGGTAAACTAGACTTCTAATATTACACACGTTTCAGAGTAGCCATCTTGAATAAATTACAGCGATAAATCTGTAAACAAGGCAACTAGATGAACATTTTATTACGCTGATGATGACAAGGACGCTAAAGCTGTCCTTTAGTTTGTTATACTTATTGAATGAGGCTTGTATGCAGACACACTGTTTTGTATAGCTAAAGAATGAGGCCAGTGTGAAGACAATTAGGAATGTCAACTAGTGACCCTATAACTGCTTCTCCTGACTGATACTACTCAGACAAATACACTGAATGTAACTGAAATTGAATTTAGAATCACTAATGTTAGCTGCAGCGCCTCTTAAAAAATCTTATTAAACAGCAATGATCAGTTAAATCAATCAAATCTTAATTTAGTATTCCCCATAATATATCAATGCCGATTAACTAACCGCGAATTAATCAATTCCAATAAATTTTCTAGTTGATTATTATTTAGGCCTACATTGCAGCAACCAGCCACATCATAATCTAACATATACAAGTATAATCAGTAACAGTGCGAAGAACCTCTGAGCCACAAATATTACGAAGTATCTATGAAATGTTGCTAGATTTGTGCGATATAAAATGAAATTTTCATTACATTTACAATGTATTTGATAGAGTTATATTAGAATGATCCCATACAGGATTTAATAAAAGCTATAAAGCGAAGCATAACGTGTGTACCTGTACTACAAGATGCAACTTAACATGTATACGAAGTATATTTAAATAAATTAACTCTTAAACGATCCTGTTGTTCCAGTACGTTAAAATTAAGCACCTTTATTAGCATGATTGTGATATGTTGACAATGCATTACATAAACCTCATGAAATTGTAACTGCAAAAATAATGAAATCGACTGCGTTATTTTAACATCAAATATTAGCGGAGCACAAAAATGTCATCCTTAGTTTTTTGCGTGCTGGTCCTATTAGTGCGGCAAAATTACTCCATTTCCATCATCAGCAAACCTCACGAAATGTTCAATGTTCTCAGATCTTTGTTGATAGTACTGAGACAGCATTCCTAGGTCTTCCTCTTTTCCTTTTTCCTAGGTGTGGTTTTCAGTTAATTGCAGTCTTTGCATAAAACTTAAAGGATAAAATTCGATTTAGAGTGAGCCTCGTATTTAAAAAAATCGATAACGACTGTACCAACTGAACAGCTCGACGTACCCAACTAAATTGTAGATTAAGTTATCCTTAAACTCTTCCAATAACCTTTCAATGTCACTGGACGACGACCCAGAGCATATCACCTATATGCATTCTGATATTTACTACTATAGAACGATTGTAAACAACGCGAAAAGCGTACGATTTACATTACAAGTAGGCCTACAATCTTTTCACACCCTAAAATTATCAATAAAATTATTCTGTTTATTTTCTCAGTTTTACGTTTCTCAAAACTGCACAGTAGGACGTTGACATAGTAGTCATATATCAACATCCTACATTGCAGCTGAGAAGAATTTGAGTAATACTGTTTGTCGATACCGTCAATCACTGCTGCCAGGATGTCATGGTTACAACATCTCTAACTCATTTGTATTACTTAATATTTTCAATGACAGTTCCAATAATAATTAAAAATCAAACTGTAACTTCGACAGAATATTCTCTTCAAAAAATTAATACGGCACACCCAGACTGACAAGCTGCCTAAATTAAAGTACGTATTAAAACACAAAAAAGCACTAAACTGAAACGAGACATTAATTAAATATACTGAATATTCTCAACATCTAAACTTAAACATATCAGACTGATTCCAAACATCTTAGGCTTATCTTAAATACTATAGATGGTAAATTATATATTAGAACAACGATTTAGTTTGTTTAAAATGAAAATAAAATTACAAATTGGATATATAACTTTATTTTTATAACGTTCTTTATACATTTTTTACATATATCCTAACTGCAATTTATCAGACTAAAGCAGTAATCTTAATCTTCAAAATCTATATGAGCAATACATAATAATTAACATACGTTTAGATGGATTTGTAACAAAACTAACTCAATATTGTTAACATAAAAATGATGCACGAAAACACGCACATAATTTAATTTGATTAAAATAAAATATATCCAATACACTAAACTGTACTTTCAAAAAGTGAAACTCAAATTACTAGTGGTTCCGATTAATTACAATTATTTAGGATAATTATAAAAAAATTTCAAAGAAAGAGTTCCTACAAAAATTAAAAGAAGCAATAATTTACCAGCAAACATACACAAGTATATGTTATCAAGTTATTAACATTTATGCTTATACTTTTAACGAGTAGTTAAACGAAATTTGTAAGCAAAATTGTTTTTGAACTTTGCTTTAGTCTGAAGCACAATAGTTACGCAATATTTCTTCAATCCCAGAATAACAAATAATAACATAATTTTTGTGAAATTGCACAGCACAGCTATAGAGTTAAGTACACAGTAAAAGAGCATGCGATTCTAACAACAAAACGTTAGGAAGTCACCTTTGATAGAATCAATTCGCTAATGACTAAGAGACACAAAGTGAAATAATGAGACAGACTCATTCAAGTTCTAGCTAGCTGCTAGCATACACAGACAAATAAATACCACATCAGCCTCTTACGTTTGCTTAAGTTTGCTAAATCTTTTCGTTTGCTAACAGCAATTATCTGTGACAATTATTATGTCTATTTTGTAGAGTAGACTACACAAACTAGCCACATTCAGAAGGAATAACAGTTTTGTCGCTAGATGGTTGAATTATATAAACCGTGAGAGGCAGACGTTTAAGAAACATTAATTGACTAAGTTAAGTTAGGATTTAAAACTGGTAGCATCTTGAAATATTAGAAACATGTCAAATTAAAGTAACAAGTAACATGTGAAATTTCATTGCAAGTTCTTTTTGTGGCTTAATTATAGTCCATATTTTTGCAAGTTACTAGAGCAGTCATACAATGATGCGTAAGCGTGCTGATATCAGGTTCTTAAAATTGCATGATTAATGCTAAAAGAAACGATGTAAAAGAAAAGTAGATTAGATAACCACACTCCTTTTTCTAAAATACATAAGCAGCATGAATACATCATATAATCTTTACCTAACTGTTGAGGAATGTCAAAAACTAGACTACTGTACAATTTTGCAACTTTATTCACTGTCGGTTTATAGTTAAAGTTTGTGAATCATTATAATAACTGTGAATAACAGAGCAGCGAAATCGAATTTTTGATTATTGCATCAAACATAATACGTGTGTAGTTAGTATTCTCATACAAATTTCATTTATTCTAGAGACATTGAAAAACAAGGTAAAAACAATGCTCATACACCCTGCATCATTGCTGCAGAGCTATTGCATCGGTAATGCACTAGCTTCACATAGTCAGGTACACTTTTAAATATTATGTAAAATTTCACACAACAACTCAATTATTGAGGTGTGAAACTAACGCATGACTTGTACACAACATTCAGTAAGAAAGCAGGAAAATTCTGAAGCAGTTACAGCAGTGGAATATTAGATGTAATAAGTCTACAAAGTATCACACGCAAAACATTAACCTCATATCAATACATCTGTAAAGTGTATAATTCTAAAGCTACATACATATGCGAATACGTGTGAATGCAATGTAATAGAAATCTCTGACTCGTCCTAAGTGAGTAACCAGGCGTTAAATCCGCACTGTATTGTGATTGCATTGTACAACTCAGTATGAGCTTATTTCTAGAATCTAGAGATAGCTTGAGAGATTTTCTACTGATAAATGTGTTGATGGCAAAACTTGGCTCGATTCATTTCATGATTACTCGTTTTCCTGGCGAATATGTTACGGAATAATTAATAGCAAATAACTCGCATAACTCACAATAATAACTATAACTCGATATTCAAAGAAATTATCAGCAATATTAACGACTATCACATTAATTTGGCAATAATTGCATATTTCGCAAAACCATCTACACAATTGGATATATAGTAGTGACTTGACTATTGCGCAAAATCATCTAATAATTAGATATCATATAAAGAAAACTTACACGCTCGACATCAAGCTCAAAATGGAAATGTATAAAACTATAACTTCCTAGAAACCCAAAAACTTAATACTGAGCTCTAGGTTAAAAAGAGATGGAGAGCAAAATAAACGCATCATGGACATCAAATCATTATGCATTTTTGCATAAGATACCACTAGGCATGTTGTTAGTGGCCATCAGTTACAGTAAAATACTGATCAATATTACAATTGTTATTAGATAGAATTTCCTTTTTCCTAGAATATTCTAGAACGAAACTGTGAATGATAAGACTGAGTAAAACAGACTGTTAGCTGAGGCTGATTGGACAACTTCAGCTACATAAAAAAAACTCACATTAATTGAGTATCGCCTAT
The DNA here is from genome assembly GCA_905160935.1 of Enchytraeus crypticus. Taxonomy (NCBI): domain Eukaryota; kingdom Metazoa; phylum Annelida; class Clitellata; order Enchytraeida; family Enchytraeidae; genus Enchytraeus; species Enchytraeus crypticus. The sequence continues at coordinate 770,143 of CAJHZI010000558.1, forward strand.
TTTTTGTACTGCCTAACCCGATCAAACAGCGAAAACTTCTTGAAACCTTTATTAACAATCTCCATTGGTGAAATCTCAACGATAAATCAGCGGTAAGAGTCTTCAATATCACGTCACCTAGCTTCAACATTCAGTGCTTGACATCAGTCTCATTTTTCAAACCCGGGGGATTCAAATTACAGGAAATTTTCCGAGAGGTTTACGTTTTGGAGAATTCGAATGGTTATATTTCTTGCTGGCTAGACATGGACAAATTCTGGTGAGTCCTGATCGGAAGGATTAGCAATGAGATAGTCGATGGATCTCTTCATGTTCCACTCACACATGTCCAGTATCCGCAGACATCTTTCTCTGTCTGCTCCTACGTCAACTCTCATTAACTCCTCAATCATCTCCTCTCGTTTCTCTTCTCCTCTGCTAACATTGTCCGCTGCTTGACGAGTCGATGCCTGATGAGTCTGTACAACACAGAATGCACACAGAGCTGTGAAGCAGTCATAAATAGGTAAGGTAATACATAAAAATGTAAATTAGTATATAAATAGGTAACATATAGGTAAACAATTATAAATATGTAGTGCCATTAGTCACAGTTGCTACCATTTAGTTGTAATAATTTAATTGATGCTGAAGTTGATGTCGTAGAGAAGTGAGAAGTCGAATCTTGGGCTTCCTCTCTATCTATGACAGCGACAGGATCATCCGGCGCCCGCAGCCAGCATTATTAGTATTTATAAAGACGTCTTTGTTGTTCCCCCAAGATGTTAACAGCAATGCTGACCACTCCAATCTACAGCATCTAATAGAATGTCTTAATAGCGTAGGAGTAACGTCATGAAGTTTTAAATGACAGATCCTGAGGTGAATTGAATCCTCGTGGGTTCGAATCCCGGCCGCGCTGATCTGAGAGTAAAATCTCGGACATTCACTGGACTGGTAACACGGAAAGTGGAATAAATTGCCTAACGGTTTAAACATGTGGTATTAAAAGTGATAGATATCAACATAGTTGATCAGTTCACTACAATGCGTGTTGTTTACTTTTATTTATCTAGGAATGGCTATCTTTATCATTAATATATTATACATTCTTGTTACCTTTTTAGACGTAGGGTTCGAATCCCGAGATTTTACGTAGGGCCTACTGCAGAGCTAATCTGCATTGATCAACCTAACTAAGAGACTGCAGATTAAATTTATACAAGTAAAAACAGATGATTTGTACAGTGATACATCTGAATATTTGCAAATTGGCTAGCAGCTCTAATGCTTAACAGTGGAAGCGTTATACAGATACAGCCTCATATCAACAGAGATTATGTCATCAAAAACTTTGGTTCATCTATATCTACGGCTTAAAACTTTTAGCTTGATTATACAATTATGTTTACGGTTAATAGCGCGTTTGATTTAATCAGTCATAATAACAAGTTCATGAATTGGTAGCTAAGTGACAAACCTTTTTACCAGGAATAGTTGTAGGCGCCTGCTTTGCATCAGCCTGTGAGCTAGAAACATATAAGAATTTAACAAAAATTAACAATATGTCTTATTACATAAAGTCTATAAAATCGACTAGTCAATAGAGAGAGAGGTAGGGGATAGCTGATTGTAGATTATAATTACTACAACTTCGACAATGAGAGCTCACCCCCAAGTCAGTCAACAGGAAAAAAATCCGCAGTGAAAGGAAGATTTTATTTTAATCTGCACTAGATGTATTGAAAACTCGACCAAAAGTAGAAATAAGTAACATACGGATAAATGTTGTGAGTAAAAGTAAATGTACGCAAATAAGGAAAATTTTTTTAAAGTAAAAGTAAAAATATGTAACTAAGGATAAAATTAGTAAGTAACTAAGTGTTGTTTACTTTTATACTAACTGCAACTCAACAAACATGAAATCAGTTGCAGTTAGCTAACTAGAACTAATAACAAAGATAATATACAGGCTAATTATAGAAAAAATCAACTTTACAACGTGCAGTTTTAATTTAAGTAAGTAGCTAAGAACTGAGCACAAAATGCAGCTCAGTAAAAAAAGTACAGATTGCAGAAGTTTAAAATAAAAAAATTAATAAAAGGCAACTCAACAAACATGAAATCAGTTGCAGTTAGCTAACTAGAACTAGTAACAAAGATAATATACAGGCTAATTATAGAGAAAATCAACTTTACAATATGCAGTTTTAATTTAACTCAAAATGTAAAATACACCTTCTTATAAAAATTTTAACTACAACATATCTACATTATAATTAGGCGTCAATCTTTAGCAGCACAAATTCTGACAATATATACATGTATTATTCTTCTCAGACTAAACAATTCAGTTCAGGGATACCATTAAAGTATAACACAACATATTTCATGACAATTAAAAAATTAAAAGTCAGCGATATAAACTATTACAAGTTAGACAAAGAAAAATAAACAAGAGAGACAAGAACACATTCAGACGAATCATAGTAAAGACGAATCATAGTTTGAATCATAGTAAAGAATAAATTAGAGTTCAATCTAAAACTACAACTTAAAGCCAATAAATCAAAACCAATTTATAATAACTTACACTAAACTAAAACACAGAAGGAAATAATATCTTTTAACATATATCAAATAAAACCAAAATTTAAAAAAATAACAGAAATAAACTAAAAGCAACAAAGGAATACCTTTCACTAGAAAACACATCATTGAGAGCATTCTCCATAACATCTTCATAGCTAACTCTATCCCCATTCTTCAACGATACACCGAGTATATACCTCATCTGGATTTCGTTGCTCACTTTATCCTGATGAATTTTAAGACTTGGACCCGCAGCAGCAATGCGACAGCTCATCTCGTTCAGACGCTTTCCGTCTAAACCCTTAACAGCGCAGACCTCCTCCATTCTCTTCTCAAACATCTCCAGGCGCGTCGATTTCAGTCGAGCGGGCTTTGTCTTTGGAACTTCGGTAACAAGATTTTCCGAAGAGTTGGAAAAATCAGCATCACGACTAGCACTCGTAACGATCGTCTTATTTGCTTTTGGAACATCTGCAATGATATTGTCAGACGATACAGAAGACGTAACATTGAAACTATCAATCAATGTCTTATCGCATGATTCAGAACTGTGACATGACTGGGGTATCAGTAGATCTCTGGCTTCAACAGCTAACGACCCTTGTGATTCGTCTGTGTAAACGCCTTCGTCCGACTGATGAGTTACGCTGGAATTTTCCGATGAATCGTGCGAGTCACTAGGACGCCATCTCTCCGCTATCAGTTCAACTCCCATGCCTTCCACCGCTGAGGATCCATCACCTCCGTCGTTTAGTCTATCCTCCGATATAAACAACGGACTATTAGACAGAGCACGACTCGTTGACGGAACAATCGAATTTTCAGATTCACAAATGTCTGCGTCATCAGCAGACGTTACAGAAGCGGACATTTTATTTCTTTCTGCAGCTGCTTCTAGTTCTTGTCGCTCTAGTTCTTGTTCTCGAAGTCGATCAAAGAACGGCAGATTGATGTTGAGATTGGCCACCGAAGGGTTTGTCTTGTATTTACTTCCGGAGCTGCTACTTAGAGCAGAAGTAACAGACGACACAGAAGATTTAATACGAGCTTTCGTTTTGCTGAAAGCATTTGATTCTCTCAGTTTTCGCAGAGGATTCGTGTCGTCAGAAACAGGCGGAGATATTCCGACAGGTTTATTTCTTCCCGGTAGACTACCACTGCTGGAAGAAGAAAATCGAGCAGAGTTTGACAGAAATTCTGCCGATGAAGCTGATGACGGTGCAGGACTGACTGCTGACGTATTGAGACCGGTTACAGTTCTTGATTGTAATTGTCCAGCAGACATAGGAGCACGCGTTAGGCTACTTCTCTTACAAACACCAGTATCACTCAAGTTAGGATAAACTCCTACAGCTTTTGCGGCAGATGAACTACGAATAACGGATCGAGTAATCACAGATTTAGAATCAGTATCTGATTGCTCACATTTGTCTTCCCGCTCTAAGCTACCATCTTGCGATCTAAACTGCCATACATTGCTTTCATTGGCTGATGACGCACTATCTAACGAGTTATCTAACGTTAAAGCTATTGGCACATCTAAGTAGTCTTCGCTATATCCTGGATAAATCAGAGTATTATCTAAGCTAACGTCATCCACAATTGTATTGGCAATATCACTAGAGTTTACTACACACTCACTGCTCGGACTTCCACCATTTTGATTGTTTCCATGATATGAACTTTGATTAAGTTGACTACTGATTTCATTTTTGTCTTCATTCCGTTCCAAGTCCAATTTGATATTCGGCGATGAGATTTGATTGATTGTTTGAATCATTTCTTTTGAAGATTTCTCGTCGTTCTTTCCCTCGCTGTCCCAGGCCTTCAATACTTCATCCATCAGCGACGGTCCCAGGTCAAACGACGTCTATACAATCACAACAGATTAGAAAATGTTTTGCACTTAATTCAAGCTTCATAAGCAACTTGATGCCAAATTAATTCACAATCACGATATATGAGAACATGATGTTGGACTAATCGCTTTTTTCACACCCATCTCTTCCTACCCAATATTTTGTCTAATTGTGTGCAAGTATCATCCAAGAGATATACGCTAAATTTAGAACAAAATATTCATGAATTTATCAATGAATATTATTGAGTATAATCACGATATAATCAGAGCTCAAAATATTAATATACCTCAAATACCTAATCAATAGAAAGTTGAACATTGATAAATTCACAGACTAAGAGAAATATCTTTGATAAAAATCTAAATAGCAAATGGTAAATATAAATAGCAATGAAACGATCAGCTTTGAAATACAATAGCTGTCACGAACAAATGACAATAAGAAATACACAGAGCTGATAAGAAAACTATTACAACCTTAGCTAATGCAATGGAATAATAGAGGCAATAGAACAAAATTCAGCTTAAAGTTTAATTTAAATACGTTCAACACAATGGGAAAGTTCAATCAACAAAACTTTCTCCAAAAGCACTCACCGTTATCTCGGGAATTTTGAAATCGTCGAACACAGCTTCGTTGCCATCATCATCATCATCATTGTAGACCTGTCGAGTAGACAACTCTCTCTCCTCTGAACGAGACTTGGGTATACTCTCAAAGTTCGTCTGCATGCTACTAACGTCCGTCAGCGTATCACTGAAACAAGAAAACATAGAAATACACATACAGCATAGCATCTATATCTAAAGACAGGCGAGTTTTCTGACAGCTTGCTTAATAAGCAGGAGACCAGACGCTCAAAAACCTACAATGTAATCTAGCACGACTGTAAAAGACAGTACACTTGTGATGATACTGAAACGGACGTTAAATTTATCCTTTATTGCAATTCTTTTATTCGTTCAAGATCAAACAAATAATGGGATAAAATAATAATGGTATCATCACAGGTCTGGAATAACTAACATCAAATCTGTATCAATTTGTGACACGACACAGCACGGTAAGAGCTATTGGCCCAGTAAGATTAATGAAGTGTCACAGATGGCTAACAATTGGTACTATCCAAGATATGATTAACCATGGAGAGGATTTTATAAAAAAGCTGCCAGGAACCTGCAATGTTGAATCAAAGACCAGTCAAAATCCTTGACATTCCTATAGAAATAGTCTTTTCAAAAAAAATCTGTAGCAATAATCAGCTGTGCTACAACGCGGTAGCATGGTAGTTCAAGCAAGAGTAGAACAACACACACCTAACCGTCAAACACCATATCCACTGGCTGGAGCCAGTGGAGATGATGGTAAGATATTCGACCGCTGATCAGTATGTGCGGGGTTCATATCCTGTGCTCGCCCGTCACTGACATCGCTTTCGAGTGACGAAACCGACGTTAACAATAGCTTTATCTATAAAAACAAGGACTAATAAACTTCAGCAAGTAATAAACAGTACGACACACTGGACACACCTCGACATCAGGCTGTAATTCTGCGGCGTGTCAGACTCGGCCGCGGCGTCGTGTCGAGTAGCGCTGTAGTCGCCGGTGACCGATGACGTCACGCTGTACCTGCTGACCGACAGAGAGCTGATGACGTCAGAGAGGCTGCAGTGACTGGCGGCACTGCTAGAGTGACCAGTGGTCAGCGGCGTGACGACGCCGTCGCTCAGCGACCCGTTAGAAGTGCTGCAGGCGAGACGAGTGGCCACGTCGCTCTCTATCGACAGCTTCGACTGGTCGATACTTCTGCGCTTCGTTGTCTCTCGCTGGGACTCGCTGGCACGAGCCGAGCGATGTAGGTCTTCTGAACTACGAGCTGAGATAATAATAATACGTACAATATAATAACACACAATACGTACTATTTAAAATAATATTATAAAATAGCAATACTATCTACAAGAAACAATGCGCACTTGTGAGCATTATTTTCAGGTGAGAAGAGGAAAAAGAAAATCGAGTATAACTGAGTTTTGGTTGGCTCATACTTCTTGAAGCAGACATCAATCTTATGTAATTCAAACAATATACAGAACATCTTTCATGCATAGACTTAATGTTTTACTATTTCAAATTCTCAATATTTACAAAAATAATAATAACGAAAACAATTCGAGCGAAAAAACAACATCGAGCAGTATTGAACCAAAACCAAGCGGAAGAGCAACAGAAATGTCTATAAAGATGCAAATCCATAATACACGGAACTCGACCAAAGATTATGCTAGAAAAGAGACGTACGTGGAGTGTGAACTTTAACGGGAAGTTTCTCAAAATCGCTGCCTATGAACGCAATGTCACCAAACATGGTTCCATCGCAGCCAACATGGCCTGTGTGCCGCAGATCTTGCTGTGGACCACTGATCATTCCTGCGTGCAAGCGCGCTAGCTTAACTGACTTCTTACTCGACTCTGTGCAACCAATCAATCGATTAATTAATTAGTTAATCAATCGATCAATTAAAAATCATTAGCAATCCATCAATCACGTAATCATCAATCGAGACATCAATATATTAGCCAATCAACCAGACATATTGGACCTGCCTGCTGTGATAAGATGATCTTGGAGTTGATTTTTAGAGTGCAAGCATTCAATCAGATAATCAACAACACAAAGTTTGCCTTCAAGCTCTACACCTCGGTTTCATAGCATAACCCTAAAAACACAAGAAAGGTATATCCATGACCAAATAAGAAGAAGATAAATTCAGAAGAAGATAAATTCAGAATTAGCAATTAATAGGTAAAACTCTTGCAATTCTACCTGTTCACTGAAGAAACAGAACAAACTAAACCTTAAAAAAGTGATTTTGTCATATTTTCCTTTTGTAGCTCTGGCATATACAACCCAAGATATGATAATTAGGTTTAAACTTTAAAGATTTAATTTATAAGCCGGTACCCATACTGCACCCATACTTTAACTGAGCAGTCAGCACACTGATAGACACTACTAATCAATGCACTGAACAAAATAGCACTGGTAGGCCTATATGCTAGAATCAAAATTTATCAAATATAAAGTAGTTCACAGTTACCCCTCCTAGAAGCTTTCTGTCTCTGTTGCTGACCAACAGGTTTTATGTCGATGTAGTTGGCAGCATTGGATGGATCAAAGAACCCAACACGATTGGTCGACTCGTGCACAGCCTTCCACATTCCAGGCTCCACTGGATTAGCAGGTCTGTGTAAAGAGTACAATACATCGTTACTGACCAACCAAAATGGCAACCAGACATCGTATGTTTAACAGTGAATCCTGAGTCACCCACTCAAAGTAATTAGTAAATTACTAAATTAATTAGTGATTAGTTAATTATTAATTATAAATCCAGAGTCATTGACTCAAAGACGCAAATTCTCTTCAACAAACAAGATCTGGAGAACTAACAAACAAAATAAACATGAACATATAATCTTGTAAATTTACCCAGATTAAATTTTGTCTCATTAAGCAAAGGCAGCGTCACGCGTAGACTGATGACCACTGCAATCATGCAACCGTTGGAGAAGGGTAAGTCTAGTTAACATCAATTGGACACATTTCAATCAGAAATATCAGCAGGAAATTTAAAAAACTATAAACCTCACGGATTCTAAAGAGAGTAAAACACTGCTTTGAACGATGAAACTAAAACATTTAAAAACAGCGGGCTACAAAACAACACAATAACTTTTACATTATGACTATGATATAAAATTATGTGTTTAACTAAATGTTATGAAAAAAAACCAAGAAAAATTTTAAAAATTACACAAAAATTGGAGTCAAACCGTTTATCCAGTACAGTGAGAATGTCTCCAGTTTTATAAATCAGGCAGTCACCACGTACCACTGTTGTCTCCTTGTGAATCATCATTCGCACAGGTTTAATCTACACAGATATGATACCAGATTACAATTAAGATATCAGAATAATTAAGTCAATATATCCAACTTATAAATCTATAAAAAACATAATGGCACACACGGGTCAGGAAGCTCAGATGCTTGTTTAAGACCCATTTCCTCCTTCCTCTCCATGGTTATTAGTAATCGTTGCCTTTTGATGGCGCATCAATTGTAGCCGGCGCGGATTTAAGAATAACCTTCCATCACCCTGGGATTTTTCCTTCCTAAGCTTTTACCAACATTCGGTCTTACAAGGTGGTCACCTACAAAGTACTAACCGAGGTCGATCCAGCTTAACTTCGATAATTGACGCGCAACTAAACCGAGTGCGCTAATCCCGCCGTCTATACCATATTAAAAGAAATAATAAATATAATCCTAACACTACATCAGCCAAATGATCTAATTTTAGTAACTGCAAATGTATTAAAATTTAACTGATAAGTGATTTACTTGTAAAAACTACATATCCATTAAAATTTAGCAGATAAATAAATATATATATCTATTATGATTGTGAAAAAATACATATATACTAACGCTACCATAATACACTAATTTGATCTCACTTTCTAGAGTAGTCTTTATATTCTCAGTCGTCTTTGTGTGATGTTTTGGCGTTTGTTAGTCCAAAGTCTGCATGGGACGTCCCTGATATTGTCTTATGGAGTGGAACCGGACGTTAAATTCTTATTGATTGATTGATATTAAAATTTAGTAGATAAACAAATATGAATCTATTATAATTGTGAAACAAATAGCAGATAAGTAAATGTGTTAGGTATGAGAACACTTTTGAGCTTACACCCTGCAGTGAGTTAAGGAGTTTATCAAATCTTGGTCTCTGGTGTGGGTCATGCTGCCAGCACTCTAGCATGAGCTCATAATGATCACGTGGACAACGATCAGGCTGCTCCAGGCGCTGATGGTTCACCTCTGATGATATATTACCTATAATCTACAACAGCAATAGATTATAGTGTCACATTCAGGCATTTTTCCATCACCAACATATAAATTTATAGAATTTTACCTTATTATGGTCATAGTTTGCAACAATATCGAACAAAAAACATATCTATATATTTATAACTGGTACTGACATACAGCTTCTTCCTTTACTGATCAAAGCACTTCTGATGACAAGCTGTGATTGCGTTATACAAAGGCTTATGATTGATTGATTGAAAATAGATGAAAAAAGTGTCATATTTGCTCAGTATATAAACACTTCACTTCTGATGGCAAGCTTCTGGTGTTGTGTCCAGGCCACTAAATTGACAAACAGCTAATTGTACATATCGTAAGAGGCGAGCAATCAAGAACTGAAGAAGGAAAATGGAAATCATCTCTGAAGTCATATTTCTTCCATGCAATCCACATTAAAGTCTCCACTTTAAAGGCACAGGTTTTTAATGAAGGAATTAACTAACTGCTCCAAGAGAAAGCGTGAAGCGTGACGGTAGTCTGTGTGTACTATGTAGGAATTTTTACCTTGACCCTGAAATTGACTGAACGCTAGAGAGAGATAGCCTATTCAGGTGAAGCTCTCTTTATCACTTTCACTGATTTAGTTGTATTAGTAGTGGCTTATTTAATCAATACATTCTCGTACAGTATGTAATTCAGTCCTCCTGGATTCATTTTTAAAGATTTTTACACGAATAAAAAATATATTAGTTACCGGATATGGCTGCTGGGAAGAAATAAAGAAAAGTGCAAGAAAAATAATAATCATCAAAAAGTAAATCGCCAGATTAAAGAAAAATACAAATAAATTATGAAATATGTTATTAAAAATTAAAAAATAATAATTTGAGAAGAAACAGAGTCACTGTACTTCTGGCGGGAATGAATATAGATTCTTTTACACAGAAATAAAAATTTAACTAATCAATATGTTAATAATAAAGGATTTTTCACATAAACTCAAATCTCAATTCTCACACAAAAAATTAATGTCAGAAATTTAAATAAAAAAGAAGAACATAAAGAACAAGTCAGTCAGAAAATCAAGCACATTTTAAGAAAATGATTACACTAAGAACGACATACATCGTTATTAGTAAATCCCGCCCACGGTTGAAAGCCGTATGAGAACATCTCCCATAGAGTTACAGCAAAAGCCCAAACATCTGACGCTGTGGTGAACGACCAGGAGGATATACATTCTGGGGCACACCTTACACACAACAAACAACAAAATCTTCTCATAGCCCATCTAATATATCTTAATCATCACCATCGCCATCGCCGTCGTCGTCATCGTCATCGTCATCATCATCATCATCATCATCATCATCTTCCCTTAATCCCAATTTAACCAGGTTCAGCATACGAATGGACAGTATATCCATTCGTTTAAGCTTTTGTAGCAATTTCTGGAGCCTGGGCGCTCACCATCCGAATGCCCTTTCTGACGTTCGTCAGAAAGGGCATATATCTAATATATCTTAAGTACAATCTATAAATGTTCACATCATTGTCATTCATTGACGTCCCAGACATCATCCTTGGATGAGCAAAAGGATGTTAAACCTTTATTATTATTATTATCATATGATAAATAGTATTCAGTAGTAACAATATCCGTAATAATCTGTTTTCCAGCATCAAAATATACGCCGTAAATGCTACGGAATTCGCCAAAACGTATATTTGTCAAAATAATAAAGTTATAATTGATATAACGTTTCTAAAAGATCTGATTTTCTAACATTTATTAGCCGAAGTACTAGCTGTTGTATTACTCATTATTTGTTAAAACCTCCAGATCATAAAAATTGCATGTATTTGACGAATAATAACGGTCTAAACTGGCACGCTAGATGATACAGAAACTCTGGTCTTAGGCGATTAGGCTACTTTACGGGCAGAGCAGCAGGCGCTTCATTGCTAGGCTTGTAGGTAAATTACATGTACATGTATATTCTTATTGATATAACATCCACAAAGAGATAAATAACCATAAGTAGGCATAAATGTTTTAATAGAAGACTTACCATGCAGCAGCAAGCTTTAGAGTTGCGTTAACGTTGATCTGGTAATAGTCAGCATCAACACCCAGGCATCTTGTCAAGCCGTAGTCCGAGACCTTTACCTACAGGTAGAAAATTATAGAGAATTTAGATATCGTTTTATAGGCGGCAAAAATATAAAGAATACATTTATAAAAGGACATATAGGAAAGATAACTAAGATAACAATCCAAGCATGATATCAAGTTTTGAATTGAATGCAAACTCATAGTGTATGCAATATTAGAAAAAGTACCAATATCGGCTGCTAACAAAACTTTCGTATCATAAGGATGTACTGCCAGATGGCAAGTTGGAATTTGAGCAAGTGGTCACCTTCTAAAGAGACAAGCATACAACCAACTGACTCATCGAATATTTTGTAAATTCACTACTCACAAGAGAGTGTGTATAACAACTGTCACACATGTTCATGCCTCCCGTGTCATTAGATTTTAACACTATTAACTTAATCTGGTTGTACATTTTTGTCCGAGGTCTATAATGGGTAGTGTTATGTTCACAAGCAACCCGTGCTTTTGTTCCATATCTGAGTAATTACATATACAAAGTATTCACATAAAACAAAGCAGTTACATATACAAAGTAATAACATATACTAAGTAATTACAAATAAAGAGTAATTACATACACAAAGCAATTACATATACAAAGTAATTACATATACTAAGCAATTACAAATAAAAAGTAATTACATACACAAAGCAATTACATATACAAAGTAATTACATAAACAAAGTAAAAGCTGGTAAAGCTAAGGTTAACGTCAGTTTCCTCACTCTAAAGCGAAGTCAGTGACGGGAGAGCCCAGGATTTGAACCCCGCACATACTGAACCACGGTCGAATATCTAACCGACATCGCCACTGGTTCCAGCCAGTGCCATATACAAAGCATTACATACACAATTTTTGGAAAAGACGAGGACGTTCCTGGCGCAGAGATCCCTATGAACGAAGTCCTTGGACTCGAGGTACTGCATGGCCTCACAGATCTGCACCGCCAGGTCACAGAGAGTGGCCACGGCAAAGTTCATCTTGAGCAGCGGGTCCTTGAGGCAGTCCAGCAGAGATCTCTGAGGTGCCAACTCCATCACCTGGTACACCATAATAACATCTAAACCAGTTTCATCACTGAATAATTAACAACGCTAGGAATTCCTAGATCAACCCTAGAAATTACCGACTTTAGCTAAACTTGGATTCAAAGGAAGAAGATGAAGATGAGTCGATGACTATTAATTAGAAAAATTTAAAATATAGACCACAAGTTATCCATGTAAGTTTAAATTACAGAGGTCACTAGAATAACGTTTTACTTATTCAATAAATTAACTGCCAACACGACTGGTTTTTAAAAACCACCTCCATATCACTGAAGCTATATACAAGCTTAATATACAAGTTCTCAAATTCTCAATTTTTCTCTTAAATGTACATGCGATCTTTTAATAAACAATTGTAGTTCTACTAAATTAAAAGCACCGGACACGATTGAAAACCATACAATAGAGACGTAAGCAGACGCTAACCAGCATGACGCAATTCTCGGCCAGTATCAGTCCGTGAACCTGAGCTAGACTCTGATGTGACAGAGAACACAGCGAGCTTATATCCCGCACAAAATCTCCCAAATCTCGATTCACCGTCGACTTGCTGATAGTCTTAACAACTACCTGCACCTGAGCGAACGGAGAAAACAAGTCACTATTCGTCGGTCCGTTCGGCAACAAACTCGTCGCCTCACCGATATACAGAGAGTTGTAAAATAATAGCTATTAAAAGACACTCCGTTGAAACTAGCTGAATCATCGCAGATGGTGCGTCAGAATGTAAGGTACGCAGTTAAATAAGTTCTCCTTGATGTGGTTAAACCAAAGAAACAAAACAATAAAGTGTTGAAATTGCTGATCGAAAGTAGCAGTACGCCGGTAGCACTATAACGCTAGTATTTAGGATTAAAAGCCTCAGGCGGCCCAGGTTTATTTCTAAGTCAGTCCAAATATAAGTATAACTTAGATCGCTTCACTAACACTGATGTAAAAATGTCTGGAAGGACAGTCATGTAAATCAACATATATGCGCATTCTACAAACAATAACATCTACTAGATAAACTGCAAAACTACTCAAATTATTTAAGTTACAAGTTTATAATTATTTAACAAAATAATTATAAACTTGTTTTGTTAATAAATACAATAATGCATGTCAATATATGAAATGTTCAATGCGATCATGCAGGCCTAATAGAAGGCCTATGTTCTTTCTTAACTACAAACTAATAGTTATTTTATGAACATACTTTACGTGTGAAAAAATTGTTGCATTACTTAGAGCATCAGCAGTTTCATTGCATTCATTATCAACCCTTCTTACCTTGGAACCATCGCACTTCCAGACAGCATGGTTGACGATGCTGAACTCGCCATGACCCAGCTCTCTCGAGATCGTCACGTCGTCCTCGCTGATCAGACACTGAGCTCCGCCCACTGGCTTCACTGACTGCGGCGACTTGCTCGACTGCGTGCACGAGGCGCTCAAGTCTTCCTGACCCTTTATCAGCATCTACACAAACAACATACATGACAACACCTAGCACCACCATACAATCATCAAAGCAAGAGGCGCTCAAGTCTTCCTGACCCTTTATCAGCATCTACACAAACAACACGTTTATGACAACACCCAGCACCATCATACAATAAGTCTTTCTGACCCTTTTTCAGCATCTACACAAACAACAAACACGTTTATGACAACACCTAGCACCACCATACAATCATCAAAGCAGAGGCGCTCAAGTCTTCCTGACCCTGTATCAGCATCTACAACAAAAACAACATTGTACAATGCTACTAAGCTCATGACAACACCCAGCCTTACAATACAAACTTCAAGGCAAGTTTCTGAAATGGCTTAAGCGTTTAGCTGTTCGCATGAGCAATGAATTCTTAATGATTTAAAAAATCAGAATCCTACCTTCATCTACGACAACATCAGATACAATAATACATAAAAACTCATGAATGAAGAAAATTATTAGATCAAGGATGTTAAATTCAAAAAGTTCTAATTTAAAAAAAATAATGATACGGATTAGGTACAGCAAAACACGAAAGGAATATACTGTGTCGTTAGCCGACATAAATTTAAATAAATACAGGTTCAACTTTTGGTCCTAATATATTTTAGAAAAGATTCAATTCTTAATTTGTCACTAGCAAACACAACCTTGAAAATTACGCCTTTGATACAGATTAATATGCAAATGGAACTCGACGGTTTAGTCGTTAAAACGTTTACAAGCGTCCTATACGAACTCGTGATGATTAGAATCTTTAAGTCTAGAACGCAGACATTAATCTATACTATCCGTCTGTACAGTAGACATTAAGGCTACGTTACCATAAAGCTATATAGATAATTAAAGCTGATTGTAGTGAAATTAGTTGGGAAAATAGTTATGTCAGTATATATTCATCATCATCATCAGTTCCTTGAGTTCTGTACAGAACATAGGGCGGCAACATTCCTCCATTCGTTTCTATCATCAGCAATCTTCACAGCATCTTCCCACATGTGATATGTTTAATGCTCTCAAATCCTTGTTAATCGTATTTAGCCAAGTACTTCTAGGTCTTCCTCGTTTCCTTTCTCCTTGAGTTGGCGTTCAATTAACGTTCAATTCAATTGTCTTTGAGTATCTAACCTCAGACATTCTCAGTAAATGCCCTAAAAACCTCAACCTTCTCTCAGAAACTATTTCATCTAATTTTCTTTGTCCACTCCTTTCGAGTACTGTTTCATTTTTGACGTGGTTCCAATAGTGGATATTTAAAATTCTTCTGAGGCATCCTTGTTGAAAACAGTTCAATTTGTGCTTTATTTTATTAGTACTTTCCCAGGTTTCACATGCATACATTAAAACTGGTTGAATAATTGTGGAATATATTTTTATCTTTAATTGCTCCTCTTTTTTTAATTTAATTTAATTTATTTCAGCCAGTCATGTCAGTATATATCAGAAAGTTTTATTAGGAGGGAAAATAATTATAACGTCATGACGTTACAGTGCCGTATCTGTGACGCGTAAATTATGCAAATTAGTAAACATTGCAGTTGTATACAAGGTAAGCGTAAAATTAAGTCGGTGTGGTTGTTGACGCCCTGTTACATGTGCTGTGTATTGTGAAAACCTGTCGGTGAGTTGGTACTGGAAATCAAGGGAAGATGAATGATGATGATGAGTCACACTATAATTTCCTACAAAAAATGGAAAAAACATTACAAACCTTTTTAATTTTAGTCAATGCTCCGGGATCATTTTCTTTCTTATAGAATTTTCTAAGTCGACGTATCTCCGGCTTAGTCATGCCCATCTCGACGAGGTCCTCGTCCTCCAGGTACTTGATTTGACCTATGGTGTTGACCTTGAGCACCTTGGTGATGTGGGTGTAGTAGTGGTCGAGCTCGGCCTCCACGAGGAACTCGTAGAGCTCTTTGGGCTGAGTCATCTCCCAGCAGAAGCCTCGCAGGTCCTCACAAGTCAAATACACCGGCTCGACTGAGGATACCTGAAGGAGCTCTGCCGCAAGCTTATAATGGGCTTTCTTTCCACGTGTGGTGCACGATTATTTAGCATCTATCCAATATTCCACTCGACAGATATAACATATATCCAAAGCAAAGTTTTTACTGAAGTCTAGTGATTACAGTCCTCACCTAACTACTGTCATATCGTATTATCTAGTACTTCGATCATGACCTCAAAGACTTGTAGAGACAACAACTAACAACGTTAGAATCTAACTGCTCCTCTCTCCAGCACTTCCCTAACTACGAGTACTAACTATTTAATCTGTTAAAGACCCTGCTTATGATGCTTATCACTCCAAAGGAAGTTCAAATCTTGAGTATAAAAACCTATTTACTATAGAAATAATTATATCCACTCTTCAGATCTGTAGTCTGTTCAGAACAACAACCATAAATTAATGCATGGTTACGTATTTTAAAGAGAATTGACAATAATCAGCAGAATTATAGCTCCAATTGTTTGGTTATAATTTAAATTATTTAATTATAGTTCCAGTAATATAATTCTAGTTCCAATAGTTTAATTCTTGTTCAAATAGTTTAATTTTAGTTCCAATAGTTTAATTCTAGTCCCAATAGTTTATTTCTAGTTCCAATATTTCGTTAAATTCTAGTTCCAATAGTTAAATTCTAGTTCCAATAGTTAAATTCTAGTTCCAAAAGCTTAATTCTAGATCCAATAGTTTGCAGTTTGCTTGAGTTCAGTTGATCAAGCACTGGTCACACTAACATTGATCTTTACAGGGTGAGTAAAAAAAAGATAACACCTGCAAAAAGTTTAAATATCTCAGGCTATTGTTAATATTATCCAATAAAACTTTTACCAATTACTAAAGGCCTAATTTCTGACGGGGTGGCTAATTTTCATCCATTTTGGTACATAGACAGGCCAGTTATGCAAGTTTCAGCAGAGCAACCCCTCCATTTTTACCTAAAAATGGCGTAAAGCACCTCCTGCAGTTCTGTCTTGTTTTTGGGCTTCGGCTGGTGTTTCTGATAGAGATGTAGCATGGTTCTCCAGATTTGGTAATCTAGAGGATTATGATCGGGTGAGTATGGAGGCCATTCATTCTTCTTGATGAAATCCGGGTTTCTCTCGCTGATCCTTTCCTGTGCATGACGAGATGCATTAGCCGGAGCACCATTCTGCTGAAAGATGAAACCATTTGGTAGAGGAGCATGGCAATCATCAAACAGCTCCGGAAGCAAAGTACTGACGTAATACTGAGAGTTCACCATTACCTTCTCGTCAATGAAGTGCAATCTGCCCTTACCATTGTAGCAAACGCCATTTTAAGATAAAAATGGGGGGTTGCTCTGCTGAAACTTGCATAACTGGACAATCTATGCACCAAAATCGATGAAAATTGGCCACCCCATCAGAAATTAGTCCCTTATTAATTGGTAAAAGTTTAATTTGAAAATATTAACAATAGCCTGAGATATTCGAACTTTTTGCAGGTGTTATCTTTTTTACTCACCCTGTATTCAACGTCTTTCAATACATCAAGAGAACACCTGTTAAATAAATAAATAATACATTAAATGAATAAATCATATATCTCATTTTTAGAAAACATAAAATAACTGAATATAATAACTTGCCTAATAACTGACACCTCGATATTCCTTTTGAAATTTATTTAACTAAATTTCGCCTGTTAAAAACATGTCGAACTGAATCAACTCAAATTGTCAACTGCTATTGTCTCAAATTGTCAACCAAACCAGAACCGAACTTTTATTTTCAACAAACCGAACCGAACTCTCAGATTGTCAACTGCTAACCGAGCCTGAACTTTCATTTTCAACAAACCAAACCGAACTCTGTAAATTCACAAAACTCCCATCTCTAATTTTTAGTCACACTTTGCAATCCAAATTTGTCTTTCTAGCAATATCCCTATACATGAAGGAAGTATACACATGTGACATAATTAAACAAATTGTAATCATTACCCCTTCTGTTTTATATTTAGGATCCAACGGAAGATTCAACAATTTTATCCCTAATGTCTGGATTAATTTAAGTCCAAGAAAATCACTCAATTTGATTTAAGATGCTACGTACATATCTTGTGCATGAGAATTACAATAGAATCATCAGACCAATCAATGAGATTGAGGCAGTATCGCAATGTATTGTTCCTTAGAGTCTCAGTTCCATAGAGGCTCAAGCGGCGAAACACTTAATATAGGAAATAAGGAAGAAACAAAGAAACAACTATTTCAATTCTTACAGGCAAATTTTGTTTCCTCTAAAGTAACAGTTGCAATGGTGTGGTAGTGTTAATTTCAGGTCACAGTAATGATCCGCGTGACAATCAAGGGGCATCACATTTAAGTGATCATCTTTTCTCTGAATGGTAAACAGTAAGCTTCAAAATCGATTTCACGAATTGGTGCAATATCTGATTGAGCAGAGTTTTTATTGCATTGCTGCCATTCTTTTACAATAATTATATAGATTTATAATTATTAATATTGCTCTCAATAGTAACCACAAAGCAATGGCTAAATATCTAAGCTTTAACTGCATGAGTAACTTGGGCAAGACAGCTCTGCCACTTGGTTTGAGTTGCATATTTGAGTAATTATATATTATTATAATTATATGATAAGTTAGAGTTTTTACTGTATTGCTTCCACTGAGCACAATTACACCAGGTATCAGTTCACTTGTACAGAATGTATACTGGAAAAGGTCTTAAATCTGCTGCTGGGAGGCATACCCTATCCAGAAATAACTACTAAAGTAGTATCTGATGAGGTAAAAGCCGTGGAGATGGAGAGACACCTGGATGATCTTCAAGTTCTCACTAGTCATGAAGTTATTCTACGGTTGTGTGTTGTGTGGGGATCTGCTGCGTCTCAGTACCATAGAGGCTCAAGCGAAACACTTAACATAGGAAATATGAAAGAAACAAAGAAACAACTATATCAATTCTTACAGGCAAATTTTGTTCATTTTGAGGTAACAGTTGAAATCGAAGGGAGAAATGTGGAAAGACTCAGCAACTGCCTAATTCGGACCATAGGGACAGTGATTAGTAAAAGAGATACTGAATTTCCAGTTTTACAGTAGCAGAACCTAGGTAATCCGGAGATACGGTACGATATAAAAGACTTTAGCAGATTATATATTGTTCCAGGGATGTCGAGATCCGCCTGACAATTCTCACACAGACACCAGCAACGAAATAAAGCTGTTACAACACCTAGTCAATCTGAATGAAGATGGAGGTTTTCAGCGGTGGATTAAGACTCTTACATATGGATACAAAGTAGTTTGTGATTTTACGGGTTCCGTGGGGACTTAAATTTCAACGGAAATCACACTACTGTGTCCATACACTTCACTCTATCCTCAGAAGGTGAAAGAAAATTGGAACACGTTATCTATGCTCTACAAAAACATCTAAGAAAGATTCATGCCTTGAGTGATGATGCGACAAGCAAGCGCTGGCAACAACTTTCCAGAGAATTAGAAAATGACAAGGACCCGTCTCAGAATCTTCTAAGCGACGTGCTAAGAATTAGGCAAGGTTTTGATTTGGCTGGAACTCTAAAGCTCTACATTGGTGTATTTCGGTATTAATCCTGGGAATTATGCCGTGCCACTAACGAATACTGTAATGTATTGGTTTTTGATCCTAAGTTTCAAAAAGGCAAATATGCACCCATAAGTTGCTACACAAAGCTACCATTTATTTATAAGGTTTATAAAGAGCCCCTCGTCTCTCTCTTTATAGAGTTCATTAAGTTGCATGTCCAAGTCCCACATTTCTACTCACTGTCTGTTTCCAGGTTCTCTAAAGTGAACCTGTAGGCTGTTACCAAGGCTTGTCAAAACTTTATTTGATTTTAGTTGGTAGCAGGTAAAAGATGGAATCTAGGTAGTTCCCTATTGTCCTTTTTAGCAGTACTTGCCTAGAACAACACGAGCAATAAATAATCCATTGCTTTCTATTAAAGTGGTTCGTATAAAATACGCATCCCTTTAATGTAAAATAGCTGCATTATCATATTTATCGTCACTAAAATCAGCATCATGCTAGAATGAGAAATTTGACGTCAAACTTATACTGGATCATCCAGTACGAGGATATGCCGTCCAGATATAAGGAATCGATGCTATCCAGTCTGGAAGTCGTTGATTTTCATTTATTAATTTTGTAGGCTGATTTTTCTCCTTAACTAATAGAGATGCACAAGATCAATTCAGTGCACTGGTACAAAAGTACGCTGCGGGACGAGGTCTACGCGAGGTATTGAAAAGCAGAATCGATGAAGACGTTGGGACAAATTCTCAGTCCAATTAGTACAGCAGATTCTCCTTACTCAGTTCTTTGCAAAGACTAGAGCACTGATCACCGCCATATTTACAAATGAGTAAATTGTACAATGCTTGCAATCAATAGATTTTGTAAAATTACTAAATTAATATGCGATTGTTTCCCTTTATTTGAATTGAAAATATCAAAAGAAACAAGAAATAACGAATTTCCAAATTGTTGTATTAATCCGTAGGACGTACGACCGGGCGATTCTCAAGATCTATTAAAAAGAGTCACACGCATGAGATATCCATAGATCGCCTCAAGTCCGTCACGAGAGTCAAATATTATTATTACGAAGTATCTCACAGCTGACCCCGAGCGCAATACAAAAACGACCTTACACATTTTGATAGACAGACTAGATCAATATATCAACGAGTCTTCTGTTTGATAATATAAGGCATGCAAACAGAACGAAAATACAGCATCAATAGTTGTTATTAGATTGAATTGTTACATTAACAGGTATATAGCATATACCTCTCTAATGTTGTCATAAGCGGCATACCATAGATACACATTCCTACCCTAGATACTCAGTTTGTTGTCACGCTCCAAAATATGAACTCCATCGATCAAAATGTTTATCCCTTCACAAAAGTTTATGCGTTTTCCAAACTTTAAAGTAGTCTATAATTAGAGAATAATGGTTTCTTAGGAGGTTTCCCGTTGTCTCTCAGTTCTTGCTTTCTCAGTTCTTTTCGTACGAGGCTACAGCCTCGTACGAAATGTGCAATTTACGCTTGGTCTATTCTTCAGTGTCCCGGACACAACAAAGGAATATATAGCATACATCTAGGTAAAATTAATAAGTTATCTCCCCAGAATTAAATATTCACAACTCGAACTATTAAATGCAGGTAGCTTTTAATGAAATACTGATACGTTGATTATCAGTGATTGGCTTGTCAACACAGTGCTTGAAGAAACGATTCGCGCAGATTGTAGTATATTTAAATAGTGATCGACGAATTGATGGACGCAGCGATAGATGTAATGACTGCAGCAAAAGAAGGACGCAATGATCAACATAAAGACTGCATTTAATTAAATACAAACGTTGAAATAGGGAAGAGTCAAAAGTATGAAACTTTGAATCAATAATTTAGAGCATTGACTGCAGCAAGGACGGAAGAAATGATTGGCACAGTGATAACAAAGTCTACTGGAGAACTGTACCGCCTACAGGTGTACCTTCGACATCATCTGACAAAGCAGAGAAAACTAGATGAGAATCTTATTTATACTAGACCATAAAAAGCTTCTTTGTTACACAGGCTTAAAGTAAATCATTTGTGAAAATAAATCCACTTATCTTATCACCTTATCTGATCCCGATTCCTAAAAACATGAAATGAGAAACCCAAGACTTCATCTAGTATCAGGTAAACATCGAGCACAAAAAACAAAATGAGACACGAGAAACAAACATGCATGTAGCACACCCACCCTTTCACTGAAACAAATGCACAGATACACACAAGGCACACATACACAACAAATCAGATATATATTACTTTGTAAGAAATTGAAAGCGTACGCCATTTGCTAAAGCTAAAAAGCATATGCTAAAGTAAGTTTTAACATCAGTTTCCTGTTCGATGCCATATCAGTGATATCGGGGACGGAAGAGCTCTGAATGCGAGCCCTGCACTTACTGATTCGCTGTAAACAACCTGCCAATATGTTACCGACTCAGTCTATACTTACTCAGGTTCTGCAAATGCTGAAAAAGAGCAGACCAAAGGACACTAAAACTTTATCACTCAAACTGAAAATGTGCAAACAGAGTAGAATCCAAATAATACGATCATAGAACCGCACCTAAAAACTCGCATATATTAAGTCTGAGTATGGAAGGTTACCAGCAAGTCAGAATTAGTCGTGATGCACTTTATTTGATAACCCAGTTCTACATGCATCAACAAGCACTGCAACTACACGTACAAGCACACATAGTACAGGTAAAATAACGCTGCAGAGTATTAGGGTCAAGCAGCGAGTCTTCAGTAGAAACAACTAGCTAATTGTAACTTGAAGCCCCTCATACTCAATGAACTTCATTCATCTTACAATATGATATACGTGCAGCTTTCGGTTCTATTTACACTCACAATACACGGGTATGTTCACCAAATCGAATGTACTGCACTTTTAACTGTAGCTACCAAAACATTAGAATTGCTTATGTATAAGCCTACACAATGTTATACATTCGAGCAAATTGCATCTGCAGAGCTTAATAGTTGATACGACTTTTGGAGAGCAAGAAGACGACAAACTTACCAACATACTAATATCGAATTCAATCAACGATCCTCTCCGCTACATTTGAATTTAACTGATTAATCTTAAAACACAGAAAATGAATGTATAAACCCTTGTTATCTGTAGAATTTATGTATATACCTGTAGGTCTTTTTACTACTAAAGCTGTATTTACATCATATAAATTACAAACATTTCCGCTAAGTAATACAAGACTTTCGAATATGTTGAACCAGTTAAGATCTTGTTACAACATCAACTGAAGTAAATTAGCATATCGGGGTGCACCTGTATAGCATGGTTACCGTATTTTGTCACTAATATGCATTTCTGTAACAACTAAAATAACCACCATTGATGAAAATCTGTGAATTACTTGAATACTCAAACGAAAGACTTACGTTGGAGGCATGCAAACACCCCAAGTGTGAATAGCAACCTTTTATTATTTTATTGCAAATACTTGATAAATCAATAGCTCTAGAAATGTTCAGTTTCTAACAGATTTTAAAATTGCAGCTTCAAGTCACAAACAACATCGATGCACGCAATATGCGTATCATTTGCGATTTAGCAGTTGTTTACATCGAAATCATTGATTAATACGAATCAATATAGGAATCATTATACCATCAGCACGATCGTTCAACTCCAGTACTATGGTCAACTGCGCTGAACCCCCCCACCACCAAATATTCATATTTACTACCCGTGCCTAACCCACTGTATACCTGTCGACGTACACAAACTGGATCTGCAAAATAGAGAATAAGTTTGTCTTTTGACGTGAAAAATAAAAAAGGTGTCTCAATATTATTAATAACCAAATATGACTTTATTTAACTAGCCTATCCCAAACATGTTACATAGTTGCAAAACAGACACCAGTATTTTACATCGATATCAAGTAAATATATGGTAATGCAATAATATAGTATTAATTACTTTGGCGAAGTCGGTTAGATATTCGACCGCGGATCAGTATGTGTGGGGTTCAAATCCAGGGCTCTCCCGTTACTGACATCGCTTTTGAGTGAGGAAACTGACGCTAACCTTAGCTTTACCAGCTTTAATATATAGTAAAAGAATATAGCACTATGCAGTAATAACAATATATAACAATAATGGAATAGTACAGGCTAAGTAGAAATACAGCAGCATTATAATAATTATGTAGCAATATAACATAATAATATTGTAATAATATAATATCTTATAATAAGTACACTCCATATCATCTCAGTATAAATAAATTACTATTTAATATTAGGGCGCTTGCTTGTCACAACCTACTATTAAGAAGGTTTCAAACTCAGCCCACAGACCCACCAATCTCAACTAGGACCACAAAATCATTGCAGAAACTTAGTAGAGCAAATATGCTCATTGAACAAGACTATAAAAATAAGTACACTATGTGATATCATTTTAAAAAGATAATAAAGGTCGAGGAACCGGTTCACTTCCAGCAGGAATTACTTTTAAAAAATTGGACTTCAGTAAAATGTTTCAATATATGTAAACAAAATACACATAAATTACACACTTGTACACACACATACTAGCACACACCTACATACACAGACTTGCACACACACATACTGGCACACACCAACATGCACACACACGAACATTCCGGATTGTTTATAGAAGCAGTTACACAATTAAAGCTGAGCCAGGTGTAAGTAGGCTATTCACATACCTCCAGTTAGATTAGTTTCACAGCACGACTGAAGTGGACTTTTTCTAAAGATGAGCCGCTTTCAGATAACTAACAACGCAAGCTTTGTGTTGATATAACACAAACACACTCACGAACTATCGCTCGTAATCAATTCACAGAATGGTCAACACGCTCTCAATACCACACAGAAAAGTAGGAAATTGTTGCATCGAATCATACATATATTAAATGAAATGTTCTTATAGAAAATATAGAAGCCGCCAAAATATAGAAGGCGCTTTTAAGCTCAAAGTCGTGCATGACTTTACTCAGATACTTGTCTATCCGCTCTCTCAGTTTTCGATTCTATTGCCTTTTAATATTTTTGCCCGAAATTATAGTTACAGATATATTATATTAAAGAAGCAGCAACTAAAACGAAATCACACAATTTCTGGAAGGATGCGAATGTCGGTTAATTTCACCATCCACAATTCTACAATCCACTGCTAAATGTAAGTAACTGTAGAGTAGCTTCGGTAATTAATTCTATTTGACACAGGCTCACACTCCGTTTATTTAGATTTCAGAATTATATTTTTATCACTTCTTTACAGTTATACCTCAAATGATGCGTCCACTCTTTACTAGACATATTGCCAGGATATATAATTAATTGTAACTTTAATGTTTAACTTTTGACAAATGGAAACATAAGTTCATAATTGATTTGACTAGTAGCAATAATGTCGCTTAGGTCGTTAATGTTTTATAACATCCAGCCTGCCTGACGAAAGGCTAAAAGCATTGCAAACCACAAGAAGTAGGTATAAATGCAAACTACGGAAAAGCCGTATAATAATATAATCAATTCGTTGAATATATTCACGACATAATAAGATACGACAAGTCCAATCTCGATAAAGCCGTTCGGTTTGTAAGAAGTTAAGGCACAAATAAAGACAAGACGACAAGTTCTGCAGGCCTATAGCACAGGCCTGCAGCACTATGCTATAGGCCTATAGCATAGATCACACAGTGTAAAAATATACAGCATGACTGAGTAAACTCGTACGCATTGAAGTAAAAAAGTCTGTTCGTTAGCAGATAGCATTACAGCAATGACCGCACTCTCACAAAGAATCCTTTCACTCGTAATTACAGCAGAGGTCAAGAGCGGCAGAAGACTATAATCATCATCGAGTAGCAGAGCATCAATCAAATCTGACAACTGACTTACCTGAGCGACCCCATAGACCCACCACGATCTCCCTATAGCACGAGCTCGTAGAACAGCAATAAAATAATAACATAATAATAATACTATAGCACATAACATTGCGCACTCTATGTGCTACGGTACATAAGCTCTGATAAGAAAAACATTATGTTCTGCTGCATTCTTGCGTTATAGCACTAGTTATAATACAGGACCGCATTTATCTAACATAATTACGGAAAAATACATAACCATGCGCGCTCAGAATGCTACAGTGAGATGAAAGATTCTTGTTAACGTTGTATTAGTAAAGCTCAAATGAAAGAGCCGTTATTTAATTGTATAGGAGTGAACTTATTTGGTCAGAAATAATTAAGTTAGTGATCAGTATATGTGATAATAGAGTTTTAAGCTTAAAAGAAAGTTTGTGGGCAATCAGTTAGGTGTTACTATAGTGATCATCTAAGGGGCAGGTTCAAGGCACATATTCATACGAGTCAGCTTTCAAGATCAATTAAGAGAACCCAAAAGATCAACAAGTTCATCTCTTTACAAAATGCTAAAAAGTTACTCTTTAATCTGCTCGACTGAAAAATGATCGCACGACCGCAGGAATCACCAATTAAAAGTTCATGACGTTCCTTGTCGCTTTACACATTGAGCTATTGAAACATTCAACGGCTCATCGACCGGGATTTCCTTATTTATTTACTCACCAGCGTCCTCCAGGGCACCATGTGTTGATTAAAAAATAGCAATGGAATTCTCTTGCAGAATTAAAACCCCGACAAATGCATTTCGAAGAATTTTAAAAAGAGCCTAATAGTGTTCAGGGTGAAACCTTTAAAATAGTACTATTACGCGATTTTAGACGAAATTTTGAGCACGCACATATAGCGACGAACAAATCAAGAGAGTAGGACACTTAACATTTCGCTGTAAATTACATTTCATTTAGCTTTATCTAGCTAGCTATACAGTACAACATTAGAATGCAGCTGACGACTAAGCTAATCGCCCTTAATTCGTTCATAACATTGTAGGACATGAATGCAGTAAAACCATTTCATCAACTGTAATGAAACTGGTAGAATCATGGGGGCGAAAGAAGGACGTCGCTGCAACGATAAATATCAGTTGACGTACGGTGAGTGCGAACATAAAAATTAGAGATGGGAATTTTATGAATTTTCAGAGTTCGGGTTCGGTTCGTTGAAAATGAATGTTCGGTTCGGGTTCGGTTAGCAGTTGACAATTTGAGAGTTCGGTTCGGTTTGTTGAAAATGAAAGTTCGGTTCGGTTCGGGTTCGGTTAGAACAAGAGTTCGGGTTCGGCTTGCTTTCCAACTCGCAAGAGTTCGATTCGAGTTCTAAATGGTTTGGTTTGGATAATGTTACAATTGTTTAACATTACTTATAATAATCATGGTTATGATAAACATGTTTAAATGGTTTATGGTAAATGTGCTTAAATAAATACAAGAAGTCATAGTAACTGAAAAATATGACAATGAAAAAATGAGAGAAGTGATATAATATATTCCTGTACATTTCTTAAAATACTGTAAGTTGAAAAACAAATGTTCAGAAAATAGATATTTAGCTTTATTACGGTATCTGAAATATTCTCCTTGATTATAACCAGAAAATAGAATGCTTCATCCATTTTTTTTTAATTTTGTCACTAGACCTATATATTAGAAACGTTTATAATTATATGGAAATGTCTTGGCTACAATTTGATGCAATATATCAGAGACAAAGTGCAATTTCTTAACATAAAATATGGAATAAGGACGATTTCGTAAACACATGTACTTCCACAGAAAAATGATCATAATATATACATTTTGCTATCAACTAAACCAGTAATAAACTAGAAGTGTCTGAAATACCAGTGACTTTTGTAGTGCTTTCTCTATCTCTCTGTCTCTCTCTCTATCTCTTAGTGCAGAGCCTATTACAGGTCCATGGTATATAAAGCCTCCATTTTTCTCGGTCTTCCGCTTTCCTCTTCATGTCCACATATGAGTGAATCTTAAAATCATCTAACATTTATAATCTTGGTCTACCTCTGCCTCTTTTTCCTTCCATTTTGCCTTGTATGACCTTTTTTAATAGACTTTACCCTCTTAGAATGAGTCCTATCTAACTCTTCTCCCTATATCTTAATACATTTATCAACTGTCTATCTTTACCAACTCACTCCAGAACTTCTCACTTGTAAACTTCTGAGTCCAGCTAATCCTTTCCATTCTTCTCCATATCCATATTTCCAATGCCTCTAGTTTCCTGATATTTTCTTTCCCTGATGTCCATGTTTCAGATCCATATAACAGCGTCGTCCATACCAAGATTTTCGCTGTCTTTATCTTAGTGTCTTTCTTTAGGATTTTTGTTAAAAGTTTCCTATAATCAAAAGTTTCTTTTGCCTGTGCAATCCTACTATGTATTTCAGTCTCACATTTCCCATCATCTGTTATAGCAAGACTTAAATATTTGAAACTCCTTACCTGTTACAATTTTTTAACATTTATTATAATATTGACTTCACCTCTATTCTGGGATACTCTCACTACTTTTGTCTCTTTGATGTTATTCTTCATTCCATATTTCAATGCCATATCATTCAGATTATCCATTATCTTCTGTAAACCAGTCTCGCTTCCTGCTACCATTCCCTTGTAACCCTTCCGTTCCTTTGTATCGCTATCTGTTATTAATTTTTTAATTTGTGTCGGAACCAGCCTTACCTGAATATATGCTGTTGGATACTGTAACACATGTAAATGCAAAAACTAAAAGATATTTATATTGTTTTTACTATCTTAATAAAATGTCAGGCTGGCGAAGGAGAAAGGAACTTCAAGATTTCGGTTCAGTTCGGTTTGGACGAAGACAGGGTTCGGTTCGGGTTGGGTCAGAGTCTTGGTTCGGGTTCGGTTCGGCCAGAGTCTGGGTTCGGGTTCGGCCAGAGTCTGGGTTCGGGTTCGGTTCGGTCAAAATTCCTGATTTTTGGATTCGGTTTGGTTTGGGTTCGGTTCGATTCCCATCTCTAATAAAAATATCCATTATATTGCATGTTCCATAACATAACTATGAATGGTTATCAATGAGATCTAACAACAGATCTATGATATAACTGAGAGTGGTTGCCATTTAGATCTAACAACTGATCTGTTCTCTCTGATCTAACAACGATCTGTTTAGTTCAGTTTTATATTGCGACCTTAACGGTTGCACAATTTATCATTTCCATGTCCAATAGAGATCCAGGAATTAAGGTATACATTGAACTTATATATATAATATACCAGTGACATGACTAATTTTTACTGCATATTCTAAAATAAAAACCTAACATCTGGTTACTTCAACAAGAACTTCAAACATATAAACCATACACTTCTAAAACCTAACTGCGAGTTGTAGACATGAATAACACAAGAGAATATAAGCAGACCATATGAAGGTCAAGCTCGTACTTAAAACCTTAGAATATAAGAACTTGATATGTATAGAAGCGTTAAGTCAAGATATGGGCTAATTATACAGTTACATAAGCACTACACACTCGAGCTATGAGTCACATCGATAGATCGATTATCAGAAAACTCTGCCTAAAGCTTAGCAAAATTGCGCCGTAAATCATAGCTGTATAGAGCTGTATAAAGTAGTACCATCGATTCGAACTTTCCTACAGCGAGAACTTAAGCTATCAATAAATTACTTTAAATACCAGAGTCGTTACGACAGTAATAAGCTAATATTTAAGGCTTTTAAATATATAGTCCATACATCTAGAGCTATGTTTTACAAAGAAGCAAATGTGAAGCCATTTCAATATATCTATTAATTATACAATTACATAAGCATAGTTAGAAATCACAATCATTGACTCACTTAAATCAATCCGGCATAAATATTGGCTTCCTGGTTGCCAATGCTCACAAAAATGGCAAAGTAGCAGCTTTAATAAAGCCAGAGCTTTCTTCTCATCCGTCTATCTGTCGCTCGCTCGCTTAATTAAGAGTAAATACTGCCAAAAACAGTATGTACACACACACACACACACACACACACATATATATATATATATATATATATATATATATATATATATATATATACACAATATATATATATATATATATATATATATATATATATATACACAGTATATATATATATATATATATATATATATATATATATACATACAGTATATATAATATATATATACAGTTGCAATGACAGTCTACAATCACGTCCTAGAGAGCTCTCCATCGATCATTTAGTGGGCCCTATCACTTCGGAAAATATATTTAAATGTAACATTTGCAACGATTGAGATATTTAAAGCAGTCTGACGTGGTTTTCATAAACTATACCGTGTGTTGCCTATATGCGTTAGTCGATTAATTTTAAAGCCAAACGTGTATTTTTATTGCTCCAAATTTTATAAAATGAACAACATTTACAAATACTATATTTTACTCAGCTACAATAAATCTAATGAATTGTTTTACCCAATAATTTCGGTCACTAAATTTTTATGGACAATCCTTTGCTTAAATAATAGACCTACTCCTCCAGAATATTTAAGAATCTGCCAGTGATCGAAAGCACACATAAATTCGTGCTAGCAATTAAACAATTCGAGTCACACAGAACAGCTATGGAGTATAATTTACATGAGAAATCTCAACAGATAATCATTCTCCATTCATCACGCTACTGATCAGTTCCGCCTAACAGTTCATAATCAAATCCCATCCAGTGATCATCTACAGGAACCAGACCGTGCCTGCTAATCTCCGCAATTACACGGCAACAAAATATCAACCGCTGCGTCATTTCATAAACTGTTTGTGAATAATGCATGTGTTGGACAGTCTGGATGATAGATCCGATGAATTAAAATATTCCATTCATATATCTTACTCTTAGTGCACTGCCTAATGGCAGGTCCATGGTATATAACGCCTTCACTCTTTTCTGTCTTCCGCTTTCCTCATCATGTCCATATACGAGTGGACCCTCAACTCTTCTACAATCCACATCTCGGTCTGCTTATGCTTCCCTTTCCTTACATTCTACCTTCCATGACCTCCTTCAGTAAACTAGCCCTTCTCCCCATAGAATACGTCTTATACAATTCTTCTTCCTATTCTAATAGCACTCATCAAGTGACATCAACTGTTTGTCGCACCCACTATCTGCAACACTTCTTCATTTGTAACTTTTTGGGCTAAGCTAAGCAAAAAATTCATATAATGATCGTAGAATGAAAGCTAAGAGTAACTAACAACACCATAATATTAACAGTAGCTAACAACACAATAACAATTATAGTCGTTTACAGCACAATACCATTAGCATTGGCTAACAGCACAATAACATTAGCATTAGCTAACAACACAATAACATTAGTAGTAGCCAATATCACAATAACCTTAACAAACAACACAATAGGGTCATTCCATGTCTACTGGTCCAATGCTTCCCAGGTGACCATCTCAGATTTAAAAGATATTTTAACAGTGTTAAGTAAAATATGTCTCTAGGCCAGATTTAAAATTTCAATTCAATCGGTTGACCAGTTGGGGAGTTATAGCAGTCATTTCGACCCCACCGTAGATCCATTTTGGTGCAAAAAATAAAACGTGTGTTTTTTTCTGTATTTTGAACTGCTATAATTTGGCTATTTATGGTCCTATCCATATGAAACTTCCCAAAAACCCAAAAATGCTATATTTTTTATATTTGAAACCCGTTCATTCTAAATATTTACAAAGCAGATGCAAGAAATCCATTTATTTGAATAATTTGGACATTTCAAAATAATATAAAACACTTATGAACTCCAAAAACAGCTAGATGGCACACCATCAGTTAGCGTCAACTAATAAAATTTTCAACATATTAAAAAATTTGCGAAAAATAGGGTTAGCATGCGTGATCATACCTATACTTTAGAAACGAGGTGAGAAGCTAATTTTTTTACAGGATGTTGCCAACATACTAACCTATAAATGGCAGAAGTTTGAAGGATCTACGCGACTGTCAACATGGGTAGTTAGGTGGGTGAAGTTGGGTGAAAATCGGGTTCGAATAAATTTTCTTTCAACTTTGAGGTACTGGTATGAAAATTCTAATCAGTTTATAAAACTGCTAAGTGTCTTACTTCACGCAGTTATATGCATAGTATCAGAATATATACTTAATCTACAGATGTTGCACACATTATGAGATTTATAGCACCCCAAAGCACACTTTTTGAAAATGTGACCTTCATTTTTGGTCAAGTTTGGATCGCTATAGCAACCAAGATATATGTGTGACATGAATTTTGACTTCATATTCTGCATCTACGCCTCAAATACAGTACACAGGCAAAGATTCTTATACATTGGATAAGAACTAACAGAGACGTAGCCCTTCAAAGTTGAGAAAATTTTAGGCACATTTTGATTTTCGTACAAAATTCGACCAACGGTGGGGTCACTAAAATCGTCATAACTTCAAAAGCGGTGTACCAATTTCATTAAAATCAAAATGTGCCTAAAATTTTCTAAACTTTGGTATTGTGTGACATCTCCGTTAGTTCTTATCCAATGTGCAAGAATCTTTGCCTGTATAGTATATTTGTGGCGTAGATGCAGAATATGAAGTCAAAATTTATGTCACACATATATCTTAGTTGCTATAGCGATCCAAACTTGACCAAAAATGAAGGTCACATTTTCAAAAAGTGTGCTTTGGGGTGCTATAAATCTCATAATGTGTGCAACATCTGTAGGTTAAGTATATATTCTGATACTATGCATATAGCTGCGTGAAGTAAGACACTTAGCAGTTTTATAAACTGATTAGAATTTTCATACCAGTACCTCAAAGTTGAAAGAAAATTTATTCGAACCCGATTTTCACCCAACTTCACCCACCTAACTACCCATGTTGACAGTCGCGTAGATCCTTCAAACTTCTGCCATTTATAGGTTAGTATGTTGGCAACATCCTGTAAAAAAATTAGCTTCTCACCTCGTTTCTAAAGTATAGGTATGATCACGCATGCTAACCCTACTTTTCGCAATTTTTTAATACGTTGAAAATGTCATTCCTTGATGCCAGCTGATGGTTTGCCATCTCCTTGCTGTTTTTGGAGTTCATAAGTGTTTTATATTATTTTTAGATGTCTAAATTATTAAACTAAACGGATTTCTTGCATCTGCTTTGTAAATAGTTAGAATGAACGGGTTTCAAAGTTAGCTTTCGTAAATTTCAAACGTATCGAAACTTAATGAAACATAAAGTTTGAGCTGTTGCAATTGCCAAGATATACAAGCCACATAAATTATGACTACATATGCTGAATCTATGCAATATTAAAAGTATTTTGGATTAGTCTCATATAGATAGGACCATAAATAGACGAGATATAACGCTTTAAAGTAGCGAAACATTATAAGCAATTTAATTTTTTGTGTAAAAACGACCCTCGATGGGTAAATTTACATGGCTATTGCTATATGTTCTGATATAGTTGAGAAATAAATATTTTTACAGTAAGTTAGTAACATACCGACCTGTAAATAGCAGCAGTTTCAAGGTTGTGATCAACTGCCTACATGCCTAACCATGGCCTTGAAGTTGTCCAAAAATTGGGTCATGCTTGAATTTTTTTAAGGTTTGAGCTAGTGGTTTTCTAATTCCAATCTGCTTCTGAGGGTGACAAGTGCTTTATGTTATTGAGATATGTCCATATTACTATACTAAATGGCTGGCAATAATGTGGTTGGTCAATTTTGAGAATTATCAGGACTCAAAGTTGGCTTTTCAAAACTTTCTACTTTTGCAAAACATCAAGTTTGAGCTCCTGTGGCAGCCAAGATATACATGCCACTTGAATTCTGAGTGATTTTTCTGAATCTACGCATCAAATATAGTATTGTTGGGAAGTTTCAAATAGATTGGACCATAAATAGACAAATTATAGCTGTTCAAAGTACAGAAAAAATAACACACGTTTCACCTTTCGCACCAAAATGGATCTACGGTGGGGTTGAAATGACCGCCATAACTCCCCGACCGGTCAACCGATTGATTTTAAATTTTAAATCTAGCCTAGAGACATATTTTACTTTACACTGTTAAAATATCGTTTAAATCTGAGAGGGTCACCTGGGAATATTTTCTAAATTTGGACCAGTTGACATGGAATGACCCAATATAACACCACGGTATCTTTCATCCACCAGAAATTTTTTATTAGATGGAGTCTACTATAAAAGCTAAACAGCTTCGGTGATTAAGTAGTAGTCAACAGTATCAGTTTAACAAGTAGTCTAAAGCAGAAATAACATCAAGTCGATAACGGAATATATAAAGGCAGTAAACCAGAAAGGCCTTGCAGCAGGGATCCCTGAGGAAACAGGGCTCGTGGGAGGGTGAACGATAGGGAGAGCAGAGCAAGCACAACGAGAGGCTTCAGTGAGCGTAATATGAGATTGTAGAGCAGATGTTGAAGATATACGACTTGAGTCTCTATTGCTTTACTCAGCCTCAACAGAAGTCCGTAGAAAAACACGCGCAAGCAATTGTGAAGTAGAAAATAACGGCAGCAACTATTAGTGCACAGCTGCTGGTGAAAGTCCGAGTAGTTAGTTATTATTTTAACCAATGGCCCACAGCTACTACCACAACAAAACTAACGTTGAAATTACTATATGGAGTTGATGCGACCTCAGGCGTTAGAATTGTAATAAATTTTAATTTCGGATGGACTAGTATTTATAGCAATTTAAATATTGATTAAAAAATTACCTTCAACGAACAATTAAAGATTACGACATCAACCTTTGATGTTCTTTAAAGTTTGGTATATTTCAACTACCATATACAAGCGCAGCTTGTCGCTGATGTAGCTTTACGCCAGTGAAAGAGAACTAAAAAGTGTAATCCTACTATCAGAAAACATTCCTAAAATCATTCCACCCGAAGTCATAACTGCTGTACAGTCTAAAGTACAAGAATAGTAACAGAAATAGCAATCTACTGATGATATGCCCATAGAATAAACGGAATAGTAAGCTACTGAAGATAACCCCAAAGAATAAAAGTAATAGTAAGCTACTGAAGATAAGCCCATAGAGTAAACGTAATAGTAAGCTACTGAGGATAAGCTCATAGAGTAAACGTAAGAGTAAGCTATTGAAGATATGCTCATAGAATAAACGTAATAGTAAGCTACTAAGAATATGCCCATAGAGTAAACGTAACAGTAAGCTACAAAAGATATGCCCATAGAATAAACGTAACAGTAAGCCCATAGAATAAACGTAATAGTAAGCTACTGAGGATAACCCCATAGAATAAGCATAATAGTAAGCTACTGCGGATAAGCCCATAGAACTAATGGATAGGTATTTGATAGCTCAAGCCAAACAGAGGCAGATGACTAATAGGACCGGATATTAGCTCATACCCTCAATGTCTGCTAGCACACATAAACAGGACAATCAGGTCAAACCAGCGTTCACGGGAATTCCGAAAGAATAATGAAATCACTGAGCATCATCATCATCATCCGCTAACATCATCGAAATTGTAATTAATTCATTGTTAAACTCTCTCGTAATTAAATTTAATTGAAAGTCGAGTTACCCAAAAATTCATATAAGTTAAATTGTTCAAGCAATGCACTAATAGAGTCCTTAATTACAGTAATAGTTAATTAACAGGGTGAAAGCGAAACAGTACACCGAATTTTCAAAACTGGTTAGCAAAGACGTAAAATCTTTTCTAGCTCTATTATAATCAGCAATTCCGAATAAATAAATGAGTGAAAATGTGACAAAAAAATGAAATCTAAGTTAACAAATCAGATTTCGAAAATTCTATAAGACGAACGTAAAACCTGAGAACTACAAGATGGACTCCCAGCTAGTAGGCTCCTAGTATAAGCATTCCGTCAGAACTGGATTCCGGATTCTCTATCAAAATAATATTTAATCTGGTAAACAATCCATGAAACGACTTCACTGATCTGATCAGCGCAGCGGACTACGAGACTTATCGTTAGATCGATGAAAATGCAGCTCAAAATTTTTTCCAACAACTCATTCAGTGTACTGCATAGCGGCAGTTCCATGCCATATCGCTCCTATACTTTAGTCCTCTATTTCTATATATTAAATCATATATAACCATAACCTCTTAGGCTTAATCTTAGCTCTAGTTAGTTATTTTGCTCTAGTTAATTCTTAACAGCCTTTCCAATAGATGAGACATAACAGTTCATACACACTATGAAGTAAAGTAGCTATTTTAAACAACTCATAACAGCAGTATTGCAATTACTTCCTGTTGTATTGAAGTTATAGTAATATAAACGTATTTACAGTGGTCAGCTTTAGGCAAAGCCAAACATATTTACATGTATACTTTCATTGAGCAAATAACTGACAGAGCACACTATCAATTATTCTAATGAAATAACAAACTTGCAGACCATGTGGTGCATTACGTAACCATTTCCTAATCAGAGCAGATAGCCAGCCAACAAGCCACATCTGCTGTAGATCTGTACGTGATGCTACTCTATCTCTCTCTATCTGATATCAATCGATCTCTATCTATCTGGATATAACTCTCGATCGATCGATCGTTCAATCAATCAATCAATCAATCAATCTATCTAAGATAGATTCTATCTATCTATCTTTCTATCTATCTATCTATCTGTCCGTCTGTCTGTCTGTCTACCTACCTACCTACCTACCTACCTACGGTAACCTACCCATCTATCTTTAACTCTCTTAATGTGTCTCTTCCTTGCCGTATCTTTGTCTCTTTGCTACCTTATCTCTTCTTTGTTTTCTTTTTGTCTCTTTCTTTTTCTCTACAACTTCTCCACTTGTCGAAAGTAATTTTATGAATTGCATTCTACATGTATATCTACTGTATATAATGTTACTGGTTAATAAACTGCTTGAGTCTGCTCTTGATTTCTTAATTGACGCTTAATTGAATTGACATCGATTTAAAACACACATTTATTGACTGAAAAAAGCTAACAAATTTAAAGTATTTGCCTATTTTTATCACAATACATTCTCCTTATATTTGAGTAAATAGAGAAAAACACATTTTCTCACGGTATTATATCTCTATTAATATAAATATTTTTGTGTTATCAATTACACAATTAGTGATAATTAATTAATTAATTACTATACTTAAAGACGACTTACCCAACTTAGTATTAATATCGCAGTCAAATGTTTAACTATGTTAATCACTCCCGTTCCTTTTCATAGTCACAATAACTTAATATTAACCGTATACTCTCCGATAAATCTTTACACGTGTACAAGTACACTAACGAATATTTAAATCTAACTATACCTTTAAATACTATCCATCGCGCTAGATTTCCATCAACCTAACATTTCACATATTATAATGTAGCATTAAAAACTTTACAAATTTAAACGTAGGACCTGCACTAAATCCATAAACGTAAATTTTCAAATGTAATGTATCGGAAGACATTAGCACCCATCTACTCACTGTACTGATACGTAGCAATAAATTCACTGTATAGGATTCTAGCCGCATATCCATCAAAGTAATCGAGACTCGGCTATGACTGATCTATCCATCGAATTCATAACGATCAGTGATAGTAGACGAAGTTATAAACACAGTGTAATAAATGTTTCCAGCCTCGACCACATGCTGAGTTATTTACAGCACCTTACTCTAATTCATGCCATTCCACCACCAGACAGAGCATGCTGCTAGATCTCTCTCTCTCTCTCTCTCTCTCTCTCTCTCTGTCTCTCTCTCTCAGACAGAGCATGCCGCTAGATCTCTGTCTCGCTCTCTCTCTCTCTCTCTCTCTCTCTCTCACCTTCTCTCTCCCTCACTCTCTCGCTTTCTCTCTCCCTCAATTCTTTCTCTCTCTCTCAATTCTTTCTCTCTCTCTCTCCTTCTGAGACCTAACTCACAGTTGATAAAGAATCATTTAAAGCCTTTAAAATTAACAATTTATGCTACAATCATGGTGTAAATGCAGAACTACACAATGAATACGACACAAATGTGCACAAGCATTCAGTATATGGCACATGTTTTAGCTTCAAAATCTCTCTCTATATATAATTATAATATAAAGTATACAGATTATATTATATCTGCTCTATACTAAATAGTGATCTACCTATACAATACGTATAAAAGTATACTTGAGAATACATGTATACTTTTATAAGTATACCGTATGCTTATCAAAGTAGTAATATTTAATAATGTTTCAGGCCTGTTTCCTCGTAAACGTATGATGTTCGGGACGTCATTCAGGAGAGATAAGGGGGAGAGGGGTGCACTAGCTCATATAACAATGGTTATTCTACAATCAGCCGACACTTGGCTTTTAATGACGCCCTTCACCGCCCGCTTCGTCTTCCCCTGTGGTTTACTGCAGACACCAAACCACAATGAGTCATCTACTAACTACATCAATACACAGTACGTGCACAACGTCGTTGTAACCTCAATCAACTAAAGAGCTCAATTTAACGTCAGCTTCGTCATACGAATCCATCAGTAACAGGACCTGGCGATGGTTAGATTTGAATCACTCGCCAACCTGAGATCTAAAATCGGAAAACGTAATCGACAGCATGGATCTACCGTAATAAATCTATGAATCAATAAATAGATCAATAAAAAATCCTAATGATTAAATGAGATTTTTCAAAAAAATCTTTATGACAATTTCAATCATACAGCTAAATTATTATTTCATAAATTTCTTTCTGTATTGGAGCCCATTACACGCATATCCATCTCTATCTCTCTCTCTCTCTTTCTCTCTCTAATGCTCTACCATACTATAAGGCAGAAAGCATTAGTTAATCATAAAAGTATCTTACCTTGAGTAATAATATATATCAAATTTACCAACTGAATAACCTGAATATCTACGTCAAAAGTAGTTTCTGAATCAAAACTGCAACAATAGACGAACCCTAAGCCGCTGCAATTAAGCAGCATCTGCTTCTAAATCCAGTCACATTCATGATGCAATCTCAGCCAGAGCACAATCTTGTTTAAGAACTCACAAGCCAATCAAATCAACTCTGCTCAAAACCAAAGAACCTAGGAAACCGCAAACTATCCCATTATTAAAAAATCTCTCCATCAGAAAAACTAAATGCATTTTATTCCAAAGCTTTGACCTATAATTAATTACTACGATTCTCTCTAGTGCTCTGCCAAGCGGCAGGTCCAAGGTACACATTCCTACTCACACGCTGCTTTTCACGTTCCATAAAGAGCACACCAACGATTAACTAGTTAATCCCTTTACAAATGGCTATGCCTTATCCACACCTTAATGTAGCCTCTAGCTTGGGAATGATATGGCATCCGAGGTGGTTTCCCGTTGCCTTCCTCCTTGCCTACTACGATTATATATCTATATAGCATACAGCCGTTACAACACAGGCTACTGGGGCATCATATACTGGGGCAGTAGGCCTACGACTGTACTTGTATATGAAAAGCGGCGCGTTATACTACACTGATGAATGCGATCGATTGACATGCTCAACACCTATTTCTTTTTCAATCTCGTTGAGGTGTCAATCAATCAATAACGGCTAGACGCCCGGTTTCTTATTCTAATACTTCTTCGGATGATACGTCTCGTAGTTAGTGACTGATGTGACTGCAGACATTATAACATCAGCTGATAACGTCTGCTTACATTGTTAATAGAATAGCTGATATAATGTCTGCTTAAATCAATATGCATCTCTTAAATATCCAATCAACCCATATAACGAAAAGTTCGGAAACAACGATAACAGCCTACGAAGCCAGCAAGACAACGTCCGAGCAACATCAGTACAGATTCGTTTCTTTTGCTTATCTTCGTTATCTGGTTCAGTTTACGTTATGAGCACGTATATTCTCACGAATCTGAAGACGACTGACTGAAGTGCAGCACTTTGTTCATATAAACAATTACACCTAA
Source organism: Enchytraeus crypticus (assembly GCA_905160935.1). Classification (NCBI taxonomy): domain Eukaryota; kingdom Metazoa; phylum Annelida; class Clitellata; order Enchytraeida; family Enchytraeidae; genus Enchytraeus; species Enchytraeus crypticus. The sequence goes on from CAJHZI010000558.1 coordinate 809,703, forward strand.
GTGCAATAAATAACTAGGTCAAGTGCATCTTCAAATGTGTAACTCCACATCAATGAAAATACCAGGAAAATCATCTTTTTTGTTCTCATTGTTACACACCCGACAACCGCATGTGTTTTCAAAGTTGTCTTTCTTGGTTGCTGTTCATATTGTTTTCGTTATTTCCTCCTTTCTCTTCAAGGTTACTAGTAATCCTTGCCTTTTGTTGGCGCATCAATTGTAGACGGCGAAAATTTAAGAATAACCTACCAACATCCTCGAGATTGTTCATTCCCAGCTTTCAACACTCGGTCAAGATTCAAATGTACCCACAAAGTACTATCCGAGCTCGACGACGCATAACTTCATTAAATTGACGCGCAGCTAAACTGAGTGCGCTAAATCCCACCCCATCTTATCAACCATCAATCCATAATCTACCCATCTTATTGGTAGAATGCTATTTACCCATTATTTACCCACCTTTTATTGGGGGATTGTTATCTACCTATTATCTACCCATCTTTATTGGTGGATTGTTGTCACTGGATTAACTTAACTGAATTACTGCAGGCAATTTTAACTCACGAGATTAACTGAAATTATGATTTTGACTGATTGAATGAAACAGATTGCAAGTGTCTTGATGTTGACTGAAATTGACTAAAAGTGTCGTGAGATTGACTGAAATTGACAGAAGTGCCGTGAGATTGACTGAAATTGACAGAAAGTGCCGCGAGATTGACTGAAATTGACAGAAGGTGACGCGAGATTGACTGAAATTGACAGAAAGTGCCGCGAGATTGACTGAAATAGCCAGAAAGTGTCGTAAGATTGACTGAAATTGAAGTGAGAAGGACTGAAATGCAGAAAAAGACTCAATGACAATTCATCAATTCACTTCTACAATACACATACACCCGATCAAGAATATGAGCACCAATGCGACAATGCTGCCGAATACAGATTCAAAGTTTTATACGTATTAGTTAATTTTATCTAACCTTGAAAACTGTTAAGCAATCGCCGAGTATAAAGTCACAAGACATTATAGAATCAACGTCAATCAGTCTTAACCCTATGAATTATTTATTACGCCGAATCAGTGCTGACATCAGTTTAGATGTTGATAACGATTCAGTGAAAGTCACAAGAAACAATCAGACATACGGAGCCATCTACTCAATTTAGTTTGCTACGCCTCAGAAGCAGTATTTAATTAATTCGTACTTTTTCAGATTTCTTCTTCATATTTGTAGTTGTTTACGTCATATTTTAAATTCTTTACATGTAATTGATTTTTCTGAGAATTTTACATGTAAGAAAGTGTAATTCAATTACAGCAAATGGAACATGGAGAACCCATAAAAGTATAAATGTAGGTACACTTTAAACGCGTCATAAGTTTAACCCATGTTCTTCTTCATGCACTAGGAGAAGACATAGGTTGCAGCCTCGTGCAAGCTATTTACCCAAACACTGTTTAACGGTTCTTTAGAGATAGGTACTAATAGGTAGTATGCAAATGTTACATAAAGTGCATACTGATTGACGCAGTACGCAAACAGGGCTAAAGTCAGATCCACGCCTACCTACCTTCTTCTATCTTTCTATCTTATTCACATTCCACCTAGTCTTTGCAAAAGAAACTTACGTCTGGTAGTCTAAATGAAACTTACGTCTTGATAACTACATTGTATAAGAGCTGACAGGAAATATTAGCTGACCAACATATCAACAAATTTCTCATAAAATTTATCAATGCTTATGTAAAGGCAGACCTTTGCATTTAAGCAGTTAGGGGTTATCATCGATTGTTACAAAGTACTACAAATAAACAGAAAAGTTAAATTATCCTCATGACCGTCCCTCGAAGTCCTAACCAATGATGTTATAGAAACCGGGTGGAGATCTACTTGAAAGAGATCTTCTTGCGAGCACTCTACATAAACTACTTCAATTACCCATGTTCTAAAGTCAATCTCTCTTTTAGTGCACCGCCTACTGGCAGGTCCATGGTATATAACGCCTCCACTCTTTTCTGTCCATCCATATTAATACTACTAACAATAAATGCAAGTATCGTCGTCGTCGTCGTCATCATCATCATCATCATCATCATCATCATCATCATCATCATCATCATCAACATCATCATCATCATCATCATCATCATCATCCATTATTCCAGTTTAACTAAAGGTGGGATTGGACAATTTTTGCAGAAATTTCTGAAGCTTAGGCGATCACCAACGGTATGCCCTTTCTGACGTTGGTTTAGATCTTAGTGCTTTGTCGCCCTTTACGACACGTGCAACCCACGGTACGTCTATTCTTCAGCAACCCGAACACAATACGGGTAAATGAAAAATATCAAAAAAACATTAAATGAATCAACGGATCGGCAACTTTGAGAATTCCTATACGAATGCCAACATTATTTAAAAATCCACGACCACCGCTATTCTGAACGAGCTGTACATAACCAGAGACTGAAAATTATATATAAAAACAGTCCGTAGAATTATTTAACATTTTTAAATTCTTCAAGATATAAATCTAAATACATCTGTCTACCAACATTTAAAAAACAACGATTAAATAGTTTACGAACTCTACAAAGCTATGACGACTCAAATGATATTATCACTGCAAGACTAGGGTGACTCCACAACTCCTAGGCTGATTAATCCGGTCTTATGTTTGCTCCAAGGTTCCCAAGAAAATCTCCCTAGAGATTGATTACGCGATAGCAGACGAACATAAAACCAGCACTGGGCAGTGACCCGCCACGGTCCACCAAAATCACCAGATATCTGTGCTTAACATCAAGCCCCCAGCTCACTTCATATCTGATACTAGGAATCGCAGTATTACTTAACTAAAATACTTTATTATTAGAAATAGAAAAACCTTAGAAATACTTAAAGTATCTTTTCAATGTTAATTTAACGTCCGTTGCAAGGTAAAACAACGACGTCGCGGACGTATCATAGATCCATCACAAAGACATGAAAGGACCTCATAACAAGAATTTGCTCTCCATGCAGTTCAAGCTTCAACTTTCCAGCGTACCATTTTACTATGTTTTCAATATCATGGGTCATTTCAAGAATGGTGCATAGAAACTTGTCAAAATATACATTACTACACGTCTTTCAAACTTACAATACACATACAACCCTCATATGAGGCATCTACGATGCTAGTGGTTCATAATTCAGGAGCGTCCACCCCCCCCCCCCCCAAGCAACGACGCATGCAGACAACGACGCATGCAGACCCTACTCACGATGCCCATTTTTTCCACTTCCTCCCTATCTCTATTTTAAAACTCCGTATACCTTTTCCCACTTACCTCCTATTTTGTCAACGACGCAAGTTACTTCGTTATTATCATTGTTGGACGCCCCTGGATTCATTCAATATCTGAGTTAGTCGCCTGTAAGTTCCCGATCAGATACTGGCTAATTCACGAACTAAACGATTATGAGAAAATATAGGCGTTATATTCAGTTTTCCTGCTATCAGCGGCGAATTTCAGTATCAGACATTGTAAGGGTAGACTGACGGTTAATGGTCCTCCTTCAATCACTCAAATTCATTTATAAACCAAGAGATACAGATAAATAATTCGAGTCAACCAGTCTCCGGCGTTCTTATTTAGAGTTCTATCAACGCCATCCAGATAATTTCAACCCCCACTCTCAAAATAGGATTAACTTATAATTTCAACAATATTCAAATTTTATTTCACTACTCTACCCAAAAACAGTATTCTTATCCTTTAATGCTTTCTATTATACCATCTTACAGTGATAATCTTTAACAATATTCCCTTTAGCAAAACCGTTTCTAAGTAACAAAGTAAATATAAGAATTCTACTAAATCGAGATTTACAGTTTTTAAAATTATTAGAATCATAATCGCTTGAGTTTACAGAGGAGCCAACGAACAGGTTATAAAGTATAATAAGCTAACATACTTCATACTTGAACTGATTCGTTTTTATCTGCATTTTATTTATAATTTTATCTGCACTTTTATCACTTTCTTTTACTATGTTGGGCGTATGTAAGTGCTTTTGGGCCCCTATGCCCATATTCACGTTTTAAACATGATATTTAAGGATTTCTTTGTGAATTTCGTGAATTAAATATTATCTATCCATAATAACGATTCTATTAAAATTACCTGCAAATACCATCAACGAACGATCGCACGATCTCTATAGGATACAGCGTGAACAATTTTAGAAATGGCGAATGGTACCATTGATGGTAAATGACGCATACTACGTACCTCTGTAGAACCGTTGAACAGTGTTTGGGTGAATGTGGAAGCCATTTGGTGCCACGATTATCTGGCCGTTATGACCAGCTATTACGGGGCGGAAGTGAGCAGCGATGCTTAACTAAACTTTTAAGTGAAATGGAAATTATTTGACTGGAAAGAGGCCAGCGTGCAGCTGACCATCAATAAACTATCACTGACACTACGAGCATAAACACACACACACACACACACACAGTGTCACAAACACACAAACGAACACACAAAAACAAACCCACGGAGAAACAAACCCCACCAAAAACCAAACAATCTCATAGAACAAACTAACCCCAACACAGAATTATATACAATGTATATGCAATACAAAGCAATGTATGCAACACCACAAAGTAAATGTATGCAAGCACACAAGATGAAGGTAGAGATACACAGCAGAAAAGTTCACTAAAAAGTTGGAGCTCATTCGCCATAAAGTCGACGAATTAGAATATATATATATTTTTTATTTATATTTCAAAACCCTATGGCAATGCACAGTTTGTATAATTACCCCAGTCACTTAATGGCTTATCATATGCACGGCGTGGTGTTGTCTCCCAACCGTTAACTGCGTGTATCATCTTAAGAGGAGTCTAAACAAGAACTGACGAAGGTATCAGCAAACCACCTCAGACGCCATATTTTTTCCAAACTACTAGATACATATGATGTAGATATGGCATAGCCTTTCGTATACGGATTTACTTGATGATCTATAGAGAGCTTGTTGCGAAGTGCAAAAGCAGAATCTGAATATGAATATGTATCATGGATCTGCCACTTGGCAGAACAATAGCTAGAGTTTTGCTCGGCACATATATCAGAGAGTTTAGGCCAGGATTCTGATCTCGTCAGGCAATGATACAGCTTCTAGGATTGATAGTGTAGCGACGTTTACATATCGTTAGCATGTTTAGATGCATACCAAATTGTGGAAATATTTAAAGCTTGTCGAGGCACTTTCTAAATCAGCCCTATTATGCAGTAGATGGTAAGTGAATGGCTAATGCAAGAATTCTTTCACCGCTGGACATGGCCTGACTGAGCTACATGTTTACACAAGCAAGAGAACGACCTGATATTAGTTTACCAGTAGCCGCCGGCAAGTCGGCAGAAATACTATAACACATTCCTTCAAGAAATCCTCTATAGCTGCCTACTGATTCATAAACCATTTACTGATTGATAAGCCAGTTACTGATTGATAAGCCAGTTACTGTTTGACATACCAGTTACTGATTGATATGCCATTTACTGATTGACATACCAGTTACTGATTGATATACCAGTTACTGATTGATATACCAGTTACTGATTGATATGCCAGTTACTGATTGATAAGCCATATACTGATTGATAAGCCATTTACTGATTTATATGCCATTTGCTGATGGATAAGCCAATTTTTGATTGATAAACTAGTTAGCCTAATATCTCAGTTCTTCAACATTAGTTTCTTCGACATCGACAGGCTAGCGGTATGCATATACGTTCCGTAAGAAAGGTAAAGCAAGGTAACCAGCAGCTGCCAAGTATTGACCTCACTACTGAGGTTATACTAAGCTAGAAAAACTGTTACAAGAACTCAATTGCAAACGCTAGCTAAAAGTAGGCTAAATATGTATTCTCTATCTTACAAGCATTGGCACACAGGCGGTTCCATATTGTAAATTTTCATAAGTCCACAATCTCAATAAAATAAGAGCCTATTTGATAACCATGTATTAAATTATTAATCCCCTCACATAGGTTTTCAATAAGAAATTTCATGCATGAAACATATGACTCTGAGTAGGCAATATACAAATTATATTTTACCATAAATACTCAGTTTATAACTTATTCACGTCCTACCAAACACTGACCATATTTGACACATTGAAATATCTTAATACAAGATCAAGCTAGTCATAGGCCTAATTACACAAGCCTAAGCTTACAGACAGACAAACATATATACAAACTCACATACAAGCATCCAATCACACAAAATATCTTTTGGTTTAGCAGATATCAAAGAAGAGTCAATATCATAACAAGGCCACAGTGCATTCTCTCCCCCCATCACCCATCAACTGCACCTCTTGCACAACATTCTACAACCATTCTGATTTTTTATATCTTCTGTCAATCTCCAGATACATATTTAAAGTTATGCCCTATAAAGCATGAGAATAAATGTGATTATTACCAATTCCAATTTCAATATGCTTTTAAAAAGCATAAATTTTCCACAAAATCAAACTGCAGAAAAAAGCATCTGATAGTGAAATGAGTGAGACAATGAGAAAGGAGATAGAGAGAATGAGAGAGAGAGAGAGAGAGAGAGAGAGAGAGAGAAGAAAGAGAGAAAGAGAGATAGAGAGAGATTAAGAATACTTGAGATTGAGTTAGTGTTTCAGTAGAATACAACAGAAATCTGATATTGAATTTCACTCCAAACTTAGCCTCTATCCTACCCTTAATCCCACATTAAATGCTTTAAGTACATTGAGAAGACAATGTGTTAATGTTCTTAACTATAACTCAAAAGAGAAAACCCGAAGGTTGATCAAGGAAAACTTAATCATGATGGCATCGCACAGTTTTTAAAAACTAAAAAAGACAAAGACGCCGAAGACTCAAAAAATATTATGAACTTCATCAAACTATATCATCAAATAAGTCTAAGATGTTGAAAGACTAGTAACTTTCCACTAAGGAGTATTATCGTAAACTACAAGGTGAAATAAAAATGTCACTTTCAAATGATACTTGATCTGATCAGCAGGAAAGATACTAGATGTTAAATTAAATCTTAAGTCAACTGGTATAACCGACAACGGACAGATGGGTAGCAATGTATCGTTGATTTGAATATATTACAAAGTTACCTTAACAGTTACAGATTTCATAATGGGTAATTTACCGAGTCATCCAAAATGCATTTAATGCCAAATAAAATTTATTAAGCTAATGCAAAAATCAAATCGCTTGTTCAAATATATGTCCAGCGACTGATATCAACCATAAAAATTATGATATTTTTATGGTTAATTTTTTCTATATTAAAAATAAATAGCACATGTAAACAAGCTCGACAAGATCTTGCTATAAGATTTTCTCCAAATGTTTAGAGTAGGCGTAGAATGATCTTAATAGAAAGTGTATCATAGTTCAAGGTTCTACAAAATGAACTTATTTTAATCTAGGTTATATAACTAAACTGATTAGCAGCAATATATAAGATTGGATAAAAATAATGTTGTAAAAAGCTAAGATTTAATAGCATCAATGGAAGCAAGGGATACAGACACAGCCAGTATCAGAGTCATCGACGCCTGATTTAATGATTAAAATAATAATTATATATGTTTAACGTCTGCTTTCTCATATAAGAATTATGTCAGTTATGTGTTTACCATCCCATGAGACCACAAATTGATTTATCCTAACGATTTAAACAAATACTTGCTGTATGGAGATAGCGATCCTAAATGGTACATTTATAAACAGAGAACTTTGACATAAATACTTATATTCTCTTACAAAATGCAAGAGTTTAGAAACTTTGACCTACTTCTTGAGAGATTACATAGGCTTCACAAACAATAAATATTTGAAATTGTCGGACGATTCTAGATTGATGAGTTAAATCAAGGTCGAGTGTCATAGAACCGAAAACAATCAGCAAGAAATTCAAATCCAATAAACTGAGGGAATCTATAACCAGAAAGCCAATCCAAAGAATCTGACATTGGTGATAAAGAGTAACAGGTTCAATGAACTAAAACCAAATTAATTAAATTTAAAATGAAATGATTTAACATTAATGATAAAATCACGCTGTACTAATATTATATTAAATATTAAACCAACGAAATTAATAAAATAACAGAATTTCACATAAAAACCTCAACAATCCGTTCTTCTATCTTCTCATTCATTCATAATCCAAACACAGCTACCAGTTCCAAAAATTTCTAAACATAATTTAGTGATGCCAACACTAAAAACCGCAATTCAGCACTAAATTATGCATAAAAGTCATTACGTTACACGACGCTACAGCTGACAGTCGTTTGTGGATAAACAATGCATTGAACACAATGATAATATTTAGAATGTCTAAATAGCGCAGGGGTAACGTCATGAAGTTTTAAATGACAAATACTGAGGTGATTTGAATCCTCGTGGGTTCGAATTCCCGCCGCGCTGATCTGAGAGTAAAATCTCGGACATTCACTGGACTGGTTACACGGAAAATGGTCTAAATTGTCTAACGGATAAAACATGTGGTTTTAAAAGTGATAGATATCAATATAGTTGATTATTCACTATAATGCGTGTTTACTTTTACTTTTTTATATATACAAGAAAAATAAAAAATGTCCTTAAATTGACATTTATAGACCTTTTATAAAAGGTGTTTACTTTGAAAAGTCAACTTAAGAATTATTTCATTCGTTGGAGCAGCGCCACTGTGCGCCATAACATTCATTGTTTTGTGGCAGGCTACTGCAATGTAATTTATCCTTAAAATGTAATATATCCTCTCTGGATATTCTATCTAGACATATATTAGTTGTAAATTAAGACATATGTTTATCATCAATTGACAAGAAACTGAATTAAATTTTTTTGTAATTATTTAAAATACCATTCTTTTAATAATTGAAGAAATATATAATACACATAGTTACGAATATATAGAATATTGCCAGCCGGCAATAGAAGCACACACCCCTCCCCACTCTCCCACTAGGCTTTGTTTATTACGTGAACAGAGTTACCGCTACATATTATAAAAGATCTATATTGGTATTCACTCCGTAGACGCTGATGATACATACGGCAGCAAAGCATTTTACCATTTCCTATCTTTTATTAGGAAAGAAACTAGACATTGAAAATGATTATTTTGTGCCTTTAAGATCTAACTGCTTGGATCGACAATACAAAAATAACATTTGTGTGTCAAAAAACTGCGTCCAGCCTTCACCTTCTAGCCTGTGTTTGCTTATTTCCTATTGGCTATGTCGTTCAACATTGACAATGAATCGTCACATTTTTACGAGGAATTGCAGTAATTGGGTTTGTATATGGACCTTACATAAAAGGTGTTTACTTTGAAAAATCGTACTTTATATTTTTTTCTTTCGCTAGGAGGCGCCACCGTACAATCATAAACATAATTGTTTTTGGCAGGCAACTGCAACGTAATTTATCGTAAAATTGAAATATATCCTCTCTAGATAATCAATATAGACATATATTAAATGTATATTAAGACATATATTTATAATCATTTGATAAGTAATGGAAATATAATTATTTGTAATTTTTAAAACACCGTTCTGTTAGTAAATGACGAAAAACATAATAAATATATGGGAATATATAGAATATTGCCAGACAGAAATATAAGCACACTCCCCTTCCCGCTCCCCCATTAGGCTTTGTTTATTATGTGAACAGAGTTACCGCTACATATTATAAAAGGTCTATACTTATTCGACTTTGTTTTAATAATCGACATTAAGCTACATCATCTTCGAGTAGTACTTTAATTTGTGGGTGACCACTTTGGAAGACCGATCGAGACTTGACAGCCTTGAATGCAAAGATCCCAGGGTAAAACTAAACACGCATGATAGTGAATATAATCAACTACGTTGATATCTATCACTTTTAAAACCACATATTTAATCCGTTAGGCAATTTAGACCATTTTCCGAGTAACCAGTCCAGTGAATGTCCGAGATTTTACTCTCAGATCAGCGTGGCCGGGATTCGAAATTTAAAATTAAAAAATTAAAAATATTAGAAATTCAGGATTCGGGGTGTTGGAAGGTTATTCTTAAATTCGCGCCGACTGCAATTGGTGCGCCATCAAAAGGCAAAGATTACTAGTAACATGAAGAAGAAGGAGGAAATGGGCCTTAAACAAGCATCTATGCTTCCTGACCCACTGTGCCGTTATGTTGTTGTTCTAAATAAACGAATTGAACCTATGAATGCAACACTCATAGAATTGGTAACACTAATCAAATCATGAACATACTCACATGTTGATGTAAATAAAGATGGCGGACGCAGCAGCTGATCCTGTGGGGGAAGGGATGGAAAACATGGGCACGAAAGTGTCTGGTGTGACCGCGGACTTTGAGAAACGAAGCGCTGGTGATAGCATTAACGCTCTGTTGAGTGGAAATATTCAGGAGTTTCTGGATAACACCGATACTTACGTTCTCATCGGCATCTTTGTAGCTGCATTTACTGTCATGTTAACTATAGGTAAAGTGGAAATTTAAAGTTAGGCTTATATTGCTATATATTTTACAGCTTTTAGCTAACTATAGGCCTATATAACTTAGCATAGTTCTGCACATATGGATCTTATTCATGAATAACATTTCTCAAACTGATTTTTATCTGCTAGTTATCCGGTGTTAAATAATTTGTACACCAATCAACTAGACATATGTTTACAACTAGTTTGAGCATTATAAAACCAAAGTCAAGCTGATGAGCAAAAAAGCATAAGGAACAAATAGACAACATAAATCTAATATCTGCAGAAACCAATTAAAAGCTCATCTATAAAAATATAGATGAAATAGTAATAATTTATAATAGTAACAATTAGAGTGCTACAGTCATCAATGACAACAGCGAGCACTATTTAGACAAAATCAAGCCGGCAAGCAAAAAGCTGGTCCAAAACCTGTGCAAATTCAAAAATCCAGAAAATCAGTCCAACGTGAATTAATTAGTGAATTGCTTTTAATATTTACATAGCGAATTAGCAGTTTAAAACTTTAGATTACATTGATCTTTATTGAATTGATATGATATTGTAGTTATCCTGGCCCTGCGCAGTGGTTCGTCGAGAAGACGCTCAATTCTCCTCCTGGGACTCTCTGATTCAGGAAAGACTCTTCTCTTCTCAAAGGTAGTCTGTGCTTGATTCTGCTCGATGTTGCCATGGACAACAGTAACACTCTAATCGTATTGTTGTTGTTGTTGTTGTAGTGTCTTACTATTGAGTTCATTATCATTGTGTAATAACCAATATGTTATAAATTGGCTTATGTCATGTCTTAATTGACATGTCTTAAATAACCAATAAACAGAAATTTACAATTGTTTGTGTTGAATTGATCATCCATGATGATATCTATTGTAGTTGAGTTTGATTGCTATGCCATCAGTATTTAAGATGTAATTGAACAAATACTAAAGTAGCTATCCTTAGATAATCATAAAACTTGTAATAATTATTATGAAATAAAAAATAAAAAATAAATTGACAACATTGTTAAATATTTTGCTGCAGTAAACTGTGCATCTTTCCTATTGTGTAGTTACTACTATGTATTATAGACATATTATTATCGACAGCCTGTGGTGATGTCAGTAAGATATTCGACCACTGATCAGTATGTGCGGGGTTCAAATCCTGGGTTCACCCGTCACTGACATCATGTTCGAGCGAGGAAACTAAGGTTAGCATTAGCTTTACCAGCTTTTTTATGATTCAGTATATTTTAAAATTTGTATGGTCACTCAAATGGTGTGTTAGCATTTGTATGACGTGTATTTTGTATTTTTACTATGAATAATAATAATTATTATTATTGGTTTTTGCAATTGTTTATTATGTAACTTTTTGTCAATTCAGTTAGTGTACAGAAGGCAGTTTGCTACTCAGGCATCTATTAAGGAGAATATCAAAGAATACAATGCTGATGGAAGGGTGTGTATGCATAATTTCTCAATTAATATTTCGTTTTTAATAGTGTTACTAGTACCTGATTTTTAACAGATGGCTTGCATGAATACCAAAATAATTTCAATATCAAAATAATTTTGTCAATCGTGTTAAATTTAAAAGAATAAGTGATAAACAATTTTTTGAAAATATTGCACGGGTCTGGGATTTTAAGGGATTAGAAGTTTTACTTGTGATCTGTAATAATGTATTGTGAATGGCTTTTAAATAATTACAAATAATTACTGCCAAATTATACTTTGATGCTTCAGTGTTATTAATGTTGTTTAAAAAAAATGTCAACTTAAATTTTGTTTGCAGTTGAAGCAGTCATTGAGTGTCATTGATATCCCTGGAAACGAAAAACTGCGTCATCAGTACTTGGAGAAATTTAAAACCGGAGCAAGGTGAGAATCTTTATTTTTGGAATATCTGCATTAAAGAAATATCTCAAGCACATCTCTGTAGCCTTCTGATTTTGTGTATAAGTGTTTTCTGTAGTGCGTTTAAAATATCACTCAAGATGTGCACATCAGAAGCGTATGTGTTCGGATTGGAATGGATAATATTTAATTGCTAATATTAAGTTAAGAAATTCTAGTAGTAAGTTAATATAAAGTTAATAAATATAATAAGTTATTAGTCTATAGTTCTTTATTTCATCATTCATTCACGTTCTAGATGTACTGAAGTCCAATCGAGCACATTTTCTCATCATGGTTTAAGTTAAGTAATTGGAAGCAGTTAATAGTTATGAGATGACTTCAACATGGAATGAAGTTTTCTACTTTGCAAACAATTGTGTAAGCTATTTCATCTAGATGGATTTTAAGTATTAGATGCTTGAATTAAACTTAGCTGTCTGCAGAACATCATATAACTTAAAGAAGAACATTTAGTAATGATTTAAAAAAAATTGACTAGATGTTTGTAATTAAATGTTTTTTTTACTATTTTCAGGGGAATTATCTTTGTTGTAGACAGCCTGACGTTGCAGAAGGAAATTAAGGATGTAGCTGAGTATGTACAATTTAAACTTCATTTCTTTTGCTTCTTGAGGGTTTTGTTATACAGTTAAAAGGATAGAATAAAATAATTTTTGGTATAATGTATATTTATATCTATATTAATAACATTGTCGTCTTTTAAATGGGTGATATTTGAATATTACTACTATTAGAGTCTGAATAATACAACTGATGATTTGCAACTTGTTTTTTTAAATATTCTATGCTTAGTGTCTTAAGTTTTCAATTTACTGAATTATAGCTTACACAATAGAGAATTGAAATAGGTTGTAGGCAGTTTAGAGTAAATTATTGACTTAAAGTGAACGTAAACCTGTTGTGCCTTTATGGCACTCCGGCACTGCTTCATCGCTGTTCTTATGTGTGCCATTATCTTGGATGAGGAAACGGACGTTAAACCTTTATTATTATCTGAATATACTTAGATGCTACCTATTGTGTTCCCGTCTTAACCTTAAACATTACCTAATGCAGGTATTTTATATCTTCCTCGCTTCCTCTCTTCTAGAGATTCCAGGTTGACTCTTATGGTATCACTTGTGAGATGAAAACTGATGTTAAACACATACATGTTAAACATTATATCTTTATCTTCTGTAGAATTTGTATACATGGTTCTGTATTAATAAGATTCTACATCAATGCTTGTTATAGAAAAGTACCCAGCATAGGCCCTCATACCCAGGCTGTCATGGAATAATGAAGATAATTTTCTGTGTTGTATTTAGACACTTTACCTTTGACGAAAAAGCAGAGAGAGTGATCTGAAATTTAGACAGAACTAGTATTATAATGAATTTGTGTCTAACCGTAGTTACCGATCACTTGTTACCTCATTCAAAATGAGACTCTAGTTCAGTGTATATTAACTACTTTAGTTTATACTGACTAGTTAATAAACTAGTTTGCTATTTCTGTTTAGGTTTCTGTACACGCTGTTAACTGACGGAGCTTTGAACAGAGTGGCTCCATCTCTACTGATTGCCTGTAACAAACAGGATCAGGCTCTTGCTAAAGGGGCAAAGCTGATCAAGTCACTGCTGGAAAAAGAACTGTATGTACTCCTTTAATTCAAATTCCCGTATATTAGAGATCTGACTAACGCAAATCATTAACACATTACATAGAAAAATTACAGTGAGAACAAGATTATGCAGGAAGAATATAAGGAACATACTATAATTTATAGATATTAAATATATATTATAGTACTTTAATTCTGGTATTTATTAATTAATTGGACATGTATTAAGTTGTGTATGTTTTAGTCTTTTTTTCTCTTTATATGTGATGTTACTGATGCTACTAGAATTTTTGGTCTTATTGAGTGCGCTATGGTTATGTTATAGTCAATAGTCATATATTATTTATGAAATATTAAAATTATTGTGAGATATTGACTCGTGCACATAAAATATTTTAAGTTTATTTTATTTATTTAAAAACTGATGGCATAGGCTTACTATACATATACAGATCATTGATCCTGTAAATTTAGTTTCTCAAGTGCATTTTTTATTTCATGTTTGCTTATGGTTGAAATTATATCTTTCTGCATTGATTTCATTTTGATATAATTAAGTAATGAAACAAGCCATGCTATTATTTCTCTGGCAGCAATGCAGCTCGTATCTCTAAGTCGGCGTCGCTATCGGAGACAGATGGAAGTGGTCGGACTGGCGCGACATATCTTGGTAAACCGAACCAGGACTTCAATTTCGCTGATGCGAGACAGTTTCGTGTAGAGTTCATCGAGTGCAGCGCACGAGGCAGCAGCAAAGAGGAGGACTGCAGTGGAGTGACTGGAGTGGAGGAGTGGATTGCGAGAGTTGCGTAGTTGTTGTTGAGTGATGAGTAACTGAATATCCTGGAGTTGATTGATTGAATTGCTTGAGTTGACTGACTGAATTGGTAGTTTTGATTGATTGCTTGAGTTGACTGATTGAATTGCTAGTTTTTGATTGACCGAATTGCTGGAGTTGACTGATTTAATTAGTGCAGTTGATTGATTGGATTGTTCGAGTTCATTAGAGGTTTGATGTTTAATTTGAGTGGATAGCTTGAGTCTCTCTCTAGGCTAATATTGAAGACTGGATTTCTAAAAACTCTTGTGGCTATGAATTGCTTAGCTTAAAACATTGTTGTCAGATTAATTTTATTATTGCTTGATTTGTTGAATTTAAGCGTAATGGTTTTTGGCTAGTTTAGATCGTACCATGGTTTGGTTGAGCATTAAAACACGTATTTCATTTATCTAAATATGTTCATCCATACATTTGACGTCATTGACATCATCCTTGTATGAGAAAACGGACGTTAAACCTTTATTATTATGATTATTATTATACTCACATGAATTGCATATAACATAAAAGTGCTCTGTATTAATACTGACTTGCCTCTCATGCATATAACATGGTGGTATCATTATGTTAGACCATAAAGTATGCATATTTCCAAAGGATTGTGTAAAAATTATAAACCATTTTATAAAGCTCTGCTTCTTCTTCAGTGCACTGCCGAGCGGCAGGTTCAAGGTACATATTCATACTCAAAATCTGATATCTCGCTCCATATGAGCACTCCTTAAATCAACAAGTTAATCCCTTCACAAAGTCTATGCCTTATCCATGCCTTATGTAGCCTATAGCTTGGAAAAATATGGCTTCTGAGGTGGTTTCCCGTTGCCTTCCTCAGTTAGGTGGATTAATTATCATTTAATCCTGGGGGAAAATATTTCATGGTGAGGTGGATCCCCTCTTGCCATCCTCAGCTCCTGCCTTTAGTCGCCTCCTACGTACATGCGGCAGATTGTTTGCGGTTGCCCTATTCTGCAGTGGTCCAACCACACCCGAGCACAACACAAGAGGGGGTTGTGCTCGGTGTCAAAAAGCTCTGCTAATATATAAATATTAGCAAGGCTTTATAGAATGGTTTATGATTTTTACACGCTCCTTTGCAAGGAAGACAAGGAATATTTATCTAAAATTATAATCTGTAGCCCCCATATACAAACAAAATTCTCTCGCAAATCGCATGTGTGGCATTAGACGCATAATTCTGTCAATTAAGACACCATGTCTAGTAGTCCGACCCACGTTCGTCTGAGCCGTCACCATTGAAAGTCATTAAGCCTCTTCAAATTTTTATTCTAATGAACGCGCTTGAGTAAAAATGTTACCGTTGAATATACGAATGCTACATTAACCTACAAAATTTAAACAAAAATATTTTGATAAAATTAATCAACAAAAAGAAAATAAAAGTATCCTAGTGTTACAACAGTGGTATGAATTATTATACATAACTGTTGACGCAATTGCATTTCAAGAATTCTAATATTGAAGATTTAGGCTATACTTGCCATAACAGCGGAATGGATAAATGAGATGAAATTTTAAATTCAACACATTGCTTAAAAATCTGTCATTGATTTATTTATTCACACTACTTGCTTAATTATAGTATAAGTGTATAATATGTTATATAATATAACATAATATAATCATCATCATCTTCCCTTGAATCCTAGTTTAACTAGGGTCGGGATACGAATAGACTGTCTCAAATCCTCTCTGTCCTACATCATATCATCAGTCAATCCGCATTTGAGACTTTTCCATTCGTTTAAATTTTTGTAGCAATTTCTGGAGCCTAGGCGCTCTCCAACCGAATGCCCTTTCTGACGTTGGAATATAAATAATATAACATAACATATCATATAACATAATATAATATAATTAAATATATTTGTCTTTCGTGTTACATAAGTGTATATGTTACCATATACGCTTACGTTTTATTTCATATGAATTAACTGTATTGTATTGTATTCGCGGCAGACATCCTGTTCCATATAATAAATTTTAATGCTATACAACAAGGCAATGGAAGTTCAATATCTGTTTTGTTTGAAACGTTGAAGCATACAGCTTATCGCACGTCAAATTCTCTTCAGTTCACTACCAAAAAGGACACCTGAAAACATCAATTACACATATTCATCATCATCGTCACCATATTCCCTTGAATCTCAGTTTAGCTAGGGTCGGGACAATTCCGCATATTTAATAGTCAAAATTATACTTTTCAATATTCAAAGCAACTAGGTCAAAGATCGTAAACAATAAATGACAATACAAAGTTTTCTGCATGAAAGAAGAGCCATCGAAAGGAGATCATCAGAGTGCAACTTTCAGAAATTTGTTAATGAACATTGTCAACGTTTGACTAATATTATTATTGAACTATATGCCAGTTGAATATTGTTCCCCGTGTTGTGTCCGGGTCGTTTGAAGAATTTGACCAACCGGTGACTGCACGTGTCGTAGAAGGCGACTAACGCACTAAGATCCATACCAACATCCGAAAGGACATTCGGTTGGGTTGGTGAGCGACTAGGCTCCAGTAATTGCCACAAAACTTAAACGAATGGATAACAGGGAGGATTGGAGAAAGTCTATTCGTATCCCGACTCTGTGGTTAAACTGGGATTTAAGGGTAGATTATGATGATGATGCCAGTTGAATATTGTATTTGCCCTTAAAACTTACTACTACCCTTTCAAAAGCTAAAATTTTTAAAGCTGAAAACTCACCTCTTTCCGCCATAGGTCTAACTTTTTACCCGCTTGTATTGGATTTTGGACTTGCACTTTTTTTATCTCGCTTTCTATTGTAGTCTTGGTGTACTCATTCGTCATCGTGTGGTGCTTAGGCGCCTGTTTGTGCGGAGTCTGCAGGAGATGTCCCTGACATTGTCTTATGGCGAGGAATCGGACGTTAAATTCTTATTGATTGATTTAAAAGAAGTACGTCTATAGCTGAACTAACCATCCTATATAGCACTGGCACAAATGTTCGTGAGACGTGGCTTGTTTAATCAATAGGTCCACCTGGGTAGGCACCGTGACCGCATCAGACGTTCCAAAATCCCGTCCTATCAATCAATCAATCAATCAGCCTTTACATATTTTATAGAAGATTTAACTCACAAAATGCTAAATTCAGTCATACTTGTCCCGCAAGATCAGTTACATGGGCCTTCTAAGTATAAGATAACAGGTACATTTTACAGCCGGCTCTTCTTCTGCGTCAAAATTTGTGATAAGCCATGCAATATATTGCCCTTTAATAGCTTACTTCCCATCCTTTTTATAGTTTTATACATTTCTACACCTGTTTTCACACTTTTACAGCTTTCTCACATTATTAAATGAAAGTCACTTTTACATTGAAGCTACAATGTAAGATTTATAACCATGATCAGACTTAAAGCTCAAATTAACTATAAAAAACAGTTTACAGCTATAATTGTTTAGCTATTCAAAATACTTAAATCGACTTATGGTTGTTATGCATAACATAACTACCCTATGGTAATTATGCTACCATAAAGCAGAGCCGGTAGCATAACTGCCAATTATTCAACTGCTGGTCAGTAGGTGCAGGGTTCAAATCCAGTGCTTGTGCATCCTTGACATGCCTTAGAGACAAAAAAACTGCCGCTAAAGTAGGCTTTAAGTTATTTTTGATGTAAAAAGGATGTAGATCTTGGTTAAAAATCTTACATTCTAGCTTCAATGCAAAGGTGACTTGCATTCAATAATGTTAAGAAGGTAAAGGCTGTAAAAATGTGAAAAAATCTGTAGAAATGTATGGAGCTATAAAAAGGATGGGAAGTAAGCTGTCAAGAGCTAATTTAAAGGGCAGTATATTGCATAGTATATCAAGAATGTTGATGCAGAAGAAGACCCGGCTGGAAACTGTACCTGTGACCTTATACTTAGAAGGCACATGTAAATGACCTTTCCGGGAACAGCGAGATTTTCCTGTCAAATCAATCCGCATAAATTACAATTAATTGTAAACTTTACCTGTCAATTTATCTTTGACTCTATTAACGATGGTAACGGCTTTCTTGTTCAATTCCTCAGGCTGATTCTCCACATCTGCAGACAATCACATTTCTCTTCACATTAACAAGTCACAAACATTATCTAGTTATTATTTCGATACACAAAAAATTAAATTAATATACATGTGCATATATATATATATATATATATATATAGGCGAATATATATATATATATATATATATATATATATATATATAGGCGAATATATATATATATATATATATATATATATATATATATATAGGAGATAGAATTGTTAGTGTTATATATTTATATATGTATAGGACTATAGAATATATATATATATATATATATATATATATATATATATATATATATATATATATATATATATAGGAGATGGAATTGTTAGTGTTATATATTAAATTGTTTGTTTGAAGTACAATTAAATGTCTACAACAGCCAACATAATCATATGCACTCTAATAGAAAATTCTTTTAAAAGTATTTTCTACTTACTATATATATCACTTAATAGAAAGTGATAAAATTGTCATTAGTCACTCGAGTTTTAAGGCAGTTCTTAGGAAACCACGCAGCAATATGCAACCACCATTAACTTCTATGTGTTGGGAATAAGTGCTGTAGAAACTTAAACAAAAATATTTGAAATTTCATAAAAATGTTGGAAACCTAGACACCAAAACTTCAAACTCTAAAGCAGAGTCCAGAAAATACTTTTTTAGAAAAATGATGACATCTAAGTTGTATTTTTAGTTATATTATTTAATAAGTTAAATGTAGAATCGTATACAGACCTGAAGGTGAAACATCCGCTAGTGATTTCTTTAGGCTTGGTTGTTGTATATCGACATTACCGAGTAAATCTGTAATATAAATCCTTCTATATATAAAGTGTAAAAATTACCCATCATACATGATATGGTCTGTAACTACATATCGGCAGCATTTCAATCATTATCAAAACGCGACACACAGTGTTGTAGTTATCTAAGAATACAAAGAGCTTACTACTTTTGGGTACTAGAATATGAATAAAATACAGAAGCAATATCTTCTCATCCTGTAGTGAATTATATTTATACTGTATATACTGCTTACATGTAAATATACATGTATATTACGCTATAGTCAACTAAGTATGACACACAGTATGGCTCCTAAATCGTACGATACCACATCTAAAGCTGTACGACTAAAACGTGAAACAGAAGTTCACAGTTCATAGAACACCGTATATATATATATATATATATATATATATATATATATATATATATATACAGTATATATCCGTATGATTTTAGATGGTGCTAGTTAATTTTATGAGTATCAATATTACATCTTTACTCATAGTACAAAATGCCCTATATGATATTCATGAATAGTATAAGCCATGGATTTGTGTAATATTGTAATATACATGTAGTAAATGTTATCGAAAACAATTTTTAGTTTCATCTCTCTTATATCTAGCCTATTAACTGTTTATTATCTGTTATTTGTTATGCTGTTTCTGTTGAAATTTATGTACTGTAACTTTCTGCGGTTGTCAGATTGAAGACAAATAAACAAATGTATTATAATAATCAAATATTTAAATCTGCGATATAACAGTTTGCATTAGGCGTTAAGCAATACTGAACGAATCGTACCTGCGTTATCCTGCGTTGAGGCAAACGCCGTGCTCCCTGCCCCACTCTTAGACCTGTGATCCTTGATATTCGCTGCACAAGTAACGACAACAGTAAATGAGAACACCAGGATTCAAGTCAACCATACCTAACTGTTCGTCAATTATTGTATAGGCTTAGTTTCACGTTAATTTTATTTAAAGAAGAGTAGTACAGGATGTGAACCCTGCGCCTAATGATTTGCAGTCAGACACCTAACGACAATCAAGTAGCAGTAGGTCGGATAGCCAGCAGTTCTGATGAATTCTGGTAAAAGTTTTAGCGGAATCTCAAAGTGTGTAAAATTCTGCTTAGACAATTGACCAATTTTAATTTTCAACCTACCATCCATCAGCCTCCAGTTGAGCAGAGGATCATAAACAAACGCCTCTAACACGGCCATGACACTGTCCTTATGACTGCGGAGAACTTCCATGACACGCTCACACGTCATGCGATAGTTACCATCTATACCCGTCACCTAGGCAACATCACATGTCATACGATAGTTACCATCTATACACGTCACCTAGACAACATCACACGTCATACGATAGTTACCATCTGTACCCGTCACCTAGGCAACATCACACGTCATACGATAGTTACCATCTGTACCCGTCACCTAGACAACATCATACGTCATAAGATAGTTACTATCTGTACCCGTCACCTAGACAACATCACACGTCATACGATAGTTACCATCTATACACGTCACCTAGACAACATCACACGTCATACGATAGTTACCATCTGTACCCGTCACCTAGACAACATCATACGTCATAAGATAGTTACTATCTGTAACCGTCACCTAGACAACATCATACGTCATAAGATAGTTACTATCTGTACCCGTCACCTAGACAACATCATACGTCATAAGATAGTTACTATCTGTACCCGTCACCTAGGCATATAAACATCACTAATAAACAAAAAACGAATCACGTATTTTACAGTAGCTAAGATCTATAAGAAACTATTAATTAGTATCGCTGACTAATATCTATTAATTTTCTAGTTTCTAAACTTTTATACACTTATTAAATTATAATTAACATATATTGCTACTAAGCAATTGATTCCAAAGCATTAAGCACCATTCTAAGCTATATTTCAATTTCAACTAACAATCGATTGTTATTGGCTATTAGCTCTCTAGTAAGCATAAGACTTAACTTTTCCCACCATAGATATAACCAATCTACCTTGACCATTCGTTTAGGACCTTACTTCTCTTCAGCACATTTCTTTTGCAGATTGGTCTGAGTGAATTGATCAGTAGTGATGTATGCTGTTGGGGACGTCCCTGACATCATCCCTGGATGAGCAAACGGACGTTAAACCTTTCTTCTTCTTATTATTATTAAATGATTGTTTACACAGTAGCTTTAATCAATACCTCCATGGCATTGATGAGCATCCTCGTCAACCTAAACGGAATCTTCTCTGGAAATTTCTCCCTCGTCATCGCCACCTCGAAGCAATCTCCAAAGTCAATGTGCATGATCTTGCCACTCATTCTGTCCAGCATGAGGTTGGACGGGTGTCTGTCCCCCAGTCCAAGTATGTACCCCACCATCGACATGACTGCCAGAGAGCGAGTGTAGTTAGTGCGCCGATCAAACCAAACCTATAGTAGAAATCATCATCATCATCGTCATTATCATCATAATCATAATCTTCGTCATCATCAGCACCACCACCACCACCACCACCACCACCACCACCACCATCACCATCATCATCATCATCATCATCAACATCATCACCGCCACCGCCACCAACACCACCATCATCATTATCATCAGACCAAGTGTAGTTAGTGCGCCAAACAAACCAAATCTATACTAAATAGAGAAAAGCAAATATCCTAAATTAATTCGTATTACAATTATTGCAAGCAAAAACCATATGTAAAAACAAAAAAAATGAAAATAACATTAAGAGACGTGAGAGAATCTAGGATGAAAATTGCAGCTAGTCAATTCAATGAAATAATACAACCACAATCGTTTTCACATCTTCATAATACTGCTAATGCATAAAATAATAAAAATCAAGCTACAAAACAGTACAGGCTTATTCGACAAAGCAAGAAGGACTGCTCAAATATGTTTACAGCAAGAAATTAGACTTTAGTTTGCCCTGAGAGTGCAGGGCCATGTATGCCATTTTAAATTCACTTCAATGAAGTTAACAAGGATTGGATTAGTACATACACATAGACTGGCCAACTAAATGATCGCGGTCGAGTGTCATACCAACTTCGCGAAGTAGGTAAGACACTCGACCGCGGATCAGTATGTGCGGGGTTAAAATCCTGGGATCGCCCTTCACTGACATCGCTATCGAGTGGGGAAACCTTAGCTTTACCAGATTTACACGGGAGTGGTGCTATTTACATTAACTGCAAGTCCTTGTCCATTGTCAGACCATTTTTAAGAATGAGAATATAATAGTGCTACAAGAAGTATTGGTGAACATAACGGAATCAGACACGACAACAGAAAATCTACTTTCCATTAGAATTTCTCTGTTGATATTCTAATACATTCATGCAAAACCTGGAGAAACAAGTAAAGCAACGCTGACCTCTGAGCTTGGACTCTTCATCCAGAGTATTTGAGCGAGGTCGTCCCCCGTCGTGTTCTCCAGGGCGTTCTCAAACACCTCCACCTTCTGCATCAGCATCAGGTGATCGTAATCTGGCGCCATCTGGAGAAGCAACATCGTAAACACGCGATGATGATGATGATTAATATACCGATCAGCGCTATGTACTAACTATCAACTACATAGTAAATATGACATTCAACAACTAGATGCATTCTGAGAAACCATATTTTTTAAAATTAAAATGCATATTTTAATGAACCTAGTAAGCGGTTTTATGCTACAATTTCAAAATAAAAAGCTAAGGTGTTTCTTACGCTGATATGTTTGAGAAACAAGAAAAGGTACAATAAAATGTAAAGTTTTCTCTACGGCAAATTATGACAAATCCAGATGTTTAAATTAATTGGACATTATATTATATTAATTTTGGAACACCTATAAATGATAAATGCTAGCCTCGTCAATAGGACGTGCCTTTTTCGACGATTTACAGGTTTATGCCATGAATTCTATTATTATTATTATTTTTTATTTATTTATATATTTTTTTTACAACGGTGTAAAGAACCTGGGGTTTATTATTATTATTATTATTATTATTATTATTATTATATTATCCCGGCCATGGTTAACGGGGATTAAAGGGAATATGATGATGAAGCTATCAATTCTTATGAACTTAGCTTAAAAAACCTTTCAGTTAAATGAAATTTGACTTATATTTATGGCTCCTATATTTTTCAGAGTCAGTCCTGGCGCCGTCTACACTTACCACAAACCTCGACAGGCTCAAATTTACAGATAAAATCCCTTCAACAACAACAATACGATTAGAGTGCCACTGTTGTCCATGACAACATCGAACACTGTGGAACTAAATTACAACCGATAAACCGAGTGAGGGGTCCATAAACCGTGCGAGCCAAAATCCGGGTAGTAAGTCCAAGGAAGGGTACTAGCGGAATGGAGTTTACGTTTTGGTCTCAGGGCGTGGACGTTTGGTGGCTAGAAAAAGTCGAAGAGAAAAAAATTAAAGCATCAAAAAAATAATTAAAGCATCACTCAAACAAAAATAGACTTTCGTTAACATCAACTGCACCTCTATGTACAGAGGTTCCTCACCCTGAGCATGATCCTGTGCTCAATGTTGAGCAGAATCTTCTTCTTGTCCCGGTAGTCCCTGATGAGCGAGTGCAGAGTGTCGCAGTGAGGCACCCAGCCGATCAGTCCGGAGTTAGTGGAGAGAGGAATCACAGAGTATCTCTGAATGCTGCGATAGCAAACAATCCACTGTGATAGTAAACAATCAACTGTGATTGTAAATAATCCAGTGTGATAGTAAACAATCCATTGCGATAGTAAACAATTCACTGTTATAGTGAACAATCCACCGTGATAGTAAACAATCCACTGTGATAGTAAACAATCCACTGTGATAGTAAACAATTCACTGTTATAGTGAACAATCCACCATGATAGTAAACAATCCACCGTGATAGTAAACAATCCACCGTGATAGTAAACAATCCACTGTGATAGTAAACAATCCACTGTGATAGTAAACAATACACTGTGATAATAAAAAATCCGCTGTGATAGTAAACAATCCATTGTGATAGTAAACAATCCACTGTGATAGTAAACAATCCACTGTGATAGTAAACAGTTCACTGTGATAGTAAACAATCCACGTGATAGTAAACAATCCACTGTGATAGTAAACAATACACTGTGATAGTAAACAATCCACGTGATAGTAAACAATTAATTAGAATAATGAGCAATTCACGGTGATAATAAATAATTCATTAGAAAATAAACAATAAACTTTTGTTAAAAATAATTAACAGTAATAATACACAATTAACTGTAATAATAAAAAACAATTAACTGTAATAATTAACAATTAATTAGAATAATAAACAATTAAATGTAATAATAAACAATTAATTGTAATAATAATAAAATGGTTCAATTTACAACTGACAATTTGTAAAAATCTGACATCACTAAGTACTTTAATCATAAACATTCTCATAAATCATTTCTCAGAAATACAATTAGTAATATATAATTTATATAATAATAGAATTAATATAGAATTTTATATGAAGAAACAAGACTTTTTGACGAGGTTGGCTCGCATGGTACATGCTTTTCAAGAAATCAAATAGCAGCATCATATAGAAACTTTTCTTAAGGCTTTTTCTTCAGTGAGAGCATAGATACCCTGACCATTTTTTGATCACTGGACTGGCTTTTGTTTAGGACCTTACTTCTCCTCAGCACATTTCTTTTGTAGATTGATCTGGGTGAATTGATCTGTAGTGATGTTTGCTGTTGGGGACGTCCCTGACATCATCCTGGATGAGGAAACGGACGTTAAATCTTTATTAATATTTAAACATTTATTTTTTATACGTACGTGAGATTGCTCTTTAGGGTCTCAGGATTGCTGAGCAGCAGAGAGTTGACTAGGCCGAACAGCTGCATGACTCTCTCGTCTTGTCTCAGGTCCTCGTGACCCTTCAGTAGAAACTGGTACTCCTGACCGTTGCTGCCTGAAAGCACATCACTGAATTTATGATAGATTATATGATAATTTATCAATTATATGAAAATTATGTCCCCGTATTGAGCTCGGGTGTGGATGGACCACTGCAGAACTGGTACTCCTGACCGTTGCTGCCTGAAAGCACATCATTGAATTTACATAAACCTTACTAAAAATCAATATATTTAATTAATTAATTTTTTATTTATTGCTTCATTTCAGGCATAATAACCCATACATGAATCTTACACATACAATAATGCAACGAGAAACAGAAAAGCAAATAGGCTGTGCATAAAGGGAGCTTTATATGTATATATTTATATTTACTAAATGTGCATAAATATCTATTTCAGCATCAACACCAAATCACTGACAAATGCAAACAGAAATAAACATTTAAATGAAATAAAGTTTAAAAAAATTAACTCTAAGACAATTACAAAAAAACCCTAAGACAATTACTTATAGAATTAGCCATATAAACCTACAATAAGCTCAGATATATATATTTATATACTATTCAATAATAGAATATATATATATACACATATATATATATATATATATATATATATATATATATATAATATATAATTATATGATAATTTCTAAATTATATGACAATTATGATACCTTACCAATAAATAGAGACAAAATCACTCAAATTCTGCTTCTATAACCAATCTTATTCTATTTGATACCTTGCAGTCCAAAATGACATTGATTAGAGAAATTGCATACAGTTAAGCAACTAAGTATTTCTTTCACAAATATGACCTATACCGCACCAGTCTCCAAGAATTGTTTTAGTAATAAATTTCATTCCTTATTGACATATATTTTTTATATTAACACTACGTAATGAAGAATTTTCACTCGTTTTAACATCAGTTAGTTCTGAGAGATCCACTTTAGCGTTACTCTACTAGTATTAGGCTGAAATCACTGGATAAGAAACGACACTGTACGTCAAGCGAATGAAGTTTTCTTTAAATTGTTTCTAAAAATTGAAGACCTTAAATTCAATTGACTTTCACTTGGTTCATCGGGATTGAATATAGCGATGGTCAAAGACCTAATCGATTTAACTTTATAAGCCAAATTCAAGACATGATTTAAAAAATTGAATACAACAAACTAGAAAATCTATAGAAATAAAATCAACCAAATATGCTGAGTTTTCTAGGTCGCTGTTTTGACGTGATGACTTGCAGATTGCTCTGTATATGCTGGATTCTCACTATCGGTTGATTGGGATCATAAGTTCCCGGTATGGCTAGCTCCATGTCTCTACACGTCAGTAGCTTAGGTGAGACGTACTGTAGCTCTAAAGTCGTTAACTGTTCAACAGAAAGTATTGAGACATGTATTTCTTATTCTA
This sequence comes from Enchytraeus crypticus, assembly GCA_905160935.1. Lineage (NCBI taxonomy): Eukaryota > Metazoa > Annelida > Clitellata > Enchytraeida > Enchytraeidae > Enchytraeus > Enchytraeus crypticus. The sequence goes on from CAJHZI010000558.1 coordinate 836,933, forward strand.
AGCACAAGAACTTATTCTAAACACAAGCACTTATTCTAGGCATATTGCATACATTCTACATTATTATAGTTTATATCCATATACACCAAAGTCAAAGGTAAAACTATAGTAAAGTTCAAAGACGGTTTACGATTTTGAAAATATGTAAGTGATGCACTTAATGTGAACCTTTCGCTTCCAGAACAGTAGCCTGTGAACTAACTGATTATATGCTACTGGATCAACATATTGTACATACACACTTTTATTTATTTATGCATATCAATACTTGATTATGAAATAAAATTCATATATTGTTCTTCTATGCCACTGTAGCCAAATAATCCTAGATAAAAATAAAATAGTCTTAGTTTAACTGGCTTTAAGAAGATGATGATGCCACCGTTGTCAAAAGTTGGAAAACATTATTCAATATATTTTCGAAAAAGATTGTAAGCCTTTCATTGTTTATGTTATTCTGATTAAGAAATAAGACAGATAACAAAAGTGTCAGGAAGAAACAATTATAAGACATTTCAAATGAAAAATACTCTCGACATTTTACTACAAGAGGAAGTTGAAACCTGCGGAAGCTGTTTGGTGATACGTCTGAACACGTGATAGTACAGATCCCACGCTTGCGTTAAATCCTTCACGTTACGTGAAATCTGAAACTTCTTGCACCACTCGTGCGCTTCGTTCAGATCTCTTCCATACGACTGAAACAACAGAAAATATAACAAAAATTCACGAATGAGACTCATTTAAATCACTTTCAAACGAATAGAAAAATACCAAATAGAATAAGACTTTCTAAAAAGACATATGAGCGTCGTCCAAATCCTCAAAAATGATCGAAATAAGAGGTGATATAAATGAATGTTATCAGAAAGATAAGACCATTTAACCATTGAAAATACAAGTTAAAATAAAAAATCTACATTTAACCTACAATAACATCAAAAGATCCAATAAATAACATTGAAAATGTAACTGGGGGTAAAACAAAAGCACAACTCAATAGCTCCGCATACTGAGATATTTAGGCATTCAAACCTGAAAGAAAGAGGTTTCTTTGAGAGTCTGAGGTCCCTCTTTCATCATCTGGTGCAGTGGTTCCAGTGTTGCCAGCATACCTTTAACATTACGCTCTCCGAAATACAGTCTCGAAGCTTCCTCCAGACCCTCATGCCACAATTCATGCCACAAGATGGCGACTCTGATCAACTCATCGCTCACCTACATCACCGAATCAATAGGCATAAAATAACAGTAAAGAATTAATATCTTAGTATACTAGAGTGCTATCAAGTATCCCTGCACAATACTGTGCAGTGTCTGACATTTACTTCTTTTTCCCTTCTCTAAGTGCCATGCTTGTTCCAAGCCTGGGCGGTCATGGTCATATTCCTCCATACATATACTAGTGTCATTTTAAACACTACTTTATTTGCTACCATCTTGCATATACCATCATCATCATCAGCTTCCCTTGAATCAAAGTTTAGTTAGGGTCGGGACAAGAATAGACCTTCTCCACCCCTCTCTGTCCTATACAGTATAATATATATATTTGCCGTATACGTATGTATGCCACAATAAAATATATTAGCATAATATGTTACAGTACACAGGTGATCATGGTTAAGATACTTCTACGGATAAAAGTACTACGACACCTGTAGACACCATTACTGTTACAGCTCGGAAAAAGACTTATACTTAAGTAGAATACACGACATCATTACTTTATACTAACAAAAGATACCCATAATAGATAATACTACTTGATACTAACATCAGATACCCATAATAGATAATACTACTTGACACTAACATCAGATAACCATACTAGATAATACTACTTGACACTAACATCAGATAACCATACTAGATAATACTACTTGACACTAACATCAGATAACCATACTAGATAATATTACTTAATACCAATACCAGATACGCATACTTGAGAGTAATACTTGATATTAGTAGAGTACTGTCATGTACTTACAAGTAAAGCCTGCTGCACAAGTACACCACTGTGTTCTCGCATACTTCTCAGTACTCTGTTAGCTGCACCACTGCGCGCTGTAACACTGGACTTGGCTGCCACTGTGAGCGGATAGATGAGAGCTTGAGGGTGATGCTTGCCTATATCCATCAGCAGCTGAACTATAAGCCTGCCAACCAGCTGTCGAGGTGTGTCAATGCGTGCTATCAGCTGTGGTATTACCTACACGTACACGTACACACACATATACACACAGTCATACACATAGTCATACAGACATACAACCAGCTGTCGAGGTGTGTCAGTGCGTGCTATCAGCTGTGGTATCACCTACACATGCATACACACACACATACACACACACATATACAGACAGTCATACAGACATACAACCAGCTGTCGAGGTGTGTCAATGCGAGCTATCAGCTGTGGTATCACCTATACATACATATAAACATACATACACACCGATAGAGACATACAGTCATACAGACATACATACAGTCATACATACATAAATTCGTTTAATCGTATTTACAAACAAGCATATATACATACCAAAAACAACAACAATTAAACTTCCTAAAGTGATACCGTTATCAATGAAAAAAATCAAGCAATATTGAGATAAATCTAAGCCCGCGAAAAAGAGGTCCAAAAATGATGCAAATACAGAAATCCAGAAAATTAGTCCAACGATACACACTTACAGTACATAGATAATGTAAATAGTTAGCAGGCGCTATGTCAAAATATGAGCTAAGAACTGTTATGATCACATGTAGTCACAATACTAATACAATTCCCTATAGTCGTAACTACTAAGAATTTAATAGAGTTTTTCCTAAACATTTGTTAACATACTAAGGAGAAACAACATGTAATTCCAAAAAGATAAAAGAAGTGCCAGTGAAAAAAATAATTTCATAGAAAAAACTAGACGATTTTATAGAAGAACGAGTCAGTACAGAAACTCAAAACAAAGCAATGACAGAAACAAGAACAAAGACTACAATATAAACCTGCAACCAGTTGTCTATTTGAATAGCCTTGACCCCTTCCACCAAAGCATCGTTGACCTCCGCCAGGTTTCCATACTCGAACCACAGCGTCAACAATCGCAGACTATCCTGTAACGAGCTGCTCACTGTGGCCAGCGAAATGGACTGAAAGAAAGCCATAACCGCCGCCTTGAGGTACTGCAGAAGCTGTATAGCCTGAAAATATTCATATTTATTTAGAATTAATTGACGCAGACTTTAACAGTTATTTTCTTAGGAAAAGAAATTACATTTAAAAAAAGGATTTCATTCACCATCTCAAGCAGCTTCATGGCTATAAACTTCATCTACTTTCAGTCACTAAATAACAATACGCGTATAGTCATTGAAACGATGCTTCAGCTCATGGCGTCCGTGACATCACTTCCGCGTGAGGAATGGGACGTTAAATCTTGGACCTTCAATGTATTGTGCAGTAATATATCAATAGTAACAATTGTGAGTAATATATCAATAGTAACAATTATGCAGTAATATATCAATAGTAACAATTATGCAGTAATATATCAATAGTAACAATTATGCAGTAATATATCAATAGTAACAATTATGCAGTAATATATCAATAGTAACAATTGTGCAGTAATATATCAATAGTAACAATTGTGAGTAATATACCAATTCTATATTAACAATTGTGCAGTAATACATCATTATTAACAACTCACGTTATCACGTTCTTCAACGCTATCAAACTTCTGAATGCCGATATCAGCCGGCGTCAGGTTAGCAGCAGCTGCAGACGATCCATCAGCTGCTGGCTCAGCTGGAACAGGGGCTATGGTCACAGCTTTCTGATGCTTGTAAAAGAGAACTGCCTCATAGTTGAGATAGGCGAAAGCGTGCCATGCTTTGTACAATGTGGGATTATAGTGGGTGGCTGCACCGTAGTGGCTTATAACATGTGGTATTGTGTCCTCGTTCAGGCCACATAGACCTTCCTGCCAATCTCCTAGCTTCATGTAGCATCTAGCAACGAAATACATGAATTAAAATCGCTTCATAAGTCAATCAGTGACTTCGCCACTGGCTCCAGCAAGTGGCGAAGTCGGTAAGATACTCGACCGCGGATCAGTATGTGCGGGATTCAAATCCTGGGCTCACCTGTCACTAACATCACCTGTCTACTAACATGTCGCTTTCGAGTGAGGAAACTGACGTCAACCTTAGCTTTACCAGCTATTAGCTTGACCAATCCATTAATCTATCAGTCAGTCAATGGAACACATGATCAATCAGTCCTCGAAAGTTAATCAATCAACAGCAATCTGTTCAATCAATCAACAGTCACTTTAATAAATTTTTCAATAATTCAATCTAATTCTACTTATTTTTTATCTGGCTGAGGACTCGTCTCATGAGCTCTTAGGACTGAATCCATAGAGGAATTTGGTGCCAATTGAGTGTCATGGTAGATGCAGAGAAAGTGAGTTTCTCTGGGACATTCACGATTCGCCTGCAATTAATCTCAGACCATGAAACATATCGTTGAGAGAGCCCTGTACCTGACTGCTGGTTGGTCTGTCTTTGTTAAGCAGTCTTAAAAGTGAAGCAGGCAGCTATCTGGATTAACTCATACGTTATATAAATAAATACAGTTAAAGATATATAATTACTCTTTCGCCTTTTAAAAAAATCACACTTAGTTTGAATTTGTTATTTTTATTCGCATTTAATTGCATTAACCCTGGGATTGATCCGCACTGATGGTAAACGTCCAGACGGTGTCTCTCAAATTCCATGGGCAGAGGGGAAGTGTGTTAGCTGGGACGTCACTGTTACGGACACTTTCTCAATAAGCAATCTCAGCCTTTCTTGCGCTGCTGCTGGTGCTGCAGCAGAGGCCGCGGCTAATAGGAAAACTCTGAAGTATGCCGAAATCTCTGGCAACTATATCTTCATGCCTATTGCCTTTGAGACCTTATTGACGAAATAGGCAGGAGGACCAGCGCCATTACTGGTGATAAGCGCGAAAAATCTTTTCTGTGGCAGCGACTGTCTATTGCTCTCCAGCGATTCAATGCAGTCTGCTTCAGTGGCACTTTGGCTAAAGCGGCTTCCCAGAGTGCAGAGGAATTATTTTTATCGCTTTTTAAATAACTTTTTATTAAATAAAGTCTCTTTTATCTTATTTTTTAGCCCAGGGCCCTTTACAGCCCAGGGCATTAAAAAAAAAATTGCATTAACTAATATTATCAGATACAGCCAATCGCTCAAAACATACTAACGACATACATGTTACATTAATTTTAAACAGTAGTGGCATATAAACATGAACTCACTTAGCTAAAAGTTTTTGAGGAGCTCCAACTTCAGAACCTACAGGCACGGGTTCGATTGAAGCCAGTCTCGTCTGAACAAACTGCTGCAACCTCTGCACAGCCTCAGGCTACAACAATTACAGCAATTATAACAATTTTAACAATTACAGCAATTATAACAACGAAAACAATTACAGCATGTACAACATTTACAGCAATCACAACAATTACAGCAATCACAATAAGTACAGCAATTGCAGCAATTAAAACAATTACAGTAATTACAACAATTATAGCAATTACAACAATTGCAGCAATTACAACAATTATAGCAATTATAACAATTATAGCAATTACAACAATTATAGCAATTACAACAACTGCAGCAATTACAACAATTACACCAATTACAACACTTACAACAATTAAAACAACTATAGCATTTGCAACAATTAAAATAATTAGAGCAATTATAGCATGCTTATATTTGGAGCACCCAGTAGTAACTGTAAGCAGGTATACTACATATGCATATAAATGAAGTATAATATAAATGAAGTACAATATAAATGAAGTACAATATAAATGAAGTACAATATAAATGGAGTACAATATAAATGAAGTACAATATAAATGAAGTACAATATAAATGGAGTACAATATAAATGAAGTACAATATAAATGAAGTACAATATAAATGAAGTACAATATAAATGGAGTACAATATAAATGAAGTACAATATAAATGAAGTACAATATAAATGGAGTACAATATAAATGGAGTACAATATAAATGGAGTACAATATAAAGGGAGTACAATATAAATGAAGTACAATATAAATGGAGTACAATATAAATGAAGTACAATATAAATGGAGTACAATATAAATGAAGTACATTATAAATGGAGTACAATATAAATGGATTACAATATAAACGGAGTACAATATAAATGGAGTACAATGAAAGAATAAATTATAGCAAGCAGCAAAATGACCAGATTTTCCTGTATTGTTCTCTCTCTCTCTACAGGGTTTTGATATTGCAGCCTCAAGTCACTTATTTTCACTCTTACTCTGCAATCCCACACACTGGTTCACTAGGCGCTCCAGAGGTCATCAAGTGGATTCCTGCGCACAAGGTCATCATGTCACCAAAACCTAAATGTGGTATCCAAGAAGCTGACTTACAAGGTAGAAGAAATAGCGTTGCCTTCCAAAAGCGCTGAATTTGTCCATTTCGATACAGCCTATGCCGTTTCAATTGACCTATTATCTAGGTACAAGATCTATCAAGGGAATTCAATAATAATCAAGAGGCAAATCTGGATTTAAATAACTGCAGAATTGATCTCTAAAATATGGTAAAGAACGCTATATTTGATAATTCAACACAGCCTATTGATCAAAATGATTGCAGCAGTATTACTCAACGATAGCACTACTAATTCCACATATATGTATATAATTAAAAATTATAGCACAAACATCTTTATATTTTGAAAATGTTTGAAAATTAAATACACAATTTCCTTTCAGTAAAATGTTTCAGCATAATATAACACAGGATTTCTTAGAAATTATCAAATGGCATAATGATTACGCCGTTTCTCACCTCGTTTATTATGAATTTACCTTCAGTGGCATTTTAATAGGTAAAAAAAGCTGGTAAAGCTAATTTTAACGCCGATTTCCTCACTCGAAAGCGATGTCAGTGACGGGCTAGCCCAGGATTTGAACCTCGCAACTACTGATCCACGGTCGAATATCTTACCGACATGGCTTAACAGTAAGTTATAGCCATACCACGATTACATTCTGACACCATCAATTGCTTGACTCAATTGTTAATCATGGTTCAAACCCAATCTCTCAATCTGTTAAATCTTAACTAAATAAAATCAATAATAAATCGAATATACAATTGATTGAATAAGAAGAAGCAGCACAAGAAAACCTTTCTGTAATTTTTAACTAAATAAAAGATGCAATAAATCGAATCAATTGAAATGACGAAGTGCCTAGTGCCTTGGATTAACCCTCATGTTGCAATTATGTGCTATTCAATTATTTACATTACATTGTGTATTTGCTAAGCAAAAATTGAAATTTTTAATAAATAAATGAAAAAGTGGCACAAGGAGACCTTTCTGTAAGTTTTAACTAAATAAAATATGCAATAAATCGAATCAATTGGAAATGAAGAAGTGGCACAAGGAGACCTTTCTGTTGCAGTGCCAGAGATGTTTCATGTAGGCGAAGGCCACGTGAGGCTCTGCTGCACTGAGCACATTGTTCTGAACCAGCCCCGTGGAGGCGTTCTCCCCCATCAGCATCAGCAGAGTTCTCTGCGACAGAGCCTACAACTCAGAAATCAGAAATAAATTAAGACTACGATTCTATTGCACGCATGGCATAAGGACATGGCAGTAGAATATACTTATAAAATACTTAGAGTTTCTCTTGTGGTTTTTGTGTACTCAATCGTCATCGTGTGATGTCTTGGCGCCGGTTTGTGTAGAGTCTGCAAGAGACGTCCTGACATTGCGTTACGGCGAGGAAACGGACGTTAAATTTTTATTGATTGATTAAAATCACTTCAATACAATTCACAAGACCCTGCAGAGAGCACAGAACCAAAGTCTCTAACCACTCTTCCATTGCTGCGACATAGACTGGCGTACTTGAGCCAAGTCCTCACGTCCTCATGTGGCGAGACGACCAGGGATCGAACCTGTAGCAGGCGTCTCCAGTCTTCCAGAACATTCTGACAGCCCTGAAACAGCAAATTACACCAGATTGCATCACATACTAGCTTTGCATATTTATTGACACTGTCTTTAATATCAAATGCAGTCTTACAGTTAGTTTGTGAAAAGTCAAATAGATAGCTACCTCGAATCATTCAAAACTGATCAGAATTTAAGCAATAAAACGTGCTATATCTGAACAAAGACTTTAAAAGACTGAACTGTAGAATTTAAACATATTACAAAATTTATGAATTTAAAATATTAAATTTCACATAGAGATATTAAAAGAAAGGTGACAGAACTACAAGCACATAGAGGTTACATACACGCAATCTATTCCACCACATCTCTTTGATCGAATCTCTCCTCTCCGGTAGAAGTTTATACTCCATGACCTCCTCCAGTTCTGCCAACATCTGAACACTTACCATTACCTGCACGGTACATGACGGTTAATAAAGGCATTAGCTGTAATATATTAGCTAGTATATAATAGAGTCAAACTAAGTATCTTACAGTCGAACAGCTAAATTATTTGATTAGTCATTAGCATTTGTCAAACTAAGTAGTAGTATGTACTAATGCGCATCGATGTGTGCAAGCAACACTTGCAATCGTAGGTACGGGAAAAAGAAGGCAACACAGTAGTCCCAATCCACTCCACTAAACTAAGTATCGTACAGTCTTACAGCTAAAATATTTGATAAAAATATAGGCTTTTGTTGTAAGTCCATTCAAATGAAAGTACACTTTGCGTCAGATTGTTTCAGCGCCATTTCTGTTGGCATAAGAATTAATGCTAATAATAAATCTTTAACTCTCTGTAGTATAGCGATTCTGAATTTCACATCGAAGCACAGCAGCGTCGCGTGCAAGAAAGTGTCTAACTTCAATGAGTACAAAATAAATAACATTAGTCAGCATTTCAATAACGAATTAATATCGATTCAGCAAGTAGAATTTTACAATAGAAATAGCAGCCAGTGAAATATGAGACAATGTCACACAACACTAAAAGGAACGTTAAACCTTTAACGTTCCGTTCATCGTCCAAAGATGATATATTGGACGCTATTAGTTAAGACTTATTCATGAACAAAGTCTAATTAAGTTGAAGAAGATTAACTTACGCCGTATGCTCGACTGTAGCTCTCGCCAGCCAAAGCCGTTAACTCCGTGTCCAGCACATCCCGAGCTCTGTTAATACACTGTTACATACAACGTGTAGGTAATCAGCATCAGATTCATTTAATAATTATTTAATTTATATTTATAATTATTTAAATGCTGATAAATGGACTGATATTATAATAATCATCACTTTTCCTCAGTCAATGCAAATTATGTCTATGAAAAATATTTTTTTTGATAATAATTATTAATCATTAATATATCATTATCATCATCATTATTATTATTATAATTATTAATATTGTTATTATTTTATTCTGATTAATTTTACTATCAACTATTTTATTTGGCAAAGACTGTAACAGCTTCAGATCTCAGAGTCCGCATGTAAGTTCCAGCCTTCGATAAATCAGAAATTAATTGGTCATTAATGATTTATGTAAATAATTAGACTAATACAAATAACATTTACCTGCTGGGCAGCTGGGAAGTCATTAGCGTGTATAGCAATGACAGACTGATAGAATTCACTTTCATACGTCTCGTGCGCGATCATTGAGGCATACTCCTTCATATCATCCCAGTGACCTGAGCAATGAAACACGTAGTCCATTTAACTGAAGAAATCAAACAAAAGGCTTTGCATCAGCAGAATAGAATAACAACAGCACGCTTGTCAAATACGATCTTTCTCTTAGTGCACTGCCTACTGGCAGGTCCAGGTTATATAACGCCTGCACTCTTCTCTGTCTTCCACCCTCCTCTTCATTTCCACATATGAGTGGGAAAGTCCAAATATGAGATATATAACATATAACAATCAGCAAAACATTTGTATCATCACGGAATAAAATTCATTTAATAAACCTTAATTAATCAGTAAATACGCTAAAAGAGTGACAACGATAGGTAATACAATTCCTTCAGCAACTGGTAAAGCGAACAACAGTCCGAGAATATTCAAGAAAGTTCTTTGAAAGGAGCGAGCTTTGCTCAGAAATCGTTCTGCCTAAAAAGGAAACAAAGTTAAACCTAAAGCAAACAAAGGTAACCTACTACAAAAGGTTAATTTCCATAAGTTAATAGAGTAAATCCAGTTAAACCTAATCCCCAGGCTGCCGTTGAAGCCATGTGAGCCATCTTCTGCTTGACACTCACGTCCACCACGTTCCACTTCTCACTGACCGTGTCGTGTAGGCGACCCCTGGAGAAATAGAATCAGAAAAAATTGGAAGTAATATCAGCAGTATGTAGCTAAATAAAGGCAACAGGAATCTATCTCAGCAGCTATACTTTTCCCAAGCTATAGGCTACATAAGGTATGGATAAGGCATAGACGTTGGGAAGGAATTAACTTGTTGATCTAAGGAGTGTTCTTATAGAGCAAGAAAGCAGACTTTGAGTATGAATGTGTACTTTGAACCAGCCACTTGGCAGTGCACTGAAGAGAGAGTAGCTAAATATCTATGCAGCATACACCTTTATGTGCTTTGTCATACAAACAATTTCAACAAGTGCATTTTCACATAATTTACATGTGCGAAAAATTTAATATCTGAAGTAGTTTTCCACAGACTTTTAGAGCTCCTGCTTCATGATCTAACAAATAGCGTGAATTAGAAATATGTTCTATTCAGCAGTGCCGGTTGGATGGCTGAAAGGATAGCATGCTGCCTGAAAGGCATGAAGTCATTAGTTCGAATCCTAGCCGGACGTTCCTGCCAGTTTGCTTTGTGAAACGAAAATAGACGTTAACCTTAGCTTTACAGTAAACTAGACAGGGCACCAGAGAAGTTTTATGATGTTAAAACGACAGAAAGCAACAGTTAAAACAGATCCTTAGCAGAATTGTAGAGACCAATAAAAGGGTTTTCATCTAAATGTTTTATCTATGCTCCATTATGATCTCATACATTAAACTAATGAACACATTTTATGACATTACAATTATTAATAATAAAAATAAAAAAGGTTTTATATAAGTTTCCTCATTCAAGGATTATGTCAGGGAAGTCTGACAATAAATTAAATCAATTGCGTTAAATATTGCATGTTAATGTGTGATATCAATTTCAAAACTGTTTCAAAGAAAGAACATCTTCAAACAAAATTTTAGTCTTTCCAATGTATTTTGCAAACTAGCGCTACTGTGGCATTGTGCACACAGCGGTGCTTTTATAATTAAGCTCATAATTGACAGGTCAGCACATTCCATCATGATTTAACTGATGATCATTCCATCATGAGTTAACTAATGATCATTCCATCATGAGTTAACTGATGATCATTCCATCATGATTTAACTGATAATCATTCCATCATGAGTTAACTGATGATCATTCCATCATAATTTAACTGATGATCATTCCATCATGAGTTAACTGATGATCATCTGATGACGTACCACTCTCCCAGAGCGTCCAGACATCTCATACGGCCCAGCAGGTAGGTGGCGTCCTCAGGGTTCTTCTCCTGCTGTCTCTCGTAGGCCGCCAGAGCCTTGTCCCATTCGTGCAGCTTCTCGTACCAGCGCTCCTGCACCTTCTACACACACACAAAATTATCATCGTCTATAACCACATCATCATCATCTATAACAACATCATCATCTATAGCCACATCATCGTCACCTACACAAGATCATATCTATAACCACAACATCATCGTCTCATTGAATCATCTATAACCACATCATCATCTATAACCACATCATCATCATCTATAACCACATCATCATCTGATCACCTATAACCACATCATCATCACCTACACAACATCATCATCTATAACCACAATATCATCTACTCAACATCTTCATCTATAACCACATCATCATCTATAACCACATCATCATCTATAACCACAATATCATCTACTCAACATCTTCATCTATAACCACAACATCATCATCTACACAACATCATCATCTATAACCACATCATCATCTATAACCACATCATCATCGTCTATAACCACATCATCATCTGATCACCTATAACCACAATATCATCTACTCAACATCTTCGTCTATAACCACAACATCATCTACACAACATCATCATCTATAACCACATCATCATCTATAACCACATCATCATCATCTATAACCACATCATCATCTGATCACCTATAACCACATCATCATCACCTACACAACATCATCATCTATAACCACAATATCATCTACTCAACATCTTCATCTATAACCACATCATCATCTATAACCACATCATCATCATCTATAACCACAAAATCATCGTCTATAACCACATCATCATCTATAACCACAAAGTCATCTGATCACCTATAACCACAATATCATCTACTCAACATCTTCATCTATAACCACAACATCATCATCTACACAACATGATCACCTATAACCACATCATCATCACCTACACAACATCATCATCTATAACCACAATATCATCTACTCAACATCTTCATCTATAACCACATCATCATCTATAACCACATATCATCTATCACATCTTCATCTATAACCACAACATATCATCTACACAACATCATCATCTATAACCACATCATCACCACATCATCATCTATAACAATATCATCTACTCAACATCACCACAACATCATCATCTCATAACCACATCATCATCTATAACCACATCATCATCTATAACCACAATATCATCTACTCAACTCTTCATCTATAACCACAACATCATCATCTACACAACATCATCATCTATAACCACATCATCATCTATAACTATAACCACAAAATCATCATCATCTATAACCACATCATCATCATCTATAACCACAAAATCATCGTCTATAACCACATCATCATCTATAACCACAAAATCATCGTCTATAACCACATCATCATCTATAACCACAAAATCATCGTCTATAACCACATCATCATCTATAACCACAAAATCATCGTCTATAACCACATCATCATCTATAACCACAAAATCATCGTCTATAACCACATCATCATCTATAACCACAAAATCATCGTCTATAACCACATCATCATCTATAACCACAAAATCATCGTCTATAACAACATCATCATCTATAACCACAAAATCATCGTCTATAACCACATCATCATCTATAACCACAAAATCATCGTCTATAACAACATCATCATCTATATTGCAGTAGAGCTAGCGCATTATTGAAATAGAGAGAGAGAGAGAAAGAGAGAAAGAGAGAGAGAGAGAGATAAGGATGTAGAGGGCGAGAGAGAGAAGGAATAAATCATCAATCTAAAAATATTTTTGTTTTAAATGCTCCAAATAAACAATGCTTTTAATAGAAGATCATCCTGCATCTAAGCAGTGCTTCAATGAAGGAAGACAGGATTGTCCGCTACATTCCATAAAAAATTTGGCATGATCCCTGCAAATCAGGAATGAACAATAAATCAAGGATTCAGATGCATACTGAAGTTGACATGTGTTTCAATGACTAAATCTTCCATATTTCTTCCATATAAAGAATTTGGTCAAACGATTTGAAGTCCAGTCTAGATAATCCACAAGAGTGCAGAAGCTAGAATAAACCACTTCAACTTATCTAGGAAATCATCATCATCATCATCATCATCATTCATCATCGTCGTCGTCGTCATCATCATCATCATTCATCATCATCATCTCTTAAATCCCAGTTTAACCATGGTTGGGAAACTTATCTAGGAAATAAGTAGTAATAAACCATTTCTACTTATCTAGGGACAGCTCATGCACCTATGCGTTGTGTTTTCGCATAACAAAAAATTGAGTTGAACTGAAACAACATACGAGATCAGCTCGTTTATGTTTCCTAGCGTACTCCAGCACTCCCACTGCTGCCTCGGGCTGCTGCAGCTTGTTGTTAATACTACAAATATTAAACAACTAAGTAAATAAAGACTTGAAAACAGTATAGTCTACCATGTTTAACGAAAATGTTTTATTAATTACAATACCAATTTAGAAATTTAAAACTGAATCTTTGAAAGATTATCTCATTCCACGAATTTCAAAACACAATGAGCTAGACAAATGAATAAACGAATAACAAAACTAATATACAGTTAGTAACTAAATGTTAGAACTAAATAAGGATATAAGCATATTGGAATCTAAAAGCATCAACCTGAACATTTACAGTATTATATGTAAAGGATTCCGCCAATAATTTTAAGCCTAATACCTGATAAGTGATTCGAGTATCTGTGGTGTGACACCTCTGTGAAATTCTTCTTCTTTGTAGTGAAGAGCTTTAGCAAATGCTCGACATTTAATGGCTCGATCACAAAGTACGTTTGACTCCAGCGGTAATGGCCCCTAAAACGTTAAAAGATATAGAACTAAATAGATATAGTGTTTACCCGGTTATGGCCCCAAAACGTTAATAGAAATAGTGTTTCAAATATTAATGAAGTCAACGAACGAAAGAAGAACGACAGAGAGACTGGAAGAATGTTGACTTCCAGTCAACATTTTCATGAAGTATTACTAATGAATAGACATTCACACATAGAACTGCTATGTATAAATATTTTTTCAATATGAGAAAGTATTTGAATATGTTATTTAATTTCACAGTCAAACATCAGCATAATGGAGATCCATCAGAAAGCTTTATATTCTGCTATTAAATGAGCATCCCCACACTAACCTTATCACAGTGCTCCATGAATTCGGCAAGGTTGAGGAAAGTCTGCGTTATTTCAGGAATATCCTGATGAGCGAGAGCTTGCTCGATGCTCCTGATCAACTCATCTTGATGTTTCTCTGTCAGCTCAGTCCAGCATGATACAAAGGCGGCGTTAAATAAATCCCTAATATTAAATAAACAAAACTAAAACGCTGTTTCTGTCTGTTTGAGTAACTTTAGGCCATTTTGAATAAAATATTCAGTAATCTTAAACAAATTATATTCAACAAACGGTTTCCTTAAAAACAAGCTAATGTTAACGTCAGTTTCCTCACTCGAAAGCGATGTCAGTGACGGGCGAGCCCAGGATTTGAACCCCGCACATAAGTAGCCCTAACTTAGTGTGTAGACAAGCAGGCTATATGTATGCTATATTCTTTAAATGTTAACCAGTGAGTAGCAGAGTGTAACCTTGCACAAAACACTCTGGAATTTTCAACTTGTCCTACAAATGGGATGTCGAACAGCAAAGGTATAACAGCTTCATTTTTAAAATTATTAAAAAGTACCTTAGGGGATCGTTTTATTTTTGACAGAGTGTATAAGCAATATGAAAGCAGACCTGGCCAATGGGTTGTAGCTGTTAGCCATAGGCCAACAGGACCTGAGAGCCGGTGATGGGGACTCTTTGAGCAGCTCAACACTAAGTCTTCTGAGCCACTCCAACCAATCGTCTTTACTCACTCGTCTTGTCGCCATCCAGGCCTAGGATTAGAGACAATATAGGCAATATATAATATATAACCAATATATTATATAAGATGATATATAATATACAGTATAGTCGTTATACTTAGAAGATAATAAAAAAGCATAGAAAATGAGCACTGAGAAAGCAGCAAGGATGGATCAACTGCTTCGCGCATATTAATATCTTAATCTTAACAGCGGTAAACTTATAGGCGCTATTTAACGTCAGTGTTATCTTTCGAGAAGATAACTTTGAAGAATAAGCCAAGGATTAGACTCCTACATCGATTAGATCTACAATGTACCAATGCTGTCACAAGCTCAGTGTGATTATCTATTGATTGATTGATTGACTGAATGAATCTTCTAAACTCCTACTCGTTGTAGATTAGACGCGCTGACATGCAGTCTTTTAATGGTGGCAGCATCAGGGCTCTCCACTGAGACATCAGCTTTAATGTGACCGGTCAGTCTGTACTTGGCCAGCATACAATCTTCTTCCTCGTTCTCCGCTATTGTTGTACCCTACATCAAAAAGAGATTACAATATAGCCTATCATATCGATGTGCTCGCTCGATAAGTATAACAATCAAATGATATCAGTATAAAAATAAAAGGCTATTGTATTTTTCTAACAGTTCTTTATCGTAATATAATATAAATAAAACGTAGCTAATAGTTAATAGCGGTCCATCATGAGAGTAATTAAAAAACGAGTGGCAACTATTTTGAGAGAACGTTCATTCTATCTCTAGTTATTTTCAAAAGAATAAGAAAAGAAAGACGAGATCGTATACAGTGCCTAAGGAGAGCTAGTACTACTGAAAAAACGAAAGTTAACTACTTTTATAAAATCAGTTGAACCACTTTACAGCTGAATGCTCTGCTTTTGAATAGTTATTAAAATGCTTTGCTACAGTTTCTGGTTATTTCTTACTAATTTCTTTTTACTTTTTTTTCTTTTATTTTCTGTCTTTTCCTATGTACTTTTTTTTGTTAATGACAACATCAGAAAGGGCATTCGGTTAGTAAGCGCCTAGGCTCCAGACATTGCCACAAAAATTTAAATGAATGGAAAGTCTCAAATAGGGGATTGACTGATGATATGATGTAGGACAGAGAGGATTTGAGACAGTCTATTCGTATCCCGACCCTAGTTAAACTGGGATTCAGGGAAGATGATGATGATTTCTTTTTTGTTATAATATTTTTTAATGTAAAAACCAATTACTGACCGAGGCCGGGCCTACCTTGACTATGCGACTGAGCAGGATGTCATATTGCTGATGGTGAATACGGTGTCTCGACACTATCCTCGCCACCATTGGTATGAACGTGGTGTAGCGCCTGTTGAGCTGCTGAGCCACAGAACACAGCGTGTCCATGGCTGTGGATCTCAGCTCGGCCGATGTGTCAATCGCTCGAACAAGCGGGTGAATTATGCGCGATGCAAACTCAGTCAGATCCAGGCTTTCGGTGAACTTGTTAACCGTTTCCATCGCCACCCTGTTTGCATTAACTTGATCGATATTCAAGAGATGAGGTTCAGCAATAAGTAATAACTAACAGATTAAAAGCCATTTAGTTCGTTTGGCTGGAGCCAGTGGCGATGTCGGTAAGACACTCGATCGTGGATCAGTCAGTATGTGCTGGTTTCAAATCTGGGCTCGCCCGTCAGTGACATCGCTTTCGAGTGAAGAAACTGACGTTAATATTACCTTTTTTATACTACAGGCTATTTCTTTGATATAGTATTGTCGTGCAAAAGTCAGAGATCTATTAATACGCAAGACAGATAGAAACGAAATAAATTAGATTATATTGCATTTTTCTATCACCTTTCTGGGAGTTTTATTGCATTATAGATAAAACAAAGAAGATTTATTACTAATCTGATCTATACAGTTAATTTGCAACCACTGGCATACTTTTTTTGTCTCTTCAGCAAAGTGGCTTACAATACATGCTTACAAAATCAGTCCATTCTGTTGTTTGCAATCTATTTTGATAATCTGACGTCAAAGATCAACCAATTTTAATTCAAGGTATATCTATTCGAATAACAATATCCTTTAATTCAGAAATAATTACAATACTTATTTTAAACATTTCTACAAGTATTTAGTACTTTATTTGATCCACAGTTAAATACTAATAGCATTACAATTATCTTACAAATTAAATTTTTTTTCATTTATATTAACATACAGAACAATACCTTATTTCATAAAACGAATGGCAGAGACAATAGGGGATTGACTGATGATATGTATGGGACAAAGTGGAGAAGGTCTATTCGTATCCAGACCCTAGTTAAACTAATAAAAAGGAAGATGATGATGATGATAACCTTACAATTTAGCAAATGGACTTTCAAATATTTAGATTAATTTCTTACTTTCTAACAGACACTGGAATGTCAGTGGCATCAAATAACTTGACTATTGGGGGCAACAGCAAGTGAAGGTAGTCCTCTAGATTTGTGCCAAACTGTTGTAGAGCGTTCAATAGCTACAATCAATCAGTCCGTTAAAATCAGTCAAAATATTTTACAATCAATCAGTCAAAATTAAGTGACTGATCAACTAGTGAGTCATCAATATAAGAAATATTATGAACTATTTATCTTCTTAGTGCTAGCCCTTGACGTATCTGGATCACTCAAGAATAGACAAACTGTTAAACTACACATGTCGCAAGAGACGACTAGCAATAAATGAAGAAGGCAAAATTCAAGCCGACTCAGAAGCCATCTTTTAAGTCCATAGGCTACATTAAAGGGTGGGTAAGGCATAGCCTTTTTCGATGAGGTTAACTTGTTGATCAATGGAGTACTCAGAGATTCCGATGTTGTAGATGAGATGACTCAGTTGTATTACGCGTTTGTGTTTCACCACTTAAAGGTGAGAGTTCATGCTGTATAATAATAGCTGCTTGTTATAGTCTTAAGACGATTAAAACTAATTATTTAAAGTTGGAATGCAGCGAAAAATGGAAAATATATTAAAGAAGGTCATAGGAAACAACCTTCAAGCGACACATTCTTCTAGGTCCAAATATTCTAGGCAGAAGGCTATAAATCTATATTTAAAGCGGATTCAGATTCAGATGGGGCACCGTCAATGACGTATAGCGAAAAAGACTTCATTTTGAATGAGGCTCAATTAACTAACTTAATTAATAGAGCGCTAATTTTAGTGAGCAAGAGAGAGGCTAGCTACAAGTAGGAGTACTTAAGTTAGAACACCTTAAGCGTTGTAACTTTAGAATTGCTCGTGTCCTGCAGAAAGACTTTGAGTATCTGAGGAATGATGAGAGGTATGTAGACTTTGAACTCAGTGCCCAGCGCCGCTACAATATGCTCCAGCAGTAACGTTATCGTCGTCTGCATTGTGTCGCTCACCATCCAGTACTCCTGCATCAAAATCAATCCATCGATCAATAGATTAAATCAATCAATCGATTAGGCAAGAAATCATTTAAATCTGGTAAAGATAAGGTTAACGTCAGTTTCCTCACACGAAAGCGATGTCAGTAACGGGCGAGCCCAGGATTTGAACCCCACAGATACTGATCCGCAGTTGAGTGTCTTACCGACTTAGCCACTGGCTCCAGCCAATTAGTCAGCCAATTAATCAACCAATCAACCCATCGTTCGATAGATATACGGATCGATCAGTCATATTCTCTCTCTTAGTGCACTGCCTACTGGCAGGTCCATGATATATAACGCCTCCACTCTTATCTGTCTTCCGCCTTCCTCTTCATTTCCACATATTATAAATCAATAAACCAAGCAACATTCGGAAACAGTCATTATTTTAAAAACATATATTTTAAACAATACAGCTCTTTGTTCTATCTAAGGCAATTTTGTATCAATTAATGAATCAGTCCAGTAATCTCAACCAATCAGTCTAATCTAATAGATATGTGATTTTTCTTAATCAAACGATAATGACGAGAAAGATCTTGTTTTATTCCTATCTCTGTAAAGATCCTCATACATCAAGTCTAGATAAAATATAAAATTAAAAACTTAAGAACACAAAAGATTCCATAAATTTAAATCAAAGTTATTTCTATAAAAGACAAATCTAAACATCAACAAGAAAAGTTTTGACCTTCTTGCTAAAAAAAAGTTGAATAATAACATAACAATAATTTATTTGATTATAGACGTTTACATTTATTTTGTACAGTACGCTTAATTACAACAAGGCAAAAAATTAACTAGATTTAACGACAATAAATAGTATAGCACTACAAAACAACCTTTATAAGTTCGAAGATGTCATCTAGATAATTGCGAATATGCAGTTTAACAATGGCAACAATAATTCCCAGCTGCTGAAAGAGAAACTGTAACAAAACAAATACAAAAAACACGATTAGATAACCCAGATGTTTGCATACCTATCTGAAGTTTACGAGAAGGAATCAGCTTTTTCCATCTGTGACCTAATCTTTATGTTACTAAGCAAATGACGTCGAACTTAGTTTAACGTAGTAGGCCTATAAGCTTTGAACCAACAGATATGGAGTGCAATCCTAACAGTTTAATCAATCAACAATGTTATACATCTAGATATGAAATACAGCATAAATGAGCACTAAATCATATAGATGCAAGGCACGGTATAATTCATTGAATTACACCGTGTTGGCACTGAATCATAGATGTATGGCACAATGGCAGCCTATTAAATAACCCAAAACAGAGCACGACCCAATTCCACGTTACATCAAGTTCTGAGATTAGCATAACAGAACAAATAACTATACAGCCTTTACACAGCAAATAATATGTCTGGGAACAATCACAGATATGCGGTATTACTCAAAATCTATTTTCACGTTCTCTATACAGCACTCCGTTGCCTGAAGAGTTATCACAAACGCAAAACGTTTGCAGAATTGTAATATCTTTTCCAGAGAATGTTTTCCCATGCCTTACTCATCGTCTGTCTGCAAAAATAGAAGACAAAGAAAAAGAAAGAAGAAATAAACTGGCACAAAACAAACCTCTTTAATACTCTGGTCTGAGTTACGTATGATGTGCAGATATGCAGGAACGACTTGAGGTATGTAGGGGACACATTTGATGCCGAGGCTCTTGAAGATGAACGTGATGGCCTGGACTATCATAGTGTAGTGCTGCGAGAGAGCCGGGTCACGAATGTACTTCATAAAGATTGCTATCGATATCGCCGGATAGAAGTCATCCAAGTTGCCGGTCGTTAAGTTCACCAGCAATTCACTGGAGCTCAATTCACCTGTTAACAATATCACCGAACTCTCACAATATACAAATTATCTGTAGATTTTCACTAAAGAATTAAAGTACTTAGATCTAATAAAAGACCATCTCAGACAAAGTGAAAGAGAAAATAATCAATAAGGAATATAAAATAATAAAGATCACTATCTGACAAAGGGAAAACAAAAATGACCAGACCACAAAATATGTTTTAAAAGCAGCGAATATTAATAGCCATAGACAGAAAGAGGGAAAAATAAAAATAAAAATAGGCTAGGAAACTTTGTAAACACATGCGTTATGTCATTTATTTATATAACTAGACGAACAAATGAATACAGTTCAAAAATTAAAAATTAAATTAAATTATACAAACAAATGCTCATTACCGAGCACCGACATCGGAGCCAGTGACGATGTCGGTAAGATATCCGACCGCGGATCAGAATGTGTGGTATCAAATTCTGGGCTTTCCCGTCACTGATATCGCCTTCGAGAAATGCAACTGACGACTGACGTTAACATTGGCTTTACCACTTTTTTAAGTTAACGAGGGCTATATGTTTGAAACTTAACGAGCAGTTACTCGTTTCTATGAGGACTGCACTGTTGTTGATCTGGCTTTCTCTTCGGCTCATACATATGCTAGCGCAACGAGCAAGCATGATTGATCACTTCATTAAATTGTGTTTTATTATTATTCTTTTTCAAATTTTCCTGGTGTAAAGAACCCAAGGTTTGATAAAAACGATTCGAGCAATATGTGCTGAATCGCCGATCGGCTAATCCAGGTCATCTAGCTGCTTAAAAGAGCTGCCAAAACAATTCTATAATTAATTATTGCAATTCTCCGAATAATTATTATTGCCCAAGAAATGCATTATTATTACTATTATTATTATTATTATTCTCTCTCTCTTCAGTCCACTGCCATTATTATTATTATTATTATTATTATTATCATTATTAAATAACTTAAATGCTCAAAAAACTGTTCTGAAGTTACAATCAAACTCAAAAGCTCTTATTAGCGAACAATATCTCAAGTCTACAGACCGCTGTCAGATTCAGTCTTGGACTCAAATAAACTGAGCACAGCTCCTGAGTCACTCTTCACTCCTATCTGACCTAAATGAACTTTGTGTCTGTAGGGGTCCAAGGCACCCAGAACACCAAGTACACGAATAGCCTGTATCAATCAATCAATAAACTTAAGAACACAAGTATAATTATACCATTATATATACAGTATATATATATATATATATATATATATATATATATATATATATATATATATAACGAAGCATAAACTTAGCTTATTATATAGCTTAAACGAATGGAAAATAGTCTATTTGCATCCCGACTCTGGTTAAACTGGAATTTAAGGGAAGCTGATATATATATATATATATATATATATATATATATATATATATATATATATATATATATATGTATATATATATATATAATATATATATTTCTATGTACTTGCATATACTACTATATATACTACTCTAATTTATAGACTGCAACTATTAAACAATAGAACACAAATAACATTAGTAACCTATATCCATTAACCAATAGAAAATCTTTGAAAAAGAAATCTTTGGACTGATTTTTTTGGTTTTTGGAATTTGTACTGTTTTGGACCTTCATTTTGCTCACTGGCTTGGATTTGTCTCAGTAGTGATCTATATCTATATATTATATAAATATATATATATATATATATATATATATATATATATATATATATATATATATATATATTACTATATATTATATATGTTATATATAGATGTGACAGTAGCACTTTAACTGTTGCTATAGTTATTATTATTTATTATTATTAGAGACTAAGAACAAGAATATTCAGAAAAAAACAGCAAAAATCTAAGACCAAATTTTGATCAGAAATACAACTAAACTAAAGTCTTTTATCTCAGGGTCACAGCTCAGCTCGTAATAAACTCCTAAAACTAGTTTACAAATCAGGCACGTTAGACATCCTCGTTAGACAACCCTGACCGAGAGACCATGATGCCAGTAAGGCACTGTGACGTTTCCTTAAGATGACTCAGAATTTAAGCCCAACATCTGCCTTAACACTGACCTGATCTTGTTTTATCTTCGGTCTTTGTATACTCAGTCGTCACCGTGAGGTCTATTCGTGCAGAGTCTGCTTGAGACGTCCCTGACATTGCCCTACGGCGATGAATCAGACATTAAATTCTTATTGATAGATAGAAATGTAGCATTTGATTTAAGAGAAACAATTCTACGCACAAACCTCTCGCCTCACGCTGATCGTCTGCTCAGTCTTCAGAAAGCCGAGCAGTACATCGAGCAGGTTCGGGTATTTCTGATACGGCTCAACGACATAAGCCGAGCTCTCAATGATCTGACCCAGGCCCCACAGAGCCACCTGTAGATAGATAGAAACAATACGTCTCAATGCTATGACATAAAGACCATAATGACATAGAGACCATAGAGCCAAATGTAGGTAAACAGAAGCAATAGGACTCAATGCTATGACATAAAGACCATAGAGCCATATGCAGATCAATGGAATCAATACGTCTCAAATGCTATGAAATAAAGACCATAGAGCTACTTGCCGATGAATAGAAGCAATAAAAAAGCTAATGTTAAAGTCAACTTCCTTATTCGAAAGCGATGTCAGTGACAAGCGAGCCCAGGATGTGAACCCGGCACATACTGATCCGCGATCCAATATCTTACGGGCAACGCCACTGGCTCCAACCTGCAGGTCTACATACGTCTCAATGCAATGACATTAAGACCATAGAGATACTAAAGATAGAGAGATGCAAATATGTCTTAATGCTACTACATAAAGACCACAGAGCCACCTACCTACATATAATGTCTAAAAAGAAGCAAAGTTTGAGATACAAACGAGTCTGAATACTATAACACTTAGATCATACAGCTGCCTATGACTGATGAATAAAAATAAATCTCAACGATATACACATAAATAAAGATAGATAGACGAAATCAAGTCTCAATGATACAGAGCTACGTGTACTCAAAGACAGATAGATACCAATGGGCTTCAACCAGACCTTGATAGCATTCTGCATAAAGATTCATATAAAATATGTTAAATTACTGCATATTTTAAGTAGAGTGACCTCTCGTTTAGCTGTTAGGGACGTATCTTGCATCATATCAAGCACCACAGGCAATAGTTCATCCGCCCATTTCCTCATTTCAGGTCCAGTGACCTACATGCACATCATTGCTAACTTAAAGTGAAATGAAAGCTATATTTATGTCTTTAAATTAGCTTAACATAATTCAGTGTATTATTAATATTATCGATTTACAAAGTTAATTTATTTAAAACAGTGCCCTAAAAATGTTTATTATTACTGTGATAAAAGTAAGAAAATATTATATACAAATTATTATAAATGGGGGTACGACACTTGAAAACAGATCGAAAGAGAACTGCTTAAATTTCAAAATAGCCGACAAAAATCTAAATAGAACATAAAGAAATACAGCGTTTCAAATTAGTTTCACATCTTTTACTTAAATATCTGCAGCTGCATCAGTGTATTGTTGTATCCTACCATATAGTGTAGAATGAACATCCTTACATGTTTTGCAACACAAACAATTGCCTATATTGTGTACAAATCAAGTAATTCTGTCATAGTTACATTTAATCAGGCATAGTAACGTTCAGTAGGAGCGGTTTGAACAGGCCAATCAATCATTTGTCCCTGAGATCATCCTTGGATGAGGAATATCATCATTTCAATCAATCATCATCTTTCTTTAAATCCAGTTTAGCTAGGGTCGGGATAAGAATAGACCTTCTCCAATCCTCTCTGTCCCACACCATATTATTAGTCAACCCCTAATTTCCATGTCCTTTTTAATCATCGCATCCCACGCCACTTCATTATAAGTAATATAGTATTTAATTATTATAGATTCAGTCAGTGTTGGACTGTTGCAATTAACAAATCTTCATTATTATTACTATTATTATTAATATTGTTATTATTATTATTATTATTATTATTATTGTTGTTGTTGGATAGAGAGAATCAAACCTGAGCGAGATCTCCGATGGCAGACAGGATGCTGATAGTGACAGCAGGATTGGAGTCAGACTCTTTTAGCTTAGGAATGAGAACAGTGAGGACCGGGTCAGAGTAGGGTCTGATGAGCTGAGGAGCCTGAGATATGAGGTGACCCAGCATCTTCGCTCCCTGCTCCTTGTTTCTGTTGATACCACTGTGCTCCAGCTCAGACAGAATCTGCTCAGTAACAAGTTTATGAAACTTTCATCAAATAATGAGAGGTAACATAATGTTGCAACCATCAAAAGACTTTATACTTTAATTCTACAGGAATCAAGGGAGAGGGAAAGAGAGAGAGAGAGAGAGGAGAGAGAGGGAGAGAGAGGTGTTTATTATATCGAAACACAGCATATACCATACAAAATGAAAACAAGCACATGAAAATAGTCAAATTAAATAGAAAGCAAAATGTTTAATATTTTAATTTAATCACGGCATTTCTTTACTAGAAGATGTTGTACACCATCTACTGAGGATCCGAGATGAAACTGTTTAATTAAACACGATACTAACTAGAGTCTAGAAGAGACTCCAGTTAGTTAATTTAATCTAGAGTCTAGAAAACTTCTTAATTAGAAGTGTTGAATAAATAAGTAAAGATTAATAAAACCAGAATTCACAATGTACTGAAGAGACAATTTTCAATAAAAAGTTATTAGAAACTTCTGTCTTAATCATTTATCAAATTTAGTTCATCCAAATAGTAAACAGTAAAACACTGAACTAAGAAGGAATTCACACAGCATACCTTCCTTGCCGTCAAAAATCAATATTAACAAAATCATCATAAATGATAAAAGCACATCTCTGTTACAATAACACAGCCCTAAACAAGAAAGTCTTTAAATAACATGAAGTTAGAAAGATTACTGGTGTAAATGACACCAGTAACTTTAAATGACAGATCCTGAGGTAAATTGAACCCTCGTGGGTTCGAATCTCAGCCACGCTGATCTGAGAGCAAAATCTCGGACATTCACAAGACTGGCTACACAGAAAATGGCATAAATTGCCTAACGGTTTAAAAATGTGGTATTAAAAAGTGATAGATATCAATGTAGTTGATCATTTCACTATAATGCGTGTTTACTTTTAAAAGTTCAAGATACTCTTTATATATACCAAGCGAAAGTTACATCATACGTGAATAAGAACTTCTACTCCTACAAAAAAATTTACTCTTATGCATTAGATCGCACCTGAACAAGGACTTTTCTCAGAGACGGCATGACGTAGGCTGGATTTCTGCTGCAGAGTCGGCCGATGATACAAATGGCCATTTCTCTGATCTCAAACACCTCGTCGTTGAGCGCCATGAACAGAGCCGTTAGGTTTTCTGATTGAGCCAAGTGTGGATCAAACTTACTGTCAAGGGACATCAGCACACAGTATCGAATCTCAGCATCTGTATCAACACACGTGATCAAGAGATATCAGGACACAGTATCAACACACGTGATCAAGAGATATCAGGACACAGTATCAACACACGTGATCAAGAGATATCAGGACACAGTATCAACACACGTGATCAAGAGATATCAGGACACAGTATCATATCTCAGCATCTGTATCAACACACGTGATCAAAAGATATCAGGACACAGTATCAACACACGTGATCAAGAGATATCAGGACACAGTATCAACACACGTGATCAAGAGATATCAGGACACAGTATCAACACACGTGATCAAGAGATATCAGGACACAGTATCAACACACGTGATCAAGAGATATCAGGACACAGTATCAACACACGTGATCAAGAGATATCAGGACACAGTATCATATCTCAGCATCTGTATCAACACACGTGATCAAAAGATATCAGGACACAGTATCAACACACGTGATCAAGAGATATCAGGACACAGTATCAACACACGTGATCAAGAGATATCAGCACACAGTATCATATCTAGTATCTTCAAGAACACACGTGATAACACTACAATCAAGTAATTCATTCATGACAATATCAAGCTCTAACTGAAATCCTACACAACACATATGACAGAACTACAAGCAAGTGTTCATTCACGAGAACAGTAAAGTTCTAACTTACTTCACATCTTCTCTGCTAGCAGATATATAGTATCTACTGACTGACTTCTCTGAAGTGAATAAGCCGACAAATATAAACTACTTTCAAATGAGTTTAGAAAGATTATATCCTATTTTTTTTGTTTCCACAAAATTCCTTTTGAGCACCAACAAAAATTTTAACAAAAAAATCTCAAAAAGAACTTTTTAAAAGAAAGAAGGTTAAGAATTATTTAATTTGCTTATGTTACAACTAGATGATAATTAATCGTAAGCAGCACCTTCATCGGTGATGCCACGAGTGAGTAGTTTGCTCAGCACTTCAGCGACAGTGTTCAAAGCTGTCAGGCTTACTGGTCGCCTAGCATCCGCCAACATCTGTGCATTTATACAATATATAATATCACACATAGATAGCATAGTACGCGTGCATATATTCAAATAATTAACACTAGCAGTCAATATGTCTGTATGGAGGAGCTTGGCTTAGGATGATCTCGTCATTTGCAACGACCATTAATGCTGAATTTTAACAGCTTATTGCAGAACCAGGCACGTCAACGTCGATAATTATTTAAACCCTACGTGGGTTCGGTTCAGCGCCACTGTGGCACTTGACATAGAGTGGCGCTTTATGAATATACAGTATTCTTACTGATTGATTGATTCTCAAGCAGTTGAGCAGCCTGTCAATGTAACATCCGCTGGCAAAGCTCTTTGAAATTATTGTAGGAAAGCAATCTGTTTTGTGTAATTATATGGCAGAGATAATGACAAAGTTAAGTAATAAATTACTTAAAGTAATGAATTAATTAATGAAAAGACCTGCAGATATGGTGTCAATAGCTCAGAACAAGTCCTCACAGCCTCTAAACGTATATCTTTGAGTTCACTAGCAAGAAAAGCATCGGCAATGTGCACCACAAACTGCGACAGTGAATGACCTAAATGTACATGCACAAGTAAACACACAATCACACATACATACAGTATAACACAGATATAAAGTACAATCTGTAAAACACATACGATATTTCAACTTAAAGAATGAGTATTGAAATAACTTTTCCTCATCATGTCTTACATGTCTTATTTATGTCTTACAGTACAACAGAGTTCTTCAACAGAACTAACAACAACACGTGTTACTAGTTTAGCTAAGCCATCTATAGAACTACTAAATGCATAGATCTAACAAACAATTAGACATGAAAGAGCCAAGAAATACATGTGTAGCTTGACTACCTAGACCATTTACATATCAAACTATTAAATCCACAGACCTAATGACTCACAGAACATATAATAACATACTAAATAATATCCACCAGAGTGCACTATTAAACAACAACATAACAAACCTTCGAAGTCGAAGCTGCCAAGTGTTCTAAGAGCGAGAGTGATGCTGGCGACATCTTGAGGATCAGTGAGGTTCTGCAGGGACGCAGTGCTGGGCACCAGAGTGTTGACTTTAGATGGGGCTCCGGGGTGATAGAGAACTTTGCCCAGCAGCATCAGAGAGAGAGTTCTCAGCAGACTCTCCTGAATGTTGCGCCTCAAGTGAGGCACAGTCACTGTCAGCTGGCGCAGGGACTCGGTGAGTGCTGGACTGTTGAAATTAAAATAAGAAATCATCATCATCATCGTCATCATCGTCATCATCATCATCATCATCATCATCATCATCACCACCACCACCACCACCACCACCACCACCACCACCACCACTACCACCTCCACCACCATCATCATAATCATCATCATCATCATCTTTCCTTAAGTTCCAGTTTAACTAAGGTCGGGATAAGAATAGACCTTCTCCAATCCACTCTGTCCCACACCATATCAATTGTCAATCCCCTATTTTTCATATCCTTCTTAATCATCACATCCCACTACATTAATTATCATAAATAAAGTATTTAAATTATTAAGAAGTTAATATTAAGAAATGAATTCTAATAACTAAATTATACATTTCGTCAGTGCTAAACTGATGAAATCAACATTAGAAGAAAGGAACTTTAATTACTATAGATTCAGTCAGTCCTGAGTTGAAGATAATAACATTTGAGAAACAAAATTTAACTCTCAATTTGCAATTGATGAAAGTAAAACGATGAAAAAATTTAAAAATTAAGTCCTTTTGATCTTTTGATATATCATTTTTCTTAGGGGATCCTGCTTATGACAAGGTGAGCCCCCTATGCTTTTCTCAGCTTCGACTAACATTTACTGGGCAGGGGCGTCATTCTCTGAGAAAACAATCCTGTTTACTAAGAGCAGCTAAATATTGAGAAAATAATACACTTAGCTTAGTACAAATTGTACACACATTCTTCACTGAGAGAATCCCAGATTTATTGGTTTGAACAAAAACTTTATTTATATATTCCATTTAAAATATCAAATTAAGTCTAATCTTAATTTTTTCATTAATCTTAAACCAGCCAACAGCAAATCACTATTGCAATCCATGTAATGATGAAACATAAGAGTTCAGAATGACTTCTGAATGCTAAGAGACGGAGTCAAACTGCACCAACCTTAGACCAATGACGAACATGTTGTCGAGCAGTTCTTGGATATGTTTAGACATTTCTCTGCTAGAACCCGTAGCCATGGCCAGCATGCTTATGCATGAGAATACAGCAGGGTCGACGTATGTCTTCTGCTTTCTACAACAAATTATCTAATTATTAAAATATATAAAAAGTAGAGATAAATAGAAATAAGTAAAGCATAAAATTATCAGACAAATTTAGGTACTTTGAAGTATGATCAAAAGCATTTCAATCATATTATCACTAATACAAAACATAACAATACCGGTTTTTAATCATCGACATCTCTTTAACACTACTGTGTTATAGTTTAATGACAAATAAACAATATCCATCTAATTAAAATTCACACAAATAAATATTCCTATTTTTATCTAACATCCTGGGAAATTTTAAAGTAGTGCAATAATTGACTAGACAAAAATTATTTTTCCACACGTATCTAGTGGTAAATTAAAGAAGTTTAATCAACAGTTAAATATGATTTTAATAATTTAACAAATATTTTTTGAAAGGAACTTATTGAGATCAAGAAGTAATATTTAAATACTGACTAAACTTCTTTCAATAAAACAAAACCTAAACTTCTAAATAGACTTCTAAAGTTCAACAAAAAATTTTTGAAAAGTACTTTTAATATGTAGCACAAGTTATATGAAAATATTTTTTGAAAGGAATTTAGATTATGTAGCACATATTATATGAGTACTTTTGAGCAGTATCTCGAGCAGGAAGTTGCTGCCGTAGCACCTCCAGGATTTTTCCCAAGTGGCGACGAATCTCAGGTCCCATAGCAATTGCTAGCAAGCCTATAGCGTGAAAAGCTGTGGACTTCTCTCGACCCTTTAAAGCACTTAGTAGATATGCCATTGTATCATCCAGATAGCTGTAGAAATACAGATCAATCAATTTTACAATCGTACAGCCCTCAAGTCGATCACTTAAAATTATAATCAAAGAAAATTATAACAGCAACACAGTTACAATCAAACAGTTAATTAATTAGTCAACTGAAAGCAATAATTAACTAGCTTGCAAAGCAATCAATGACAGAGCTAAGATTCAATTAGTTGACCTATTAATCAGTCACAAAACCATAATCAAATATTGGGTCACTCTGTCAAGAATGGCAAAGAATCAGGTTGCCTTTTGAAACTAAAAACTGTCAATTAAAAATGAAAGATGTGATGCTTGACAATCAAATAGTCCACAATCGTTGTAACAATCTAGACTCCTGCAGACTGCCAGGCTGGGTTATAGACTATCTATCCAAAGTGCTATCTCTATCTGAAGCCTCCCACAAACATGACAACCGAGAAAAAGATAAAAATTCAATTTTCTTACTAGAAAACAGAAATACGACCCCATATGGACAATAATCACCCACATTTAAGATTTCAAAATATTTCTTGTAAAAAGTATACTATTACTATTTGTCAGAGGGAGACAGTTAAACAAACAGTAACAGAATCATGATGCAGCACATGATATTCCATCGATATTCCATATTTGATATTCCACCTATCAAATGAAAATTATATATTACTCAATCAATACTTTAAAATATTAATATAGAAAAGTAGATATATCTGCACAAATTCTACATGGTACAAGACAAGACAGAACTATTTCATACTTGGTATTGAAGATGGTTGGATTGAAAGCTGCAAGACGAGGCAGTGCAGATAGTAGGACTTTCTGTATGTGTGACTGTTTAGCAGCCCTCTGCTTCATCATTAGAACACATATCTACAAACAGCATCATCATCATCATCATCATCATCATCGTCATCATCATCATCATCATCATCATCATCATCGTCATCATCATCATCATCATCATCACATCATCGTCATCATCTTCCCTTCAATCACAGTTTAAGTACGGTCGGGATTATCTATTAGAATATTATTATTGTTATTATTATTAGTACTACTATTATCAGGATATCTATAAACAGAACAGAACATTTAAAACCTATAATCATCATATTTAGCAACGACAGTATCTAATCACTTCAAGTTTTAAAAGACGAACATGATGTAGTAGTGTTGATTCGGGGTACACTATTCAATAAAAATTCGTTATCACAAAAAGAAGATAAAAGAAAAGGTAAAAGAAGACAGGAATGGTAAAAATGAGTCAAGTCAAATGGTGTGACTTTATTCCAAAAATTTTATTAAGCCCCTATCACAGCAAGCTGAACGGTAACGCAGACAAATCATCAGTTCCTGATATCTGTACAGAGCATAGGGCGACAACATTCCTCCATTCGTGTCTATCATCAGCAATCTTCACAGCGTCTTCCCATGAAATGTTTAATGCTCTCAAATCCTAGTAGATCGAGGTCTTCCTCTTTTCCTTTTTCCTTGAGTTAGCTTCCAGTTAACTGCAGTCTTTGCATATCTATGACTGCAGTTAACTGGAAGCTAACGCAGACAAATAGTTGATCGTAATTTAAATGTATGGGAAAACATAGTTAAACTTCAAAGCATACAAACTTTGTGAAATTACTGCATGAAAATAATTTAATAAAATGAAAGATAAATCTATAAGGTTCTCAAACCCATTTAGGTGCTTCAGTACGTCTATATATGCATAAACATGTATAATAGGCAAAAGATAACTATGAATTCTATAGATTTTGAGTTCAATAAGTTGCAGTGTTGAATCTGGGTCACTGAAGAGTAGCCAACCGTTAACTCCAAGTGTCGTAAGAGGCGACTGAGCAAGACCTCAGAAGGGCAATGTGAAGTCACCTAATAAGCGATTATTTGCAATCTATAGGCTACATTAAAATGAGGTTAAGACATCACCTGCTATGAAGGAATTAAATTTTTTTAATTGATAGAGTGCTCTTTATAGAGTGCGACAGCAGACTGTGAATAGGAATATGTACTATAAATCACCCACTTGGCAGAACACTAGAGTGAGAGAGAGTGAGAGAAAGAGAGAGAGAGATAGGGAGGTAGAGAGAGAGAGGGAAGATGATAGGAGAGGGATGTTAGAGAGATAGGGAGGAAGAGAGAGAGAAGTTGCAGCTATCTGGTACACGATTGTTATCCCACATAATTCAACAAGCACTAGTAAATGCTTCCGCCCTGATATGATCAACAGCTGAAAATTAAACTTATTAAAAATCAAAACCATATAAAAAAATTAAGCAAATTATCGCAAGTACATTGCAAGCAATAAAGTAAATTTAGAAATTCTTTTAATGTCAATATAAAAAGTGCAGTAATAGGTAACCCTATTAAATTTATCCTCCATGAGTTCTCTGCAGGCTCTACTCTCAGCCATGCTTGGTTGATCTGACACCGGCGTAGAGGCTCTAGCGGTCGACAGAGAGGTCGGCTGTTGACGAAATACGGCAAAACTTGACATGGGCTTCGACTTGGACGAATCCTTGAAAGCTGCATCGTATTCCACTTGCTCAAGACTACCAGCTTCCATCTCAAGTCGCTTTTTCTGAAGAACACAAAAATATTTTTTATTTATTCCGTATAGTTACACACATGACATTCCGCATGTGCTACACAGTTTCCTTTCTTGGTTTCTGTTTTTGTAGTTTTCGATATTTCCTCCTTTTTCCCTCCATGGTTATTAGTATATATACCATTATTTTTATTTTTTATTATTTTTTTCACAAGCAAAAGCGGCCTTTGGTAGTAGAAAAGAACTATTAAGAAAGACACAAAGATAAAGATAGTGAAAACTTTGGTTTGGACCACGCTATTATATGGATGTGAAACATGGACCTTAAGAAAGGAAGACATTAGGAAACTGCAGGCATTGGAAATGTGGATTTGGAGAAGAATGGAGAGGATTAGCTGGACTCAAAAGGTTACAAATGAGGAAGTCCTGGAGAAAGTTGGCACAGACAGACAGTTGATAAATGTATTAAGAAATAGGAAAAGAGATGGATAGGACACATTCTAAGGGGGGAAGGTCCATTAAAAGAGGTCATAGAAGGTAGAATGGAAGGGAAAAGAGGCAGGGGCAGGCCGAGATTAAGTATGTTAGATGATTTAAAGACCCACTCATATGTGGAAATGAAGAGGAAGGTGGAAGACAGAGAAGAGTGGAGGCGTTATGTACCATGGACCTGCCAGTAGGCAGTGCACTAGGAAGGAAGGTTATTAGTAATCGTTGCCTTTTATTTATATAGTACATTTAATAAATTTCTCTGTAATAGCAATATTAAATATAATCATAACAAACGATATAATCAATAGCAGAAATAAATACAACATACTTCAGCCTGTAAGTTGGAGCAGCGTAGGAGTTCAATGGCGATCAACAGCGACCCATGAATCCAGTCCTCTCTTGTTCTCTGCTTATCTCTACCGATCGATTCATCGTACGGTAACTCAACCTCATCGAAGCATTGCTAATAACACAACACATTAAAGCATGCTATTAACACAACACATTAAAGCATTGCTAATAGCACAACACATTAAAGCATTGCTATTAACACAACACATTAAAGCATTGCTAATAACACAACACATTAAAGCACTGCTAATAGCATAAATAAAACCTTAAAGCATTGCTAATAACACGACACATTAAAGCACTGGTAATAGTATATATAATACCTTAAAGCATGGCTAATAACACAACATATTAAAGCCTTGTTAATAGCATATATAATACCTTAAAGCATTGCTAATAGCACACCACATTAAAGCACTGCTAATAGCATATATAAAACCTTAAAGCATGGCTAATAACACAACACATTAAAGCACTGCTATTAGCATATATAAAACCTTAAAGCATTGCTAATAACACTACACATTAAAGCACTGTTAATAGCATATATAATACCTTAAAGCTTTGCTAATAATACAACACACTAAAGCCTTGTTAATAGCATATATAATATCTTAAAGCTTTTGTTAATAGCACAAAGCATTAAAGCCTTGCTAATAACATATACAACACATTAAAGCACTGCTAATAGCACAACTTATTGAAATCTTGTTAATAGCATATATAATACCTTAAAGCATTGCTAATGGCATATATACAACACATTAAAATATTGGCAATAACAAAAACAATACATAAAATAAAATTTTGTAGCAAGATATATAGAGGCATTCTTAATAATATACTGTTTAATGGATACATGAGAGTAATAAGTAAAAATAGGCAGATAAAGAATATATGAGTCTTGTGTAATTGATAAAATGTAATTGATAAAATACAAATATATATAAATGTATAGCACCCAAATATTTACCTATAAATGCACATCTTGGAGAAATAGTTTGGGCAAAATAAGTACTTTATAATCTAGGTATTTAGTCAAATTTGAGTTTGACTAGCAGTCTTTAATTATGCAACTATGCTTCAATGTCCTATCAATGAGTAACACTAATCTTCTTGTTCAGCAGAAGCTTATACATAATTATTCATAGATAACTATACTTTCTGCTCTAAATCAGTTATCTTTAGTCATAAGAGATTCAAATTTAGATATTATTACCAAAATTTTATGTGCAACGGTATCATCCATCTTTGTATATCATGGGAATAATATATCGTAATATATTTAAGATAACAAAGTTAGCCTTCATAACCAAACACAGACCATTCCCAGTTATCAATTCAATAAATATTAAAACAATCTTCTAAAAGACACTACAAACCTTATAATAGGCCGGCCGATCCTTTTGTTTACCCTCACGCTGTGATGTAACAACAAGAGCAGCTCTCAAAGCAGCTGCTGCTGCTTCTCTTATATTAGCCTGTTAGCGACAATAGTAATTGCTATTTATAGATTTTTTATATTTATCATAGTTTATTCAATTCAATTCAATTTAATAAGAACACCAAAAAGGGTCATTTAACCCTTAATAATTACAATATTTAATAATAATTTATGCTAATTGCCTAACTGCATTGCACATACAGTTAATGTGCTCACTGTAACATCATCACGTAGCTGTATCAACCGTCACGCATGCTGACTTAGAAATCATAGTCAAATTGCAATCTAAAGATAGCACAATTGCTAATTTATATTTTACATTTTTAATATCTTTACATTTTTACAATGTAGACCTAGTTTTGTACAACTGTCCCAAAGAAAATTTCATAAACTTTAGTGTTATTCACATTTTCATAGATAACAGTAGTATAAAATTTTAAAAATTCCAGTTTCAAATAACTGCACTTGACTGTTGATGTTAAAGGTGTCTTGGATCATCACTTACACTTCTACATACGGGAAAATAAAGGCAAATAACTGACTCCATAGAATCCCCGAATTAGTTTGGTGAGTGGAAAACTTTAAAGTAGTCTTGTTCAAAAATTTAATTTATCTAATAACTTTGCTAAATAAAGTATCAAACTTAACCTTGGGATCACGAAAGGCATAGAAGATAAAGAAAAAAAATTGCTGGACTTGTTGAAAGAAGAATGTTGGAGAATTGACAGCCAATTCTTTCAAGACCAGCACCTGTAATATCATTAGACACATGACATGGGCTTATTTATTTATTGGTATTAAAGCTTGTAAGGCTAATGTTAACGTCAGTTTCCTCACTCGAAAGCGATGTGAGGAAATTATTATTACAACCTGAAATGTGATTATTATTACAACGTGAACAGTCTTACCGTAATATACCATCCGAACATATCTTTCTAAATTTACTTAAAGAGTTTAACAAATATTAGATAAATCTACCACCCAATACTAGTAATAATCGACATTGAATGGCAATATCACTTAGAACTACACTACTTAACTAGTAACTACTACACAGTTCATTGATTAGTGAGGCATGTATAAATGAAGGTATATGTTATCTACATTCGCATTGCATTTCTAAAGCATTTACATTAGCTACAGCGTAAATAAATGCTAAGATATCTTCTTGATATTTCATTGCATCTAAACAAATGCACTCGATAAAAATGTTGAATTGACCACATAAAAATTCACAATTATGAAATGACAGTTAAATATCAATCAATAGACCTACACATATTCGAGTAGAGCTACCCTTTTATCTCAAAAGGGTACAGAATTGCAACATATACAATGAACACAACTAAACTATAATCCTAGCTTGCACATAACAAAAGTGCCTTAAAATCATTATCATCATCTTCCTTTAATCCCAGTTTAACTAGGGTCAGGAGTAGGAAATTTGTAGCAATTTCTTGAGCCTAGGCACTTACCAACCGAATGCCCTTTCTGACATTGATTTGGATTCTAGTCCTTTGTCACCTTTTACAGTACGTGAAGTCCACAGTTGATTTATTCTTCAGCAACCCAGACACAATACAGACAAAACAAGAGTGCCTTTAAAATAACAATCCAATTATAAATCAGACAGTTAGCTTTCACTTGAATAAAAGGCTTTACATATAAATAAAGCAACCCTTACGGCTCCATGTCTCCTGGCCTCATTTCTATCACCACTCAGCCATTCAAACGCTCTCTTCACCTCGAACTCCACGTACTCAGCTGTCAGAGCTCCCGACACCAAAGCCAACTTTCCCATAGTGCTTGCCGTCATCTCCATCAGTCCAACGTCATTAGAGGGCAGGAGGTTACGCAGATAATTGGCAAATCGACTGAGACGAGTATTTGTACTGCAGACATCAAGACTGATCAGGCTCACTACAGTATCATATCATATCATATCATACCAAATCATATCACTACAGTATCATATCATATCATATCATACCATATCATATCATTATATCATATCATACCATCTCCCTCTTAGTGCACTGCCTACTGGCAGGTCCATGGTACATAACGTCTCTACTCTTCTCTGTCTTCCACCTTCCTCTTCATTTCCACATATGAGTGGGTCTTTAAATCATCTAACATACCTAATCTCGGCCTGCCCCTGCCTCTTTTTCCTTCCATTCTACCTTCTATGACCTCTTTTAATAGATCTTCCCCCCTTAGAATGCGTCCTATCCATCTCTTCTTCCTATTTCTTAATACACTTATCAACTGTCTATCTGTGCCAACTCTCTCCAGGACTTCCTCATTTGTAACCTTTTGAGTCCAGCTAATCCTCTCCTTTCTTCTCCAAATCCACATTTCTAATGCCTCCAGTTTCTTAATATCTTCCTTTCTTAAGGTCCATGTTTCACATCCATATAATAGCGTGGTCCAAACCAAAGTTTTCACTATCTTTATCTTTGTGTCTTTCTTTAGACTTTTTGTTAATAGTTCTTTTCTACTACCAAAGGCCGCTTTTGCTTGTGCAATCCAACTGCATATTTCCGTCTCACATTTCCCATCATCGGTTATAATATGACCAAAATATTTGAAACTCCTTACCTGTTCCAATTTCGTACCATTTATTGCGATATTAACTTCAACTTTATTATTGGACATTCTCATAATCTTCGTCTTTTTTATATTAATCTTCATGCCATATCTTAGGGCCATATCATTCAGCCTACCATACCATATCATATCATTATTATTACAACGTGATTATTGCAATTTTGTGATTATTATCGTGATTATTATCGTAGTTATTAATGTCGTGATTATTATCGTGATTATTATCGTAGTTATTAATTTCGTGATTATTATCGTGATTATTATCGTAGTTATTAATTTCGTGATTATTATCGTGGTTATTAATTTCGTGATTATTATCGTGGTTAATATCGTGGTTATTAATTTCGTGATTATTATCGTGGCTATTATCGTGGTTATTAATTTCATGATTATTATTGTGGTTATTATCGTGGTTATTAATTTCGTGATTATTATCGTGGTTAATATCGTGGTTATTAATTTCGTGATTATTATCGTGGTTATTATCGTGGTTATTAATTTCATGATTATTTTCATGGTTATTGCGCAATTGAATGTCTCAATTGCGCAATGGTTAGAGGCGTAGATAACGTCATGAAATTTTAAATGACAGACTCTGAGGTGGATTGAACCCTCGTGGGTTCGAATCCCAGCCGCGCTGACCTGAGAGTAAAATCTCGGACATTCACAGGACTGGCTATACGAAAAATGGACAAAATTGCCTGATGGTTTAACATGTGGTATGAAAAGTGATAGATATCAACGTAGTTGATCATTTCAAGATAATGCCTGTGTTATTATTATACCATATCATATCATACCATATCTTATCATATCATATCATATCATATCATACCATACCATACCATACCATACCATATCATATCATATCATATCATATCATCACACATAACTCCTGTTTCACAACTAATATTGGAGTCAGTTCTTGTTATTAAATGTCTCAATAGCGCAATGGTTAGAGGTGTAGATAACGTCATGAAGTTTCAAATGACAGACCCTAGGGTGAATTGAACCCTCGTGGGTTCGAATCCCAGCCGTGCAGAGCTGAGAGTAAAATCTCGGACATTCACTGGACTGGCTATACGGAAAATGGACAAAATTGCCTAACGGATTTAACATGTGGTATTAAAAGTGATAGATATCAACGTAGTTGATCATTTCACCATAATATGTGTTATTCTTGATTGAAGATTTTTTATTTCAAATTTAACTAGACATTGTAACAAATGTCATTATTTTCATATCAGAGAAGATATATGTTCAGTAACTAAATCTTCACATTCACAGCAATTGCAGAACACTTTAGAATCCAGCTCAGAATTATAAATTGATAGTTATGTCTATTAAAAGAGGTCATAGAAGGTAGAATATATGAGTCTGACAAAAAAATTTGAAACTTCATCGCATGCAATTAAGTTTCAAAAATAATGTCCCTAGCAGTAATATTTTAGAAATGTAAGACAATGCAACCAATATGAAGTGATTGGGCAGAAAAGGTAAACAGAATATTTAATCCTGCTGAACTATTAGATAGAGAGTCTTGATTCCAATCAATTCTTTTGTCATTTTTATATGGCTAGGATTAGAGATAGTATTAGGTTCAGCCACTCTTAATTTGAAATTTAACATTTTATTTCGTAAAATATTCCTACTATTTTGTGCCTAATATTTAGTGCCAGAGCCAGAGCTGTAAATATGTGGCGTTCTATCTACCTAACAAAAGAGTTATAACAAGTATATTCTAAAAATCTGAAAGTTATGAATAGCTAATATGCATAAAAGCCATGTTCAGTACACTAATGGCTATTTTCTATTATCAACTATTATATTAATATAATTAGACGCCTATCTTACGCTAAGTTCATTAATATATGTCGGATAACGAAGCAAATATAGAAAATATTGCATAACAGGGCAAAATGAAACACTCAACCAATAAAATACATACTAATCGCTAATATTCCGCCTTTTTTCTCATTAATGTCTTGACTTGATACCATGTCAACAATATGCTGATTGAACTCTTCAAGAAATTTCGTCAATTCCTCAGGCGAGACTTCCTTCAGCTCCGACGAAACATACTGTTTCAGATCTCTCGCTGATCTAGCGCGAGTCTCTTCATTCTTACTCTTCAGCCCCGCGACAAACAAACGAACCGTCGCAGATGTCATGTCTCTGAGCGTCTGCGTGCCAGCAGTAATGCTTCAAATTAATCTCTCAAGTAGATAAATTTCACACTATAATGTTTATCCTGATCATCGATAATTCTGTATGGTTAATAATATATTTTAACATAATCTAGTGGATATGGTTCAGTCACAATAGAGCTTTAAAAAATAATTTACATTTTAGAAAAATTAAATACAATAAATACTAATTAGAAATGAACTTTGTCCTTCACTAAAGGTGCATATATGTATGTGTGTATGCATGGGGAGGGAGTGTGCATTTCTAATTACATATATTTCAATAATATTTGTTTTTTGCATGTGCAAGTTCCTTTCTAATTGATCTGCATATGCAAAAGTATTGACGAACTTTTATTTATCCTTTTTAAGATCCATCTTGCTTGAACAAGAGCCACATTGTTTATATAATAACTATTTTCTTCCAAGAGCTCAAGTAGCAGCAACATTTTGTACTTATAATAGAGACTGTAATTTAAAAATATATCATACAAGAATATCTTTCCTGGTGGCAAAATTTAGCACCATTTAGACACAGCAAAGAGTACTGCAAGAAATTAGACACAGAGGCCCGAAGGTACCGACATATGCCTCCTGACTCACTGATATAATGTTAACAGTAATTTGTTAGAAACTAATCTTTACGCGCCTAGGTAGCTAAAGTGGCATTAAAAGAAAGAGATATTAACTTTTGCTGAAATTACGTTTTGTTAATATTGATGTTTCGTAAAAAATTAGTAAAACTTGTTTAAAAATTACTTTATAAAAAGAAATAACAGTGACACAGATCTTCTTCTTCAATTTCGATGGTGCATTATGCCACAGAGGTAGAGAAATTCCTACTCCCTATTGTCAATATATTTAATGAACTCTAATGATTTTAATGTCAGGAGTTGCCATCAAAATGCAGCAATAAAACTCAGATTATATGACATGTTACAATATATGCATGTGATTTGCTACATAACAAAATATTATGCTCTTGTAAACTTTTCGCTTTAGATGTAACTAATTAAAATATATGACTATTATTTTATGCGTTATATTTCTCCTAGTCAATTATAAGTCCACAGCAAATCTGCACAAATAAAATTTTATTATAACTTTTTATTATATTTCTTCCTCCAATAAATGGAAATGTAAACAATAATATTAGAGTTGCCAGGTATCTCTTCATTTTTTTTTTATTCGATGAAATACTGCACGCTAAAAGTGCAGGATCATTGTTTGAAGGAGGTTGAGAAAAGAATCCTTCTGAGACATTTTGTTTTTTTTGTTCGTATAGTTACACACATGACATACCGCACGTGCTACATACTTTCCTTTCTAGGTTTCTGTTTTTGTAGTTTTCGTTATTTCCTCCATTCCTCTCCATGGTTATTAGTAATCGTTGCCTTATCAATTGCAGCCGGCGCGGATTTAAAAATAACCTTCCAACACCCTCGGGATTTTTCTTTCAAAGCTGTCAACACTCGGACTTCCAAGGTGAGAGTGTAATCAAGTGGGTAATGGGAGCAACTAGAACATCAGCCCAGGATTTCAATAATCTAGCAGGAATGATATCAAGGCAGCAAGATGAGTCGGTGGAGTGAAGAATAAGATTGGGTATTTCTCCCAGTGTGGTTGGTTCAAAACTAGAAAGTATGGAATAGTCTATAAAGTAGGGTCAATCGAATAGAAAGCAATTGCCATGTTAACTTAAACACCATAAAAGTGCTTTATAAAATTCTCAATTCAGTTATATATAAATGTAAAATTTACTAATGCCATAAAGGGGCGTCTACATGGCT
This sequence comes from Enchytraeus crypticus, assembly GCA_905160935.1. Taxonomy (NCBI): domain Eukaryota; kingdom Metazoa; phylum Annelida; class Clitellata; order Enchytraeida; family Enchytraeidae; genus Enchytraeus; species Enchytraeus crypticus. The sequence goes on from CAJHZI010000558.1 coordinate 878,830, forward strand.
GATCGACTACTCGGAGAGCGTAGTCAAAATCTTAAGGGATATTTTAGAGATCTATAGAGGATCTTGACAATTACAATAAATAAGTGACAAAAGTCAAAGTAGCTATAGCGTATTCTACCACTGTCACTAGGGTTAACGTAATTTCGTATTCTTTTGCATTTTCTCACTATAAATTATTAAATTTATATGCTAACTTTTAGAAACCGAGGTGGCGAATTTGCGCAATAAGTTTAGGGGGATAGACGCCACTGCTAAATGTAGCCTGTAAACCAAACATTGTTACATACATGTATTACATAATTGAAATTGTAAAATTAATGTTAATTATCCTGACCATGCATGATGAGGCGGTTCATTTGCAAACTTGCTATATCGAGCACGTACCGGCAGAATATTATAATGGATATATACCTCTTTTTCTTCCGTTCCCTATCTTTGGACTCGATATCGTTTTCTAGTAATGCGCATGAATATGAAAAACAAACCAATGAAGGAAAAGATCGGAGAAGTTTCTTTTAGCGATGTGCTGCGCGCTAACAGCAGTCTTGTTGATATCAACTGTTTTACATTGAATATCGGAAAGTCGGTTGACTGAGTGGTTAAAGGCGTTAGTTAACACTACTTTCTGAGCAAACACTTGCGTGTTCAATTCCATCTCGCGTATAAATTTTATGCTGAAATTTTAAAATTGTTTACATTTTTACGCTAGATTTTGTACGATTAGGCCTATATTCTGAAAATTTGTATTTGACCCTGATTGGTTTATTACTAGTGTTGTGTTCGGTACACTGAAGAATAAACCAACTATTAACTGCACGTGTCAAGAGAGGCGACTATAGGAATTAATTTTTTTATTAGTATTTTTAAAATAAACTTTTAACAAAGTTTAGAGATCTCGTTTCATTTCGTTTGAATTTATTATTTCATTATTATTATTATTATAATAACAATAATAATACTAATAATAATTATTATTATATTAATGGAAGTGTTTTCCATGTTTCTGGTTACGTCAGGACACTAACAGCGTCCACATAGTTTCTGAACCACATCGCGACCGTCACCCAACACGTCAGTGATCTCATTGTCGAGGTTCAACTGTTCACCAGTAATTTGTTCATTCAACTCTTCCAATTCAGTGTCCTGCAACTCACCGGGCTCGCTTTCCGCAACGCTATAAATCCTTTCCACGATTCCATTAGCGGATTCTGCATGTTCAGACATAAGTCCCAGCGCCCTTCTCCTCCCTGCCTCCCCTGACGTATTCCGTGATAAACTCTGCAGGGAATGTCGAGGGGAAGCGTGACTGGGATTGGACGGGGCATGCCGCTGATTGCAGGGAGATCTGGACATATGGCTGGGTGAGGAGGGGTAGCCAGCCAGAGTACCAGAGGAGCCACCGCATTCGTCAGGCCTCTGTTCCATTGTCCTCTCGTGAGTCCCGTAGTTCTTAGCCTTCACTGTTTTAACGCGCCTCTGGTCGTTGTGATATGTAGCGACCCACGTTCGGTTCGTGAAAATTTCATTCATTCTCTTTACCACACTCTCTGACTCTTCAAGCCCTTCGACAGGCTGACTGCTTAAATTTCTCCGAGGATCGACCAATGTCAGCCTCGATACCTGCCTCTTCCTACTCGAATGGAATTTATTCCTACCATCCCTGGAGGCACCCATGAGGGTCTCGGCCTTCGAGCATCTAGGGGATACGGACGCCGTGGAGGACAGGGCTGAGAGGCGGCGGAGAAACGCTCCCTGAGGCTGTAGCCCAGGACTCCCTGTTCGAGACGGCGCAGTGAGATGGGCTTATAACCTCGGCGCACTGACTGAATAGCCTCTGAGTCACTCTCCAACAAACCTAAGGAGCTCTCTTTGTAGATAGCAGTCACAGTTGGGGTGGAAGTTAAGTCAGAGGTCTTGTAAGGGTTGTGAGCGTCATATTTGAATAGCGCAGATTGAGGAGGATAAGCGTCTGTAGATGGACTAGTAGACAAAACTCTCTTAATCACATCACTTTCTTCCGTTGCATCAGCCTTGGCAAGACCTCTGGCAGGTGCCGTAAGTTCGGGTTGAAGTTCATGAAGATCTTCAGAAACTAGTTGATGTGCATGAAGAACTTCATTATCAGTCTGACCATGATGATGATATTCCGAACGGAGCTGTGCATGTGGGTAGACTGTTGAAGAATGACGGGGTGAAATTAAATTCTGAGTGTGAGCCAAGCTGTTGGAGAGAGAAGTAGAACGAATTAGATAATCAGATGCAAGAGTGTTTTCAGTTGTAACATAGCTATCTGTCCGATTTGCACTAAAGGTCCCCCTTACACAGATGGAATTATATCTCTGTAGGCAGATTGAGAGTCTCTGTCTCAAGAAGCTGGTTTCGCGCTTATCTCCTGTAGCGGCGGATAAATGATGACCCAATGAAGAAATAAATTCGCTTCCTTCCTTATTCATAGGACCTAAAGTCTCGAGAGCAAGTGGTATGAAACAATAGCTACGAGACAATTCATGATATTTGCTTATTTTTCTGTCGGCGGCTAGTTCAGCAGCTCCACCAGCTGACACCGAAGACACGTTTAAATAAGACTTAGCTACGGTATCTGTTACTGTAACATCCCAAAGCAGAGATTTGCCACCTTTCCACGGGATCAGAGTAAGACCATCTGGTCTTTTGCCATCTGATCTAGAAATTCCAGTCGGTTCTAATTTGGAGGGTATATTGGCCTTAATCAGGGCATGCCAAATTATGTGATTTATGTTGTGGTGCCTGCTCGATCTGCCAGCGCTCTTGCGGCAGGAAAGTCCATGATGACCTTTAGGATCTACCAGACTACCGCACACACATTGGTGAATTTCACAAAGCTTGGTGCCGAGACGAAGGCCAACTGCTATTCTGATAGATTCGTCGTCAAGGCGTAATCCGCAGGAGGCAATCGGAAGCGCATGCAGCCAGTCACTACTGTGTGGACACGAAACTGCAATCAGTCGAGCTTTCTCTTTCAAGTCAGAAAGTGAGTTTAGAATCTGATTGAAGCTCTTCTTCACAATACAATCGTCCCAATTTCTTTGAATTCCAGCAGCAGGACCGACTGGAGCGCTGGCCTCGACTTCACTGCACCACATTGACTCAGCAGCTTTGATGTACACAGGATCGATGGAAGAGACACTGCTTCTCAGTATTTCTTCTTGAAGGCTCCGAGTTGAATTATAAGACGACAGGTAGGCTGACGGAGACAGTTGAGAAATACTGCGAATTCCGAGACCACCGTTCCGGACTGGAAGACTTGCTTGCTGCCATTGAGAGTCTGATAAATCTGCATTTATCAGGCTGCACAAACAGTCTCTTAAAATCTTGTCAATATTCTGAAGTAATGGGTGTTGAAAACAGGATGAAGAACGCAGAGTGTGCATAACCTTAGGAGCGCTAACAGAGTAGCGCAGCAAGATCAGAGCATCGTGACGCTGTATATCCTTCAATCTTACAGCAGCTCTCTGTAGATCCGCAACATGTTTCTCAAATTTAGCATCCATGGCATGGCCTACAGTTAGAGGAGCACCTAAAAGTTCCGCATCAGTGATTGAAGTTTTCATGAGAGATTCTAGGAGAGGATCATCATGAGTAATGGTCTTAGAGATGATCTCGCACTTGTTTAAATTGAGCCTCAGACCCAGCTCTGCCCCCTTAGACAAAATAATCCTAACATCATTAGCTACCGTACTATCTAAACCTCCGAGCGTTAGATCATCCAGGTAGCTTAGCCTGAAAGTACTTTGAAGTTGGGTAAGTACAGGTTGAATAGTTAAACAGAAAAGTAACGGGCCCAAAGGGTCCCCCTGTTGAACTCCTTCACTAGAGTGGATGAATTGATTCCCAAATTTGAGAAGGGTCGGTTGGCTATAGGCAGATGAACAAAAGCTGAATATCTCCGGCAGAAGTCTGTGAATAGTTTCTAACATCTTTGACCTACTTAGGCAGTTGAATGCGTTAGCAAAATCCAACTTAACTACAGAGAAACCCGGGGTCAAATTCGTTATAAACTGACGGGTAGCATGAATTGCAGCTTCACATCCACCTGATACACCAACACCCAGCTGAATGGGACGAAGATAGTCAGAGATCTTTGGTAGAGCGTACATGTTCACGCATTTAGCCGCTAGTCTCCTCCATGTATAACCTATGGCTATTGGACGAATATCACCATTCTTCTTCTGAATAGCAATTAGGTTGGCTCCGAAAAGTACTGGTCGTACTTGAATAGGGCAGGCCCCCCGAATTAGGGAGTATAATAAAAGCAGTGATTGCAGTAAGTAACTGAGCACCTACCTCCTTGCAAGAAACTAAATCTTTGAGATGATGAGGACGTAAGCCATCAGGGCCGCCAGCGGTTCCGGCGGTAAAGCTTAGCACGGCCTTCAACACAATGTCTTCTTCGACATGGATCGCAGGTGTTGGAGTCGATGAAAGATTGTTAAAACTTTTAACTATTTCTAGTTTTATTTATTATTTTTTTATTATATATGCTATAGTTATTCATTGTTTATTTGTTTGATTTTTAAAATTTTGTTCATTTTTATTAAAATTCATTAATTGTTAATTAATTCATATTAATTATATTACTAATTGGTTGATTTCATATTTAATTAACTAATAATGCATTAGTTTTAAATTAATATTAATAGTTAAACATATAAATAATACTATTATATACAGGGGCGGATCCAGGAATTTTTAAGGGCGCCAAAATATTTTTTGGAGAGTATACATTTTTTGCTTACGCCCCGCCTTCTTCGGGATATGTGACGCAACCAGAAAATGCTGTGAGAGGGGGGGCTCAATATTTAGGTAAAAAAAATTAGGTTAATTTTTTCACCTCTGAAGAAACTCTGCGGATCTGGACGAATTGCAAAAGTGACCTAAATTTGACGGTAAGGAGGGGGGGTTTAAGCCCCACTCAGCCAAGGCTATTTGCACCACTGCTATGGGACAGAGTTCACATTTTTTACTTAAACCCTTTTTCCTCTAATGATGATGAGTTATCCATTCAGTCGAAGCCGACTCATGGACACTTTATGAACTATCTGTCTCCACGTATCCACCGATGTAATTATAGATTACTTATTGTCTTTCTAAAGTGATGGAATCGTAAATGAATTTAAACATCGGACCCTAAACCTAATTCTATACCAAAATAAGTAAAAGTTAAGCATATCAGATGCGAATGCGTAACCCCAATATTAGCACGCCAATGCGCTATCCATTGCGCCACGTCAACTCCCGTATTGAAAGTGGCTCAGTAAAAGATTACAAATAAAGCGCAATTTGTCTGAATTAATAATTGATTAATTTAAATATTTTAATCACCAGATGGCTCTAAACGCCTTCCAACTTCTCCTATCTTTTCCTACATTGATTTGTCTTTCATGTTCATGTGCATTACTAATAGAAGGTGAAGGCCGGAAGCAGTTTGTTGACACACAAATGCTGTTTTTGTTTTGTCGATCCTAGCAGTTTGATCTTAAAAGCACAAAAATAATCGCTTTTTCTGTGAGTTTCTTTCTTATTAGAGGATAGGAAATGGTAAAATGTTTTGCAGCCGAATGTAGTCACCCGATTCTACGGGGTAAATACCAATATAAATGTCAATTTAGGGAACATTTTGTAAGTTTTTCCTGTATTTATTATTTTGTTCAATGCATTATCAACAAACGACTGTCAGCTGTGGCGTCGTGCAACGTAATGACTTTTATACCCAATTACCGTTGGCGAGCTGTTATTGTAATTTGCAGCTTTCTTACGCACTTAGTTTTCAAGTACCTTTTTACATTTTCTTACGTTTTGTTTTCGGGTTTTCATACTCGGTTAACAGCGATAGTTTAGCGGCCACCAGTTGAACTACTTCAAACGCAGATTAGGCCAATTCAGCTGAAGTTCTGTGAAATCTGTGTGCAGTCCATTTTGACCAAATCTTACTATAAATAGGCCTACATGCAGTACTTATATCTGAAATAAATTTTACACCAAAATAATTATTCCTTCGTCATTGAGCACTGGAAATACAATTTTTTATGTACAAGTTTGATCCATGTATTAATTTTCTGCTAATTTACAAGTTTGATCCTTATATTAATTTTATGCCAGTGTTGGGTACCGGTTGCTGAAGAATAGACTAACCGTTGATTGCACGTGCCCTAAAAGGCGACAAAGAATTAAGGGCCAGCCTAACGTAGGAAAGGGTATTCAGTCGGTGAGTGCCTAGACTACAGAAATTGATACAAAATTGTCTAAACCCAACTATAGTTAAACTGACATTCGATGGAAGATGATAATGAACCGATTGATGCTGTATAAACAGGATCATGTGTAGGCCTACCATCGATTATTATCCTCATCTTCCCTTGAATCCCATCTTAGATATACGAATTGACTTTCTCCACTTCTCTCTATGGGGTAATGAACTCGTCCATTTTCTTGAAGCACACTCTCCCACTAGACGTCCCTGACATCATCTTTGCATGAGGAAACGGACGTAAAACCTTTATTATTATTACTATTATTATTATTATTATTATTATTATTATTATTATTATACAATCACTCACCCATAGAATAAAGAAAAACAGCAGAAGTGTCAACGGCAATCTCGATCATTGTAAACATTGAGTTAAAGAATTGCAGAGATGTCAAAAACTAATTTCGCTATGCGAAAATTAGTATTGCAAACATTCCACTAATAGGCAAAAAGGATACGATGGTTAACTTAGATCATATCAAATTATCATCTCATTAAAATCTAAATTATGAAACATAAGTTATTTGGTAAGTAAAAGCAGGTAAAGCTAAGGTTAACGTCAGTTTCCTCACTCGAAAGCGATGTCATTGACGGTCGAGTTCAAGATTTTTAGCACAACAATAGTGCTACTGTTGTTTAGGGCAATAGTAGCACAATAATAGTGTTGTTGCTTTTGCTATCCAAGCGACGTTGCTTCATTTTTTTCTTAAGGCTAATATTACTAAAATTAAGAAACACCATTGAAAACGCATTAAATTCCGACCAACATTCAAGGTAACTACATTTTGTAGTTTGTCAATTTCTTTTTCATAAAAAAAAGGTATGCAACCATATCCTGGAGTTATACATATAGTTTTTAGTTAGGTTTAGGAGTAGCATTAAGGGTAGGCTCTGGTTTAAATGTTTTCTTAAACTTAAAGAGATTATTGTTGTCGTCAAATAGGGTCAGTAACTACTAACTAGGAACTAGTAATGCACATTAACATGAAAGACAAACCAATGTAAGAAAAGATGGGAGAAGTTTCTTAGCGACGAGCTGCGCGCTAACAGCAGAATAATAAAAAAATTGATATCAACTGTTTTACATTGAATACAGGGAAGCCGATTGGCCGAGTGGTCAAAGGTGTAAGTTTAGATGACTTTCTGAGTAGAGATGGGAATCGAACCGAACCCGAACCGAACCCTAGAATCTAGAATTTTGACCGAACCGAACCGAACTCGAACCCAGACTCTGACCGAACCCGAACCGAATCCGAACCCAGACTCTGGCCGAACCGTACCAAACACGAACAAAGACTCTGGCCGAACCCGAAACGAACCCAGACTTCGTCGAAACCGGACTAAACCAAACTCTTGGAGTTCTTTTCTTCTTCACCAGCCTGACATAAATAAAGATAGTAAGAACAATACAAATATATATTAGTTTTTGCATTTACATGTCTTACAGTATCTAACAGCATCTATTCAGGTAAGGCTGGTTCTGACACAAATTTTAAAATGGTAGCGGTACAATGGAATGGTAACGGGAAGCGAGACGGGACTACAGAAGATAATGGATAGTCTGAATGATACGGCATTGAAGTATGGAAAGAGACAAAAGTGATGAGAGTATCCCATAAAAATCTGAAAATGCTTGACTCAATCTAGGTGGATTTGTTCTTGTTAAATTCAAATTATGAATTTTTTCTAATTTTAGTGTGCTACCTTAATATTTTTGCAGCCAGATTTACAAATAATTATATATGACATTCTATATGTGTTAAGGCTATCTGGAGTAAATAATTTTGCACCATAGCAGTGCAATAATTTCATAACTATTTTCGTAACTTCATAATTGATCTGAGAGTTTAAAATTTGAAACCTTAAGGTAAGTTACGAAGCTTATTACTGGTCGGTTGATTGCAAACGGTGTATATTATGATCATTTTTCTATGGAAGTACACGTGTTTACTAAATCATCTTTATTTGATATTTTTATGTTACTAAATTGCACTTTGACTCTGAAATTCTGCATCAAATTTTAGCAAAGACAATTCCACTTAATTTTAAACGTATCTAATATATAGGCCTATAGTGACAATAAAAATTTAAAAATTGATAAAGCTTTCTAGTTGCTCGTTATAATCAAGGAAAATATTTCAGATACAATAATAAAGCTAATTATCTATATTATGAACATTTGTTGGTTACCTAACAATATTTTAAGAAATGTACAGGAATAAATACCACTTCTCTCCTTTTTCATTGCCATATTTTTCCCCAGGTGAAAAAATGTGGCAGCTATTATGACTTAATTAATTTTTAAGCATATTTACCATAAACCAGTTTAAACATGTTTGTCATAAGCATAATTATTATAAGTAAAGTTAAACAACTGCAACGTTATCCAAACCAAACCATTCCGAACTCGAATCGAACTCTTGAGAGTTGGAAAGCAAGCCGAACCCGAACCGAACCCGAACCCTTTTTAGAACCGAACCCGAACCGAACTTTCATTTTCAACGAACCGAACTCTCAAATTGTCAACTGCTAACCGAACCCGAACCGAACCGATCTTTCATTTTCAACGAACCGAACCGAATCCGAACTCTGGAAATTCATAAAATTACCATTCTATTTCTGAGCAAACACTTGCGTGTTTAATTCCTGCTCGCGTATAAATATTATGCTGAAATTTTAAAATTGTTTACATTTTTACGCTAGATTTTGTACGAGTAGGCCTATATTCTGAAAATTTGTATTTGACCCTGATTGGTTTATTACTAGTGTTGTGTTCGGTACACTAAAGAATAGACCAACTATTAACTGCACGTGTCAATAGGAATTACATATTTGCGAAGGGACTAACTAAATTACTGATCTGTGGCGTGCTCTTCATGAAGCGTTAAAGTAGACTCAAGGGTATGAATATGTGCATTGGACCTGACGCTTGGCAGCAGAGGCGGATCCAGGAATTTTTTAAGGGGGGGCCGAAATTTTTTTGAGAGTGTACCACATTTTTGCTTTCGCCCCGCCTACTTCGGGACATTTGACGCTAGTAGAAAAAATTCTGTGGGGGGTGCTCAAAATTTTTTCACTACTACGCTCGGCTCATAGAGTGAGTGTATCTATCCCCCCCCTCACTCATACCCGTACTAAAGTAAGAGCAAAATCTAAAATGCTTAGTGCCTACTAAATTCCCACATTTGTTTTGGAAAAAAGTAGGTTAATTTTTTTAAAAGTAATTCGACGGTGGGATTGGGGTACTGACGGCGGGATTAGCGCATTTGGTTTAGTTGCGCGTCAATTATCGAAGTTAAGCTGCATCAACCTCGGTTAGTACTTTGTGGGTGACCACCTTGGAAGACCGAGTGTTGGTAAAAGTTTAGGAAGGAAAACTCCCAGGGTGATGGAAGGTTATTCTTAAATCCACGCCGGCTGCAATTGATGCGCCATCAAAAGGCAGCGATTACTAATAACCATGGAGAGGAAGGAGGAAATGGGCCTTAAACAAGCATCTGTGATTCCTGACCCAGTGTGCCGTTATGTTATGTTTATGTAAAGTAATTCTTAATTAATTTCAACTCTTAATTATTAATTTTTAGATATAGAATTTTAAATATTAATTCTAAAGATTTCCTTTGTATAATTATTAATTAATTATTATCTTTTTAAAGTGGTGGAATCGTAAATGAATTTAAACATCTTACTCTAAACCTAATTCTACAGCAAAACAAGTAAAAGTTATGCATATCAGATACGAATGCAAATAACTTGAGACTGACATGCTAACGCGCTATCCATTGCGCCACGCCAATTGCCGTGCAGGAAGAAGTGGTATAGTAGAAGATATAAATAAAGCGCTTTTGTTAGATCTTTTCGGTAATAGCTATAAATAAAACATCCGGGACACCAAAATGTAAACAGTGGACAAGACAACGTCAACACTGCATAGAATACCATTGAATGTACTAGTTCCTCATAAAATTTCTAATACAAGCGTTCTTTAGAAATGTTATTTACTTTATAACATACTACTATACGGATATCAATTAAAGAATAACTTAACACTTATAATTGAATTCTGACACCCATTATAACGATGTGTATGCATTATAACGAAGTTATAATTTAGACCCATTACATTTACATGTAAATATACGTATCAGATGTAACAAACCAGTGTTAACATGCTACAAAATATGTTTTCAATTACCGAACTGATCTATTGTATCTGAATTAATAATTGATTTTATAAATCTTTTATATAATTTTTTAAAAGAAAAATCTTGATTTTAATTCAACCCTCGTGGGTTCGAATCCCGGCCGCGCTGATCTGAGAGTATATTCTCGGACATTCACTGGACTGGTTACTCGGAAAATGGAATAATAGACCTTTGCGATACATATGAACAAGAGAAAGGATCTCTCGGTCACCTAGCAGCCGAAGTAATAAAAATAAACACAAGAGACAAAATAAAATATAATAATACCATTCCCTTGCAATCATCTGACATTAATTCCGGAGAATATTTCAATTAACTACTATCCAAATAAATAAATTATCCTCAAAATTTATCCTAAACAGACTGAATTTTGTTACTGAAGGCTACGTTCATATTCTAAAGCATAAAATGACGGAAGGGTTTATGCAAAACTTATAATAAGTTAAGTATAAATTATTAGTAAAAAGGCCATTAAGGCCTTTTTAACTCTGAAATATTGTTCATGTGGTTTCCCTGAAAGTCCGATTGTTCCCCTTTAAAACTTTAATAAGTTAGTTTTTAAGGAAAAATCCTTAAATTTGCAAAGTTAAATATATTTACTTATTTAACTGTTGCATATAATAATCATAGACTATACAGTACTATTATCAGATTAATTGTGATCATTCTGTACTTATGCTAAAAGCATTAAATATATTCAACGGTATATAAATATGATTATACTGCAATGAACCGTCATTAGTACATCTTATTAAACGAGTAGCCTACAAGTAATTACGCCCGTCAAAGTTTAGCGATAGCACCATGTCATTTCGCCATCACCGCATTCATTTCTTTTTCCTGTTACGGGTCATTCCAGAATAAGATTTTTTAAAATAAAGAATAATATTATGACTCCGTATAATTTAAGCTCAATTAAAATGGCATGAAATGTTAAATATTTTATTTTTCTCATCGGCTTGGATAAATATCAATAGTGCGCGATGCGGCCATGGACGACAACAAATCACTGCAATTTATGCAATTTAATTTTTTCAATTGAAGTCAATGTTATTTTGAATCATTTCAAACGAAAATTAACAAAATTTCAGCATTTTTAAGATAAATAATGCAAAGGAAATCGTAGGGAAAAGGAAATCATCTGAGCACCATATTAATCTAGTGTTATTATTTTATATGGTGTTAATTAGAACCTAAAATAACCTTAAACTGCTCGTATTCGATAGTGCTATCAAGATAATATTAGAAATGATAAGCAAAGCCCCTTCTTAATTTTTATGCAATATCAAAGTAGACTGCATGCACAGAGTAATAGAGTGCCTAACGGTTTAAGCATGTGGTATTAATAGTCGATCATTTCATTATAATGCGAGTTTTACTTTTTTTAATCACCAGATGGCCCTAAACGGCTTCCAACTTCTCCGATCTTTTCCTATATTGGTTTGTCTTTCATGTTCATGTGCAATACTAATCGTTTTCTGGATTTGGAATTTTGTCGTCCATGACAACAAACTGCAAAATTCATTCGGGGTTTTCCCAACAGCAAGAACTTTGCAAAGGGGAAACCATGACTGATTGGAAATTTGGCTTTGTTTTGATACTCAAAGGTGTTGATTATAGAAAAGCCATATAAAAGCCATTGGACATTAATTAGTCAGTTCCTTGTTAAATATATAATTTTGCTATTCTCAGATTTATTTTGGCTGAAATATTAGTATACAGACATGTACTAACGCTAGGGTTAGAGGTATGTTTTAGGATATGATTAGGGTTACAGTTTAAGCATTAGTTATCGTTAGAGTTATGATTTAACATTCCTCCTTGTGGTATATCTTGAACTTTAATGCTAATCATACGCTGGTAAACCATACTATATAGTTCTCTTTACTTATATAACTATACCGGATTATACTTACCTTCATTGACTCTTAAGCTCTTAGCTCTTAGTTTTCACTGCTAAATCCCAATAATTAAAAAAAGAACTTTTATATGACAGGGGTCTTTTTATTATTGTATTTTTTTATCTCTGATATCAAAAATTCTCAAATGATCCTACCTATCTTGTGCTTTTGTAAAGACACATTTTATTATTATAGGACCAAATTATATAGCGTTCAATTTTAAATGAAATGCAGACTGCAATGTTGTCTTGAGTTAATTTAACAATGTTAAAAACCAGTTTAATTGGCTTCAGAGCTTAAAATGCATTGAAAATTGAACAGTATATAATTGCTGGGTATTTTATTTTGTAATGTTTAGTATTTTTAACAAATGGCGAGCAGCTTCCTCAGAGTACTTTTAAGATTTTTGAATGCATTTTCGTTTTTCTGTGAATGATGGATAAAAATGAAAAGTGAAACACACGTAAACCCAGGCTTTTAAAGCTTAGTGAAACTTCAGTTTCTTGTTCCAGAGGCATGTTCAAGATGGAATTAAGATTATTATTAATAAAAAATGAGACATATGCTGGATTTGAACCGTACTTCTATCGATCTGCTATTTAATTCGTTACCGATAAGCTACCCACTCAATGCATAGATTGAAACTTGAATTATCTTGTATAGAGACTAGATAACGTATTGTAACTTAAATAATGCTAATTTTTGAACACAAATATAGAAATTTAAATTACTTCTTTAAACATCTTGTAGACTGTAATATGCTTTACACTCCATCAGGCAAAATCATGAAGTTGTAATTATAATGTAGTAATGTGGTTTATTTAAACACTGTTTGATGTTATTTTAAAATGCATGCATTTAAGTTATTACTTGCTATTCATAATTTGTATATATATATATATATATATATATATGCATTTAATATAGCTATTGTGCTGAATTTTTTCTATAGATTCATTGTATTTACATTTTCATGATGATGCCCTCTAAGCATCAAAACATTTTAAATACCAATAGACTTTTGCTGGTGAGAGGAATTGAGACTTCGGAAGTTTTTTACTCTGTTTTTCGTAATGGCAATATGCTGACAAAGGAGATGGTAGAAACGATAGAGGTAAAGTTATCAATATTTATTTTATTTAATAAATTTCTATATGACAACATCGCTAATAAAAGGGCCTTATATAGATCTGTTGTTATGTCTAACAGGCGATATCACAAATAGTTAGTGTGACGATTGTTCAGTACATGTCACTTTAATGTCTAATTAGCTGATTGGTTGATTGATTGATTGTTGCTTTGAGTGATTGATTGCGTGAATGATTGGTTGATTGATTGCTGTAAATACAAATCCAAAATTCTTAACTTCAATAAAGTTCCTTAAAGTAGAAATATGTGAAGATAAATTATGAAATTTTGTCTTACATAATTTTTAACAAGTCTATCCTATATTTATTATTTCTTTGTTCTGAAATCAAATTAAATTCGTCATTCTAATTTGAAGTTCAATTTTCAGCCAGGATAGTTTTCCTTTGCGAATGTAATTCTAAAAATATTATGCGTATACACATTTCTCACTCTCTCTCTCTCTCTCCTTTAGTGCACTGCTTACTGGCAGGTCCATGGTTTATAATGCCTTCACTCTTCTCCAACTTATGTTTTCTCCTTTAGATTCACATATGAGTGGATCTTTAAATCATCTAACATTCTTCATCTTTGTGTCTCTTTCCTTCCAATCTACCTTCTATGACCTCCTTTAGTAAACTATCTTCCCTTAGCGTGTGTCCTATCCAATTCTTCCTATTTCTTATAGCATTTATCAGCCGTATATCTGTACCCACTCTCATCAAGACCTTTTCATTTGGCTGAACACTGAATACCCTGAATACACTGAATATCCACTGATTTACTGATCCACAATTGGGTACATTACTGACAGATGCTGGAGGCCCTACAGGTTCGGCTCAATGTTATTAGTCAATGTTTCTCAAGTTAAACTCTTGTATAATGTCTGTATTTATTGGTGTTCTCATCTTATTTTTTCTAAGAACAATAGCTATACTTGCTAAGATTATCTGATATTGACAGCTTCTTATTTTGCAATGGTTATTATTATTATTATTATTAACAACGAAAACTTATATAGCAGTGTCATGTTTCACGGCCGAAAATCAGTCTTAGAGACTACTTTACAGAAAGAGTTCAATAATAATAATAAGCTAAATAAAAATTACATTTAAATTTAAAATTTGAACTTAAAAATGATAAATGGTTACTATGGATAATGATAAATGATTACGATATGAATTTTCTAATTAATATTATGATTACTCTTTTTGCTAATTGATATTGTTGTGTTTGTTGGGAGTAATGAAAATAAATATTTTAAAATATTCAAAAGGCACCCCTGTCTAAATGTAAAATTATTAACGTGAGTTTAATGTATCTTTATTTTTCTTCAAGACTGTTTTACATTGCAGTCAAAGAGTGTAAGTAGCGAGAAAAATGGCAGACTGTTGGATCTTCTGGTAAAGCGTGGACCAAGTGCATTTGATACACTCATCAAGGCTCTCGTTGAAACTGACCAGGAAGGTTTGGCTCGTTCACTAGACTTCGCCATCACTAATAGATATGTCGCTATCCGAGAATCTGTGCGACAGCAAAAGGAAATAGATAATCGAGGTAAACTACTATAAATCTGCTATTAGAAACAATACTGTAGAAGTAATTACTGTTGTGCATTATAGATTAGTGTTTGCTGTAGTTGCTGACGTACATCTTGGATGCAGAACCATGAGAAATAATAATCAAAGAAAAATAAAATATCAGTAGAAAATGACAGCAAGTCGCCATGCTCTCTTTTCCTCAGAATTTGAAAATAAACAGTTTTTATTCAATTTCTCCTAATTTGAATGTGATCTTTATAGTTTTCAGAATGCAGTGGCCGTACTGTTCTGCTTTACTTGTATTGGATGTTCTAACTTTTATATGTATCTAAATTTTGCAAACCTTTTGAGTTAAATGTCTCCATGAAACAATTGCCCTCTGTGAAATCATCATGGAAAGATATAAGGGTTAAACACATACTATAGCGAAATAATCATCAGTAATGCTCATTGCTAATACTGTGATTATATGTTACCATTATGATTTATCACTTTTAATACTATATGCTTATTAATACCTTATAGTTAGTGACAGTTTATAGTCTGTGTTACAGCCTTAAAGGTCACGCGAATGAACAAGATTCTGTATGTCCACAAATCTTTTCCACTCGTAGCCTGAATTGTAGAATAATACTCTTGTGTATCTCAAGGTTATTCTGATCCTCTGTCAGTCTTTATGCTTCTGATTTTCTGAATATTTATGCAATCATCTAGTCATATAATAACAGAAGCACTGAGCGGCCTATGTTTGATAAATATATATGATTTTCCGTACCACTTAACTGTAATATTTTCTGTTGTTTGTTTTAATAATAATAATAATAATAATAAAGGTTTAACGTCCGTTTCCTCATCCAGGGATGATGTCAGGGACGTCCCCAACAGCACACATCACTACAGATCAATTCACCCAGACCAATCTGCAAAAGAAATGTGCTGAGGAGAAGTAAGATCCTAAACGAAAGCCAGTCCGGTGATCAAAAATGGTCAGGGTAGATTGATTATGTCTACGGTGGGAAAAAGGTAAGTCTTAAGCTTGCTAGAGAATGTTGAAAGAGAAGAACAAGAGCAGAAATTAGCAGGTAAAGAGTTCCAGATTGTGGGTGCTGCGTAAGAAAAAGAACGTCTGCCCAAAGATGTGAGAATATTTGGAAAAGAGAGAAGATTGGCATCGGTGGAAAGCGCAGAGTTTTGAAAGTCTATAGAGCTATTTTATATTTTATGCATTGATTAACAGGGAGCCAGTGAAGTCTGCGAAGTAGAGAAAGAGCGAAATTGAAGTCGAGAGGACTTGCAAACAACACGTGCAAGAGAATTTTGGACATGCTGCAAACGATTGAGAGAAGTAGGCAATCCATGTAATAATGAATTACAGTAGAGAAGCTTTGAATGAACTATAGAATTAGCAAGGATAGTGGCTGAATTTCTAGTAAGGGATGGACGTATTTGCCTAATCTGACGAATGTGAAAGAAAGAAGCGTGACAAACAGAAGAGATATGGGATTTAAAGTCAAGATTTTCATCAAATATGACTCCAAGGTTTTTGGCGGATCGAGAAGGTGAAAGAGCAAGATTCTGAAAATTAACAGAATTATTAGTAATTTTATTTCTTTGCAAAGGAGTGCCAATTAGAAGGTATTCAGTTTTGGAGGGATTAACGGCAAGACGGTTAGCACAAAACCAGGAATAAACCCGGTCTAGAATGGATGAGAGATGAGCCAGTTTCTGATCGGAATCATGATTAGAAAAGGAAATATGCAGTTGAGTGTTGTCTGCATAGAAATGAAAATGTATGGAAGACTGAGCAAGCAAGTAGCTAAGAGGAGTGATAAAGAGAAGAGCAATGGACCTAACACTGAACCTTGAGGAACACTGCGTAGGAGGGGTTGTTCAGAAGAGCGATTTTGACCAATAACAACCGATTGTGTGCGACATGAGAGATATGATGTGAGAAGGGAAAAAGCAGAATCAGAAATACCAAAACAAGATTTAAGCCTATTTATTAGAATGCCATGGTCAATTGTATCGAAGGCAGCAGAGAGATCTAGAAGAACCAAGGCAGAAACCTGTTTACTACTCATGGTCAAGCTAAGATCATTATGTATACAAAGAAGAGCGGTTTCAGTAGAATGGAGTTTTCTATAGGCAGATTGATAATGAGAGAGAGAAGGGAAAGAATCAAGATGCGTGTATAAACGGGTATAAATTACCTTTTCAAGAAGTTTAGGGAGGAAGTTGGAAATAGGACGGTAACTGGAAAGATCATCTTTTGGTAGAGAAGGCTTTTTAGCAAAGGAGATACAACTGCTTGTTTGAAGAAGGTTGGAAAGATACCTTCTGAGAGTGATAGGTTAATTAAGTGAGTAATAGGAGCAACTAAAACATCAATACAGGATTTCAGTAATCGTGTGGGAATAACATCAAGGCAGCAAGATGAGTCGGTTGAGCGAAGAATAAAATTGCGTATTTCTTCCGGTTTAGCTGGTTCAAAACTAGAGAGTAGTGGTAGCTCAGGCATATTTACAGAAATGATGTTGTCGGTGTCAATGGAGTTGAAGGGTATAGAGCTACAGAGTTTGGCAATTTTGTCATCGAAAAAGTTGAGGAAAGAGGTAGCAAGAGATGATGGTGAGGAGCTAGAGGGGAGTTACTTGGGAATGGTGCGTTCAAGCAGAGAATCAAGTGCTTACCATAATTTCTTGGGGCAATTTTGATTCTGCGAGATTTGCTGATTATTTATATATCATTATATATTCATATATAATATCATTATATTTAGTTTATTATTCTTCAACATAATGGTGTGACGAATTTTTATAAAATTTGTTATAGATATCAATCTCTTGCTTGTTCTACTAGTAAAGCAATAAACGGATATAATTTTTCCCTAGGATTCCCACTGAAAGTCTGCCTCCATCCTAATGACTGTTATTAAAATGGTAGCCAGTATGTGTCAATGTACCGGGACATATGTCCGCTATTTTAAGATTGCTTCCTTGTGGCAAATAGTTGCTAAGCAAAATTCATTCATTTTCGGTTTTGTCTGCTTCTCAATATGCAGAAAAACGTCAGAGTGAGAATAAGTTCAAGGACCCCAGAGAACTAAGGTACACTCTTGAGGCTATTAGCCTGCTGCAACAACAACAGATGCTAAATGATCAACGGCAACAACAGCAGCCATTATATCAGCAACAGCTTATACATGAACAAAATGGTGTGCATCAGGAAACTCAAATGCCTTCAACAGCGCAGTCAAGCCAGCACTCTTCTGGTCAGGCGTTTAGCCTGCATGCTACATGTACACCTGTGCAGATCTCAGATCAACTAGAGTCGACTACAACGGAGGATTATTCTTTGAGACATGATTACAGTTTGGCTGAGTCAGGCAGCCAGAGCCGAGTGTGTACTAGGCTGATGGATGATCGAACAGCCAGCAGGCTGGTAGATCCACTGGTAGATACATCCTTCTCACCTTTGAATTTAAAGGGAGACGATGAAACTGATTGTAAACTGGAGCGAAGTAAGACTCTAGTTTAATGTTCTTGTTTAATTGTTTGCTTGCAGTTTATTCTTGAAAGCTATCTCGTATTATCTGTATTATGTATCCATTTTTCTGAATACTGATCTTTAAAGTGTTTCTAACTTACAGTTAGTACCTTTTCGTTTTCATTACTTAACTAATTAATCCAAAATTAATTTTAAAATTAATTGAGAAGCGAAATGATATAATTGAAATATTGATTATTATTTTTTATTGATTAATTATTTCATATTACTTATATATATATATATATAATGCCCAAATGCCTGGAATAATTTGATAAATGTAAAAATGACAGTAGAGTAAGTATGGTGTTATTTAATTTATAGTTAATGGAGCATACTGTGCATATGTACAGAGTAACCGTGCTCGTCAGATATATTATTGCGGACTAACCATGCTTATCAATTATACTGAGCAGCCTTGCTTATCAATTGTATAGAGCAGCCGTGTTTATCAATTCTTGCAGAGTAGCCTTGCTTATTACTTCGTACAGAGTTGCCCTGCGTATCTTTTTTGTTCTTTCTATATTTCTTCTCCTTGATTATGCTCAGTTATTGAATATGTAAAATTAAAGTCTGAAGCCATTGTTAACGTCAGTTTCCTGCTCGAATAGCTTATCAGTGGCGGGGAGAGCATTGGATTTGAACCCTGAACCTACTGATCTGCTGTCGAACAACTTGCCAATAAGCCACCGGTTCTGCCCACATACTATTTATCATTAAATAATATCCCAATAATAAGCTCCTATTAAAATCCATAATTTCAATTTATGAATAACATTTCTTCGACTAGGATTTAATTCACTGCTGGCCGACCTTTGATTTGAACTTAAATATTTCGATCTGAACTGTACATTCTATCAGCATTCTATACCCCTTATCTGATCATCTCTTAAACATGTATCTAATCAGTTTTGAAGTGTACCGATCATTTTTTCAACGCATTCACTGCTATTCTCTGATATTCATTGCCTATTTCAAATACTGTCATTGTTGTCAATTGTCTCAACTTTGAGGATATTTAATACGAATTGTGTATGCTATTCCTACATTTTGTTTATCTCTAACTCGCTACTTTCATAAATAAAACAAAAATTACACTTACAAGCTTCTCTATTATGAGTGCTTCTTAAATTTTGCAGGTGGCGCTCCAATTAGTATCAGTACAGAAGATGGAATTCAGGCCATTGTACAGAAATTTCGTATGTTCTATTGCTGTTCATATTGTCTTAGATTGTATCTGCTAACTATACTTCAAGTACTCCATCTTATTTGCCAATTTTATGCTGGAAAAAATTTCGGAAGTTTTTTAAGTTTGATTTAATGTTTATAAATTTCGAATTTTATTAAAGACATTAGCACTTAAAACACAGAGTGTTTATATTGCTGAGAGATATAAGGTATTGAATTAAATGAACTTCAGTTGTCGCTAACCGAGTTATTGTTTAAGAGTTATTTACACCTCCCCTGTTAATTGCGCACCAAAATCACCCCCCTTCAATTAATATATACAATTTTTAAAATGTAACAAAAATAGTTTAAAAATTATTACCAGATTTAATGTTATCAGATTATTATGTGTGACACTTGTCATGATTCTTCTTCAAATGTCGTGCCTGTTTCAAGCTTGGGCGGTCATGGTAATGTTCCTTCCTATATGTCTCTATCCATTGTTGCTCTTGTCATTTCTGTTGCTGTAATCTTCATTCACTTGCTTAGAATCTTAGTTAACGTCAACCGCTGTCGACCGGTGCTACATTTGCCGTCCATCCATCCTGCCACTATTTTATTCTCCATAATTTTGTTTCGCATAATATGACCAAAAAACTTCATCTGCTGGCGTCGTATTTGGTTCAAGAGATCTCGACTGGTTGACATTATTTGTAAAGATTGTTCATTGGTAACGTGATCCATATATGACATGATTATTACTGTATTAAATTACTATGTATTATTATAATAATATTTCTTGGCTCTGTATCTATAATTTGAGAAATTCCATTTGTATCTCGACTCTAATTAAACTCTAGTTTCTCCGTGTTGTGTCTAGGTTGTTTGAAGAATTGACCAACCGGTGACTGTACATGTCGTATAAGGCGACTAAGGCACTATGATCCACACCAACGTCAGAAAGGGCATTCGGTTGGTGAGGGCCTATGCTCCAGAAATTGCTACCAATATTTAAACGAATGGAAAAGTCTCAAATAGGAGTTTAAGACAGTCTATTCGTATCCCGACCCTAGCTAAACTGGGATTCAAGGGAAGATGATGATGATGATGAAAGGGATGACGATAATTATGATGATGATGATGATGATGTGTATATATAATTATTTAGATGAATCTGCAATATTAGACCTCGAGGTGAGGCCGGCGGATAATGTGAGATTTTTAAATGATGATGAGGTATGTTTTACAGTTTTTATGTTTTACAGTTTTGTTGCTTAAATCTGCTCCTTTAAAGATTTTATTTGATTCGTAAGTAAATCAATAGGCATTGTCGTTCTTTCAATTTCAACTGTTACAAAAGATGTGGAGCAATAGTTTCGCTTTGTGAGGTGATATTTAGGAATATTGAGAAGTAAAGCTAAATCTACTTCTATATGAGTCTACTTCGTCAATCTTCTACTATCGTCGTTAATTTTTAATTACTTTAATAGTTAATTTTTTTTAAAAATGTAGTTATTTTTTATAGTTTTAAGTGAGATTGTGTAGTTCTCCGCACAGAAGTCTTGATATTGGCGTCCCCTTAGCGTGTTAATAACACTGCTATTCCCATGTATCAGTCCATGTGGCCCATTCCACTGAAATTCCGATTGTGTAAACGTCTCATAATTATCTCTAAGCTGTTTTCACTGTGATTATATTGTATCGTAGTCACCATAGTATCATAGCCTCAAAAAGTCTAACGTTGGTTAAAACCAGATTTAACTTCAAAATCAGTTTCCTGTCTCGAGAGCATGCCAGTGACAGAGCGAGCACCGGATTTGAGTCCTACATTTATGATTAGCAGTAGAACAACTTACTGATGTGCCAAAGGCCTTGAGTGTGTGATATTGTACTTTCAATACATATATATCCTTCGGTTTGCGTTCATTGTAGCTTCTTGATCCACCCATGTTATGTAGAATACTTAATAAATTATATGCAGATAGAAATTACAATTTGATATATATTTAGTATAGCTTTCAATTTTATTTAGGCCTACTGTTTTGTGTTATCTTTCACTCTCTCTCTTTCTCTCTCTCTCCCATTCTCTCTCTCTCTCTCTCTCTCTCTCTATCTCTTTGTATCAAACCTCACTGATTGATTGTTTGACTTATTAATTGATTCATTAACTGATTGATTGTACGAGTGATTGTAAATCCATTGAAGAACATTCGACTGATTAATAGATTGATTAATTGATTGTTTAATTCTGATAAGCTAAAAACAATAAATGTATTAAGCATAATTATAAAGAAAATTTATATATGCTGTATATGAATAGAATAGAATAGATAATATGTTTATTTTTCAGCCAAGACACAGAATGCATGATCGACATACAATGCCTAAATAGCAATTCCTGCATCCATATTTAAACGAAAATTCATCTATAGCGAGAAAAATTGGTCGTCAGTGAAGATACGGAGTATCTAATCCAGCTGATTACCGTGATAACTATGCTACTTACAGTTCTTAATAAAGATAGTATTAGTTCACAGTTCATAATACATATAAAGTTGAACTTATAAACTACATGTATAAGTAGAGCTAAATGATTAATAAAATTAAAATTAAAATTAAAACACTGTGAAACTTACATAACTTCGATCATACAAATTAGCAAATTGACAAAACTTCCATCTTACAAATTAGCAAAACCATTCATCAAAAAGGTAGACTTTATACCGCTTAGAAAACTCAGTTATAGATTCTGCATTGCATATGTCAGGGGACATTAGGTTCCAGTTAGCGACATAGTGAAAAGCATAAGATTTTTGAAAATTCATTGGTAGTTCTTGCATATAAATAATTAGTAGTGGAGAGTCTAGTATGATATAAACTATGTGAGTGATTATGCAAATTGTCAATGAAAATTTCCCTAGTGGCACTTGACACAGATAAATTCATAAAATTCTGACATTTATAGATTAATTTACCAATAGCTAGTTTATATAATTGGTGAACAGGAAGAATATTAAAAGTTCGGTAGAGTTGCTTCACATTACAAAATTTGTGTTTACTCTGCAAGGTTCTTAAGATCCGATTACAAGCAAAATGCAGAGGCCGTAATAATTGTTTAGTTGTATTAGCATAAACTTCAATCCCATATTGTAACCTAGATTGAACTAGTCAATGGTAAAGGTGATGCAGCAGTCTAAAGGTATATACTGTTTAAGTTTATATAAAAGTTTGTATCATGCATGTCACATGCATGTATCTATCTATTTGTTACAACATTTTACAACACTAATCGTAGTAGTACGTTTTCTGTACAGATATATCCAGTTAAAAAGAATACCTCGAGGGGATTGGCTGTAATTATAAACAACGTAAACTTCTCTGCCTTTACAAATATGCTATCAAGAGAGGGCGCGGAGATCGACGGTGAAAACTTAAGGAAACTGTTTGAAAAACTTAGATTTGATGTTTTGCTTCGTAAGGATCTAAAAGCGCAGGTAGGCTATTGAATTTGTTTTTAATTGCAATTTTAATTGACAACAGGGGTTATGCCTGTTGTAGAGTAGATATCGACCGGGTGTATAGATGTCGACTCGTTTTTGAGATTCGAATAAAGTGTTCTATTGTACAAATCTAGCGTTTTGTATTTACTTGCTCACTTAATGAATTCGTACAACATTACATTTAATTCGTCTAGTTACGCACATGACGAAGTATTTTGTTACTGTTTTGTAGATTTCATACTATACTTACTGTCGTGAACAGCCTTGCTGCCTGTTCGTTCTCGAGCGGTTGTCTATTTCTGGACTCGCTCGCCGGTCGGCAGTGCTTCGAGACGGCAGCTTTATCGTCGAATGTTTTACTAAGGGTACCACTTGTCAGGAGGAACTGAGTTGCTGCGTCTTCGGATGATACTTCTTTCCCGGTATTATTCGTCTCGATAGGCCTTTCTTGTTCATTTCCGACTGAGTAGGCCAAGGTCCAACCCCCCTTGCCTACTTCGTTATTGGGTTTTCGGGAACCCGGTGCACAGCGTCGACGCTGGACCGAGTCGGGAGTAGAAGCGTGCTCCACGTCTTCTACGTATTTAGGCGATGACGGTTGAGTTTCTGCCATGCTTCCTTGTTAGATTCTATCCCGTGATATTCGTGGTTCTCGGGGCGAAGTGATATGGTGACCCGAACAGGGATTAGAAGCGTACTCAACGTCTGCTATATATTTTGGGCGATTACGGTTTGATTTTCTACCCTGCTTCGTAGCTTTAAAAACTGGTATAGTAGATAATTATATGATTGGTTGTTTTAACTCCGACGAACTTTATTCTTCTTTACCCTATTAAAACTTCCGTATATCCTTTTTTTAGACTTATTCTTCCCTATCTCTTTTCCTATATTGGTCTTTCCATAGTTTCTACTCTCGCCTTTGCAGAAGGTAGTATAATTGGCCTTCCGTGTAGTCGATGAGAAATTCGTTGATTGTCAACTGGTAATTGGTAATCCTACTCCCGCCTGCAGAGACGAACTCGACCCAGGCGCTTAGCAAATACCTGCAGAGACGAACTCGACCCAGGCAATGCCGTTGTTAGCCTCCCGCCTGCAGAGACACACTCGACCCAGGCGCTTTGTAAATACCCGCAGAGACGAACTCGACCCGAGTATTGCCGTGGACTACCAGCCTCTTACCTGGGCCTACCCAGAGGGACACCGAACTCTCTTGCCTCCAATTAGCCTTTGCGGCTTGGGAAACTAATCAACCTGAGGGGCTACGAGCCTAGGCTAACAAGCGATCTTGAAAGCTTTCGGCTAGACGAAGACCAGATTTCTGTATACTAATCTTACTTTTGCCTAAGGATTGGGATATTACGTACTATCCTCCCTCGGTTCCCAGTACTTTCGCGTAAAAGGTCCTGGCCCCCTGAGTTACTGCGCAGACGAACCACGCAGAACCCAATCTGATCTTCTATGTATCGACGGCCGCTTTATATACTACTCGAGCGATCGAGCCAACCACAGCACTTCTCGCTTAGTAGGTTTACGCGCCAGCTGCGTCACTTTGGAAATACCCAGCGTAATAATCTAGCTATGCCCACTTACAACTTCGGCTTATAACATCTATTATAAATCTTTAGAAAAACCCTACGTCGCATATTATTTATAAATAACTGCTGTATAATATCTGTTTTCGTTCTATACTATATATTTCTTAATATAATACTTTATGAACAAGGCGTGTTCATTACACTTACGTATTTTTATTTTTATAAAAGTACGTTATTTGTTACTTAAATATTTATGTAATACCATGTTTTATATATGCTATATGCTATTTGCTATACCATGTTTGAATGTCTCAATAGCGTAGTGGTAACGTCATGATGTTTTAAATCTCAGATCCGGAGGTTAATTGAACTCTCGCGGGTTCTAAGCGCAGCCGCGCTGATCTGAGAGTAAAATCTCGGACATTCACTGGACTGGTTATACGGAAAATGGTCTAAATTATCCAACGGTTTAAACATGTGATATTAAAAAGTGATAGATATCAACATACGTGACCATTTCACTATAATTTGTGCTTACTTACTATGTTTGTGTTACAGGAAATACTCGATTGTCTGGGAGAGATTAGCAGACGTCACGTGCTCCGGGAGGCGGACATGTTTGTTGTGTTTATACTGACCCACGGGTGTCAGGGGGCAGTCGTGGGTGTGGATGGAGCTAAGCTAGATATAAATGCCATCACGACAATATTTGACGGTGATCATTGTACAGCGCTAATAGGCAAACCAAAATTATTCTTCTTTCAAGCTTGCCAAGGAGGTGAGTTTATCCTAGATTGCATTTTATCCTAGTATGACTGTCATATTTTATTTTACCATGAGCCTAATATCACTGTAATATTTTATTTTATTAAAAACACTATATGACTGTTATATTTTATTTTATTTACACTAACTAAACATTCTATATCGATTTCCTTATCTATTTGACTATATACATGTAGAATGATATTTTGCGGATTAAAATATTGTAAATGAATTATGTGCAAGAAATATAAAACAGAAAAGGAAGCTGAGGAAGACCCTCCATTTAGTGTATAATAATGTACAGTGGAGCGTGATGAGAGGAGCAATGTTGTTGTTATCACCGAGTTCTACCTTATACAGAGGAGAAGGATTGAAAATCTAAAAACTGAAAATATAATATTTACCAAGTAGAATAAAGTTATAATCAATGTATTATTATATGGACTAGAAGGCTATATTATACTATATCTATGGTTATAGTGCTATTAAGGTGTATATAATGGAGACATATATTGTTGTATTTAAGCCGTAATTAGCAGTTTAACGTTCTTTTTCTTCTCTGATGACTGCATTAGAGAGCTACTTATCGGTAATAAAAAACAAACAAAAAATCATTCAAAACTAAATTAAGAATCAAATAAAGTGTTCTATGTGAGAAAGCAATAGGCCAAACGTTCATTTGGTAAATTGATTCATTCATTGACTCTGTAGTTCATTGATTCGTGACATTTCAAACGGTGTTCTGGCTACTTTATGACGGATGGCCGAGTGCATAGCACTCATGCCTGATAAGCAGGAAGCCGTCGTTTCGAATCCACCCAGTACCATCTCTGACAGTATCTTGTGTAGTAGGAAGCAGTCTTTAAACTTGATTTTAACTTGGATTTGTATTTCGTGTATGTGTTATTATGCAGAAAAGAAATCACTATCCAGCAGTAGCAGTCTGAAATATCAGGCAGACTCTGATAAGACGGATGTTGAAACAGGGACTAATAGTGACGAAGAGAGAGAGGAAGTAGAATTGAGTGGGGAAGGGGAGCAAGTGAGATTTGGCTTAGAGAAGCTAAGTCTCAAAGAGAAGATCAACGCTGAAGCTGAGAAAGCTTTGATAAGCGACGTACACGAAAAAGCCGACATGCTGATCGCATTTGCTACAGTTCAAGGTGGTTTTTAAGTATATTATTGTATTTTCAGCTGATAGTAAATTATTAGATTGAGAGAGAGAGAGAACTATGTTTATTAAAAAAGCACTCAAATATGAAATAACACACACTAGGCCGTCAAAGACATGCTACTTGTCAACAAATCTTCTATGCCTCTATTTTGTGGGTCATTTTGAAGTAGTATATGCGGCGTGAATGACTGCCATCTACCGCAAAGAGAGAGTATTCAAACTACTGCTGAAGATTAATATTAAATTTAATGCACGTCGAAGGTGTGTTTCTTTTGCAGAAGTGAAGCCTTGCTACGTTAGCATAGGATCTCTCTCTTTCTTCCTCTCTCTCTCTCTCTCTCTCTCTCTCTCTCTCTCTCTCTCTCTCTCTCACTCACACACACACTCTTTGTAATGTTTTACCCAAGTGAGTGACTAGTCCAGGGTACTTATTTCTTCTAACAACCATCTCTCAGACTTAATAAAGAGCACTCCATCCATCAACATGTCAATCCCTTCGCAAATAATTGTGCTTGATCCTCATCTTATTTTTGGTATAATTATAGTTTGGTAAAACCAAGGTTTCTGAGGTGTTGTGTTTTCGTTCTGCCTTCCTCAGTTATTGCTGTGTGGTCACTTACGGCTTGTGCAGTTTACGGTTTTGCTATTTTCTAGTGGCCCGGGCACAACACGGCTATAGTCTAGATCTTTGATATTTATAACGAGTCCTAAAGGTAATAATTAAACTATGTGCTTTAGTTCCTGTAATATTTTGCTTGTATTCGTCCAGATGCGCATTTTATGACGTCATTGTGGGACGTTGTTGTTGTTGTTACAGCTTACAAGGCGTGGCGCAGAATTGACAACGGTTCGTGGTTCGTGCGCTGCATTGTGTTCGTATTCTCAAAGTTTGCCTACAAGGACCACGTGTGTGACTTGCTAACAAAGGTTAGAAAACCATGCAGCATATCTTTTGCTAAAATATATAAAGCTGGTAAAGCTAATGTTAACGTCTGTTTCCTCGCTTGAAAGCAATGTGGGCGAGCCCAGGATTTGAACCCCGCGCATACTGATCCGCTGTCGAATAACCGACATCTTCTGTGTGAATAATCGTTGTGTTCTGTGAAGTACTCTTACTCACGGTTAGTCCTGCCTGCTATAGGTCATCTGATCGTACCGACATCACCTGGAGCCAGTTGTCGGTATAATATTCGATCGCGGATCTGTATGTTCGGGGTTCAAATCCTGGGCTCGCTTGTCACTGACATCGCTTTCGAGTTACGGAAACTGACGTTAACATTAGCTGTTTTGCTTTTATGGAACATAAATATGGTCCTCTAATGTACTTTAATCTCAACTAAGACTGTGCGCTGAGTTGTGCTAGTGATGCTTTTTGGATTATATTAGGTACTGAAATAAATCCAAGAGTAAGCTTACTAGTTTGCACTGGTACAATGGAACTATTGATGTATGTTTACTTTAAGAGTGTCTCTTTTGAACATATACGATAGCTGATAAGTGTCTATTATTGATTAGTGGGCATGTGTATAGGCAGATCTTCTAAGATCAACCCAGTCAAGGATTGATATTTTGCTACAGAATACTCTGCTGTGAAAAAGTTAAATTTTGTGACATCGAAGCCTCTAAATATTTCTTGTAATGTGGTAATCAAAATTGTTAAAATGTAAATGGTCAGTGGGCATTGTTTACTGTGAGTAGGCATACATGTAACTCTCAGGATCCTGTGCCTGAAACGTTAAGATAATAGAATTTATTTCAAAGTTTCTTATTAAATTGAAATCCAAGTAATCATCATCTTCCCTTGAATAACAGCCTAACTAGTATCAAGATAAAACTTTCCATTCGTCTTAGAAAATTTTGTAGCAATTTCTGGAGCCTAGGCAATCATCAACCGAATGCCTTTTTGACGTTTGTTTGGGTCTTAATGCTTTGCCGTCTTTGACGACACGTTCAGTAAACGGTTGTTCTATTCTTCAACATCCCGAGCACAACGCGAGAAGAGTAGAAAAGCAAAAAAGATTACATTTAATATATTAGCATATTGAAGTAATTATCCACAACAAGTCTTGATATTCACGCTTATAGCAATGTTTTAAACATTAAATAAAAGATTGATAATAATTTCGTTAATATTTTTTGTCATATCAAACTCATAATCATATTTATACATTAATTAAACGATTGATAATAACTATTGTGGTGTTTTTGTTGGTATTTCGCAGGTTAACGCAGTCCTGTCGCAGCTGAGAACTGATGACGGTTTTACTCCTAAACGATATCGACAGATTGGTGAAAAGCGTGACACTCTAACGAAAAAAGTCTTCTTCTTTCCCGGATACTAATAATCGGCGGTAGAATTGAAATATCACGTGCCAGTCACGTGATTTTTATTTCATGATCAACTAGGACACCTTTGTAATTGGCAACAGCAAGATTAGATTGATAGCACTCTACGATTCTTCGGCTATGGAGTAGTTATGATAAGAAGTCTAAATAGATTGCATTACATATCTTGCCAAGATAATGTAAAATTTTACTGTTATCGAATAAAACCAAAATTGAGAAACTATCTCCTATGTTCGATGGACTTATTGGTGTATGAGAACACTGTATAGACATTACAATAGAGATTGAAATGCCCCTGTTGTGTCCGGTTTGCTGAAGAATAGACCAATCGTGGACTGCTGGTCTCGTAAAAGGCGAAAAAGTACTAAGATCTAAACCAACGTCAGATAGGTTGGTGATTCATTGATTTTATTGGTGATAGGTTGGTAAATGACAACGTCATTCGGTTGGTGAGCGCCTAGGCTCCAGAAACTGGTACAAATTTTTATAATCCCGACCCTAGTTAAACAGATTAACGGAACGATGATGATGTCAATGCTGATGATGATGATAATGGTGATGATGATGACGACGACGACGATGATGATGATAAAGATTGAAAATATATGCGACAGGTGACACAGTTTAATATTCAAGTCACGTGTATTATCCTAAATATTGGAATATATCTTCAATATTTTTGATAATACTCTTAATACACATTACTTGAATATTAAACGATATATTATTGTACAGTTTAAAATCTCTTTTATTAAAACGTTTATTAAAACATCACATATACGAGCACAGGTACACTATTTACAGGTATTTTTCTTATTTTGCTTGTATTTATCGGGATTGCTATTCCATTTCAATTCATTGTTATTCATTTACAGATGGAAAAATATTTACAGAGACTTCAAATGAACAATTTTTCAATAATATAATCCAACCAATAATAATACATTTCAATAGTATAGGCATATAACAGAATGTCAAAGATTTTCAGAAGCCATAAATTATAAATTGATACCAAAAAATACTTCTTCATTGATATATTCAACTAATATTGTTATATGGAAGTGAAGTTTGGACAATCTCTTCTGTAATGGAATCGAAACTTGAGGCAACGGAGATGTGGCTCTATAGAAGAATGCTACGTATATCTTATAAAGACCACTTTAAAAATGAAGATGTTTTACAAAGAATGTCAACTTGTCGTGACCTTTTAACCGAATACGACGACAACGGATGAAATTTTTCGGACACATTATGCGAAACAAAATAGTTGAAAATACCGTAGTGACAGGAATAATAGAAGGAAAAAGATGCAAGGGTCGACGACGAATGACGTTTATTAAGAGTCTTAGCAAATGGATGCAGTTAACTGAAACAGAGATGATCAGAGCAACAATGAACAGAGACATACACTGTATGGAGGAATATGACCATGACCGCCAAGGCTTGGAACAGGCACTGCACATGAGAAGAGAAACAATCCAAGGAATGGATACACAAGTATGAATATGTTGAAATATTAATAAACAATCAACGAATGTTCCAATAAATGTTTTGAAGATAGTTTTTTGCAACAAATAATTAATCAGCACAAAACTATGTTAGCATTGTCAGTTTACAGTAACGTTACGAAGCAATACATCTTAAGACAACAGTTATCAGTTTTATAATAGTTTCAGTTATTAGAAGATCAGAGGGTATGAAAGTAGATTGCCTTTATCCCAGCCATAGAGTCTCTGCTCTGAAGGATTATACTGAATCATTGTGTTCATCTGGAACGGGTTCATCAGGCTCAGCCTAGTGGTTAGCCTCTCTGATTCGTACAGATCATACGCGAAATCAACGACCGCATTTTTAACGCTCGTGTCTCGTACAAGATACACAACTCCGCAGACAATAAATCCATCTCCGTATTCACCGTGTCTGACCTCCAGAACCCAAGTCTTTTCTTCCCTCATATCCCACGGGTCTAGCTTCGATACGTAGGTGATGTCTGGCTGGTTAACTTTGGCGTAGATGACCCATAAGCCGTTTTCGTCTGCCGATAGATCGAAGTAGCCGTTATTAGAGGCGTACAGCTGCTCAGGACCCTCGTACAGTGAGTCTGCCAGTCTGACCCTAGCGGTGATCTCCTTCATGTGGGTATCAAACTTAATTATCTCGTTACTGCCTGATCTGTGGTAGTAGAAAGCGGCATTGTAAAGAACATGTCCGGTGCCTGAATACGACTCCTGGAGTTCATGAACGGCGTGAGTGTTGTCTTTTATCAGATCAGCCATGCTCTCGTATTCCATCAGAAGTTTTCCCGTTCGATGTCTCGTAACCCAGATATGATCGGAGTCGGTGGACCTGGAGCGAGAGTCCTTCATCCAGGCGCCCCACGGAACCCCCGCGTAGCAGTGCAGCAGTGGCTTCCCGACCATCGATACACTGCACGCTGCGTGTTAGTGCAGGGCAACTCGATATAAGATCAGCATAAGAATTAAGAAGCTTTTATCATGTTTTAAGTTAATATTGCCGTTATAAAATTCATTAAATCGTAGAACTTATGTTATAAGCGCTACTACTTGACGATATATATTACGCTAGATGTAAGATATGTTGTGCATTATTAAAAACTTAGCATGCCGAGTAGTTTAGATATGCCGAGATCAATCTAGATGATTGATACTGTCACGCTTAATAAAGAGAACTTCACCAAAAGTTGAGTCCATCGCAAAAATTATCCCTTAAAAATTGTTTTAACACACATGTTCTTTTAGTGTTGTTAAAATAAGGATTTATGAGATGCTGCTTACTTGCCTATTAGTTCGAGCGTTGTAATGATTTGATACTTTTTTCTAAATAATCCTTTTTAAGTTCTACAGAAATTTCTTACCTTTTAGACGCGATATTTCAACTGATCTCTGTGTTGTTGTTGTTAGGCTCCTGAAATCATATCTCGACTCTGAAATAGTTTAAATTCTATTATAACAAATTTTTATAATATAAAATAGCAGTACATTACCTTAACATTTAAGTCTTCATACCTCCTGCTTCATTAAAATATTTTTACTATTAACTCTAGCATCCTAACTTTACTTCAATATAATTAATATAAACGATATTACCGGTTGAGGCTCAGAAAGCTTAAACAACATTTTAACTTAACATAGAAAATTTTCGCTATTACAAAGCAGCTAGGTCGTTACTTAGAAGCTCTACGCAATTATTTCAACTATCTGAAATTTTTATTTAAAGCCAAAATTACTAAAAAAAGGAATCATCTTAATATAGGATTAAATTACGTAAGAAAACCTTGGAACGACGGTTGATAGTTTTCTTTAATGAGATTCATGCCGCTGACGTAACCCCCGATATGACCTGCAGTAGCAACAAATAAAAACAATTTAATTAATTTGTTGTATTGTGTTGTATTCATAGACATCCCCATGTTGTGTCCGGGTTGTTTGAAGAATTGACCAACCGGTGACTGCACGTGTCGTAGAAGGCGATTAAAGCACTAAGTAAACCACCAACGTCAGAAAGGGCATTCGGTTGGTGAGCGCCTAGGCTCCAGAAATTTCTACAAAAATTTAATCGAATGGAAAAGTCTCAAATGGGGGATTGGCTGGTGGTGTGGTGTACGACAGAGAGGATTTGAGACAGTCTATTTGTATCCCGACCCTGGCTAAACTGGGATTCAAGGGAGGATGATGATGATGATGCTATAATCGTAGACATCTGTGCAATAGCGCGTGGCCCAAAGGTAACCTGTACTTGTTTCCGCGTATTTATTTATAATGTAGAAGCCGCACGTTTCCTAACTTAAAGTAAAAGCAAGTGTTTTGATTTTAAAGTCGTCGAGACTCGCGCGAATGAGATAATCAGTTAAGAAGAGCCATAATACACATTTAATGAAAGCCAGTAGCATCCCAGTACCTTTGTAAAGTTAACTACAGTTTTGATTAACATAACCTTGTGTATCTATTAGAGATGGGAATTTTATGAATTTCCAGAGTTCGGTTCGGTTCGTTGAAAATGAAAGTTCTGTTCGTTCGGGTTCGGTTAGAACAAGAGTTCGGGTTCGGTTCGGGTTCGGCTTGCTTTCCACCTCACAAGAGTTCGATTCGAGTTCGAAATGGTTTGGATAATGTTGCAATTATTTAACATTACCTATAAAGTTGTAATAAACATGGTTAAGTTAAACATGTTTAAAATGGATTTTGGTAGATGTACTTAAAAACAATACATGAAGTTATATTAACTGCCACAATTTACACCCGAGTAAAAATATGACAATGAAAAAAGAAACTTGGTCTTTTTTGCTGTGCATTTCTTAAAATATTCTAAGTTAATCGCCAAAGGTTCATAAAATACATATTCAGCTTTCTTGCTGTATCTGAAATATTCTCTTTGATTTTAACCAGCAAATAGAATGCCTCATCAATTAAAAAATAATTTTTGTCATTATGCCTAAACTTTTATAATCAAGCGGAATAGTCTTGGCTAAAATATATCAACATAAAAATGTCAAATAAGGACGATTTGGTAAACACCTGTGTACTTCCACAGAAATGTGATCAATATATAACATTTTCAATCAATTGAACCAGTAATATAATATATAATTACCTTAAGGTTTAAAATTTGAAACTCAGGTTAATTATGAAATTAAGAAAATAGTGAAGAAAACTTAATGCATTACTATGGTGCAAAATTATTTGCTCCATATAGCCTAAGCATATTTTCTATAAATATTTGTAAATCTAGCTACGATAATATTATGATGGTACTCTATAATTCGAAAATTTCATAATTTGAATTTAATACGAATAGACTACCTATAATTCGAAAATTTCATAATTTGAATTTAATACGAATAGACTACCTAGATTGAGCCAAGCATTTCAGAGACGTATGGATTGGGACTCGTAAGAGACCGTAATTAATAATAGGCTGGAGCCAATGGCGATGTCGATAAGATATTCGACCGTGGATCAGTATGTGCGTGATTCAAAACCTGGGCCCGCCCGTCACTGACATCGCTTTCGAGTAAGGAAACTAATGTTAACAGTAGCTTTACTTTTTTAATTGTGAAATTGAGGACAAGTACTTGGAATTTGAGTCCATGTCGAGTCCACTTAACATATCTTGCCAATCTACGAAATAGCCTTTTTATAAGCTTAATTATAAATTTGAATGCAACATAGTATATAGGGTCGAGACAAAGATCTCGACTCAAAGTTTTGATTTCGGATCAATAGAAGAAATTTACAAATATAAGATAATGAAACAATACTAACCTTCAGCCCTGCTCTTAATCTTGTTACTTCAGTGGTAATTGACATACAGGTATTTATCAAAATAATATTCCATTTGAAATTGTGAATTGATTTGTTCAATAAGCAAACATTTGCACCAAATTGATAGATAGCAAATACACATATCGATTCAGTAAGCAAATGAGCGCTTACTAGATCTAGTCTGAAGCCTAAACTACTAATTCTTACATAAACTCGAAAAAATGTTTCATAAAACGTTGCGTAGTATAACTATTATTAATTAGTTTATTATGATTATGATTATTATTATTATTATTATTATTATTATTATTATTTTCTGTATTTTTTACCTCGGGTGTAAAGAACCCGAAGTTCTATTACTAATTATTATTATTATTATTATTACTGTAATTGTTTGAGGTTTGAGATGTTATGTATTATTCTTCTTTTTGACCATTCATATTCAACCAGTACACATGAACTAAGACCAACACGAAAACCTCCATTCCACTAGTACCCTTCCTCGAACCGAACTCCCGGATTTTGGATCGCACCGTTTTTGGACCCCAAACCCTGCTCATCGGATTGATTTGGTACCACAGTGCTCAGTGTGTCACTGACGACAGTAGCACTCTAATTCTGTTGTTGCTGTTGTTGTTGTTTAAATTCTTGGATATCTTAATTAAATGCTCAGCGGAAGAGAACTATCGGGATTTTTTAAGGTCTAATAGGACTTTAGGCCTGACTGTCAATTGTCAAAAACAAAGTAATTTTAAATTTAATTAAATGTTTTTAACTATTCCAAACCCTAACCCATACCCCTTACCCTAACCCTAACCATATTCCTAAGAAAGTAATAAAAGTGAGTAAAATTTAAGAAAATAAAATTGACTCGAGCCAGAATCGAACACCGAACCCATGATCTAAAGCCTAGCATCAACACCATTAAAGCCACCGGCGATTCCGATTTCGCTTAGTTGAATAGCACTTAGTTGAATAGATGATGTCAACATATCGTACTACAAAATCGTAATCGTCTGTAACTATAATCAAAACAAATCCCCACACTTGAATGAATTTACTACAGAGCATTTAGCTGCATTTTAAAATAATATACCATAGATATACCATGCCACCAGCCATAGGTATATCTAGACACTTAGTAAATCTAATTCAGTAAGATCAGAATCCTTCTGAGCCTTACTCATATCAGATAATTTCTTCACCAACAGCTGCACATATTAATTTATTTCACAATATGAGAAATTAAATTAAACTAAATTAAAACTAGCGAATAAGCATTAGGCCAAAACAGTCACTTTTTAATCAATTTGCTTTTCTAATTAATTTCTCTACAACTGGTGCTACTAATCTAAAAAAATGGTTTGCACTATTTTAATTTAAAGTATTTTACTGTGCAATATGGCTAATAATAATATGGCTGACTAATTTTCCTCCACACCACTCTCTACGGATAACTCAAAGCATTCAAAATATTTGTGTGTATAATATCGCCATGTATTAGATGTATGGGCCATTACGTTTTAATTAAGCCAATAAAAACTAACATTGCTTTTTATGTCTTCTTTTGTAATCTCAAATTTAGTCGTACCAGATAGGTATCTGAAATACCTGTGATTTTTCTAACGCTCTCTGTTGTTAATTTTAAAAGTGTATCGGAACCAGCCTTACTGAATATATGCTTTTAGATACTGTAGGACTTATAAGCGCAAAAATATTATATGTATCTGAATTCAATGTATTGTTCTTACTATCTTTGTATAATGTCAAACATTCTTCATAATATTTTAATGCAGCCTTTGAAAAATAGCTGAAAAGAAAAGTGTTCTTTTCTCCTGAGACTGGCAAAGGAGAAACGAACTTCAGGAGTTCTGTTCGGTTCTGTATAGACGAAGTCAGGGTTCGAGTTCGGTTCAGGTTCGGCCAGAGTCTGGGTTCGATTTCGCCACTCACTACGATTAACTTAAAGCATTCAAATTATTTGTGTGTATAATATCGCTATGTATAAGATGTATGAGCCATTATGCTTTAATTACGCTAAGAAAAAAGTAAACGTATCTTTGCTTTTTATGTCATCTTTTATAATCTGAAATTCAGTCGTACCTGATGTTTAATCGGTACAAATAATTGGTCGTATCTTATATACCTGTGGTTTTTGTAACGCTATCTGTTGTTAATTTTAAAGTTGTATTGGACAGCCTTACCTGAATATATGCTGTTAGGTACTGTAAGACTTGTAAATGCAAAACTATTATATGTATCTGTATTGTTCTTACTATCCTTACATAATGTCAGACAGTCTCCATAATATTTTAATGCAGCCTTTGAAAAAGAACTTAAAAGAAAAGTGTTCCTTTCTCCTGAAGCTGGCGAGGGAGAGAGGATCTTCGCTTTGGTTTGGACCAAGTCAGAGTTCGGGTTCGGCCAGAGTCTGGGTTCGAGTTCGTTCGGGTTCGGCCAGAGTCTGGGTTCGAGTTCGGTTCGGCCAAAATTCCAGATTTTTGGGTTCGGTTCGGGTTCGGTTCGATTCCCATCTCTAGTATCTATCTATGTAAACCTGGTTGTTACCTTATGTACGTTGACGTTGAGCCACAGCCTTTCTTCGGGTCAACTTGTTTGCTCCTTTGCCTGGCTTTGTTTCCATAGTGCTCGATGTTATCATTGATAGTACTAGCACTCTGTTTTTCGTATTTTATTGTAACATTGGCTAGAAGTATTGGCATAGATAAATTGACAGTACATGTTTACCTGGGTCACCCTTCTGGCCCTTAGGCCCTGGTAGCCCTGGAGGTCCTACTGGTCCCTGAACACCTTCGATGATTGGACCAGGGGGTCCCGGGGGGCCAGGGTCTCCTAGAATATTCAAAATAAGACTTTGAATAATTGGATTATTAGCATTCTTTTAACAATCCACAGTACGAAATCAGATAAAGTATCATATGAAGTGACACCGGTCAATCAAAATACAATTGGCAAGGAAGCTTAAAGATAAATTTAAGATATAAACTAAATAAGATAATAATAATAATAATAATAATAATAATAAAGGTTTAACGTCCGTTTTCTCATCGAGGGATGATGTCAGGGACATCCCCACAGCATACATCACTACAGATCAATTCACCCAGACCAATCTGCAAAAGAATTGTGCTGATGAGAAAATATAACTAAATATTTCAATGTTGTGTGTTTGATATAAGTGAAATTTAAATTTAGGTTTAATAATTAGAAAGTGAGCATACAGCAGCATAAACTCGACCTACTTGGAGGTATAAAATAATAAGACTTTTCTCCATCGCTAAACCAGACACTCATCACGCATGAGTACTTCGGTTCTAATTTCTTTAATTTGGAAGTCACTTAACATGACCGCACTTGTTACAACAAATTAAAATGGGCTAATAAAGTTTAAGATGTAAAAGATTTACGCTCAAGACGAAAGTATTTGTTTTTATTTGTTTAAATTTATATTTATATTGTATCATGTATCATGTATTTATATTTATCATGTATATGAAAAATATATACACCTTTAGATTTGAAACAGCTATTGTAGGCCTGCACGTGCCGGTATGAAATGTACATAGTTCAATGTCTAACTTAAATTTAATCTAATTTTTTGATAACTTTATTTCTTGTTCTTGAGTGATTTCTCGATGATTTGCAAGATGCTCTCAATTCACTCATTGTCTCTCTCAATACTAGAGATGCAGTTTGATACTAACTTTGTTTTTTATATTAAAAAGATATAATCTCTTTTTCATAAATCAGTTATTCAACAGAAGCAAGCATACCGATATCCACCTTCATTATTGCACCTGCTTTGAAATTATGTGTAATTTTATAAATTTCTTATCATGTTGTACTTTCATGAAAAATGTACGAAATTGTCAGTTCAATAGTTTCAATGCTAAATTGCTCATTGTTAATATTAGCCTGACACAGACCTGGTTCACCCTTGTAGCCTATGAAGCCTATCAAGCCTCTTTTACCCTTCTCACCCGGCTCTCCTTTGTCTCCCTTTGAGCCTGAGCAATTCAATAAGTAAATTTAGAGATGTGACAAATGTATTTTAAATATTCTCGTTGTTAGCATTTCGTTCGCTCATTTTTGCAATTTTCTGCGGTATGCACAAATTTAAAGTAATAGGCCTATAGCGGATTAAAACGCGCTCTCTTAATTAGGCATATCAAAATAAATCAATAAATAAAATAATCATCATTACTCAATAAATTAATCCTGAATCGCTTCTGTTATTTTATCTGCACGGTCAGCAATTTATTGAAAAAAGCAATTACGCAAATGTGACATTATTTCATTACTTATATGTGAATTTTACAACGTAGCTTAATATTTGAAAATAATAACGTTGGAAAATTGGAATAAAGATATTCGACCGTGGATCACCATGTGCGGGGTTCAAATCTTTGGTTCGCCCGTCACTGACATCGCTTTCGAGTGAGGAAACTGACGTTAACAGTAGCTTTACTAGCTTTAATGAAATCGTAATTTAAAACCAAAGAGTTTCAGCATGACAACACTGATGCATACCAACGATTTAAATATTAACATTATAAGTGAACAAAGTTATACTAACACGAGCAGTTAGAGGAATAAGCGTCTCCTCGGAGAAATCCTGAATCCCCTTTCTCTCCCTTAGGTCCGGGTTCTCCCGGATCTCCGTGCTTGCCTCTCTTTCCTCTCTCTCCTTCAGTCCCATTCAGTCCAGGCGGTCCTGCATGGTTGATGGTTTGGCAGTTAAAAATAATGTATTTTGATTTTTTTTAAAGGTGGGATGTGATTTTAAAAACATAAAATTGTCGGCAAATAATTTAATAACATTAGGGCCTAATAGTGTTATAACAAATAGCCTTGACTATTTCAATAATAATCTCAATAACTTTTCAGCAGTCAAACTAATTTTGAGATTTCTGACGATTCATTTCATTACATTTTGTTTGCTCTGTATTTCATTTATTTCATTAATTAATTAATTAATTAATTAATTACTTCTTTCACCATACGAGCAATTCACGGAGTCAGTTGAATTATTGATTCGGTTTTCGTCTGTGGATCACTAGGTGCAAAGTTCAAATCTAGCGCCCTTCCGTCGGTGATAGTCTTCTAACTTCTAAGCAGTTAAATTCACTTTGACTTATATAATCTATTACGCTACACACACACACACACAGATATATATATATATATATATATATATATATATATATATATATATATATATATATATAAATGTATGTATATACAATATATTGTACATTATATATATATATATATATATATATATATATATATGTATATATATATAGGCAATAACATTAACATTTCAAATGAGACACAAATATCTCTGTATGAAATGACTAAGGTTGAACTCGCGGTGCAGTCGCTCATGGTGAAGACGTTCGTTTAGCGTTTCTAAAACTCTATCAGGTGAAATCAATTATCAGGTCTCTATATTAAGTAAAAATACTCTACGTTGTAAAAACAAACTAAAACAATTCAATATATTACCTGGGGGTCCGGGCGGTCCGGGTGGCCCAGCTGTGCCTGCAATACATTAAATCAATATCCGTGGTTAAAAATTTAAAATTAAAAAAATATTTTAATACTTTAGCTCAAGTTTTCAAAGTTACACCGCTCCTTTGACTCAACGATTTAATTTTTCTCTTTAGGCCTACATGTGCATTTAGCTGCATGACGCTTTGTGATAACTGTGCTAGTCAATACAACGGTGAGATTAACACATTTTAAAACAATTATATATATATATATATATATATATATATATATATATTTGTATTCTATATATTTTAATAAATATCACGTTTAACACTATATATTTAAATCAGTATTCGTGTGACTACCCTGAAAATTTCATATCGACAGTATACGATTACATATCCATATCTAAATAAAGGCTAAGGCGATTCTAAAAATGATCAAATGAAAAGAAAAATGTTAATTTTTCTAGAATTAAGTGTAGAAAAGAAACAGAGGCAATTCGATGATTACAAAAAGCAGAACAAATCATAATAGTTTCTTGATTTAATATATAATAGGTCATTCTTTCTTCTTCAATTCCTACTTTCAAAACCTCTACTTTACGATATTTATTTAATTTTGCTAAATCAAATTGTCATGGAGAAACTTACACTGGCAAAGTTCTGCAGCAATCAAGGATTTCTTTTCATCGACACTGACAATTGTGTTCGATTCTCCCTTGTCACCTTTGGGTCCTATAATTAAACACACGTTGCTCTTCATATACGCATTCATTTAACAAGTATTGAGCAGACGGTATCCATATCATTTGCACAAAAGTGTAATTTTTCCGAATACATTAAAGTCGTGCGTAATCTTAACTGTAATGATAAATAATTTAATCTAAATAAGATAAATACACAGATATAGTGTGACAATTTTATTATATGTAGTGTAAAATTATATTTTTATAAGTTTCTTATATATAATTATAATATAGCCTATATATATATATATATATATATATATATATATATATATATATACTGTATAATATACATGCATATATATATAATTATATAAGTAATTTTATATATATATACATGAATATATATATTGACCTTGGTTTGAAGCTTAAATGCTTTGTCACCTTTTACGATACGTGCTGCCCAAGGTTGGTCTATTATTCAGCAACCCGGACACAACACGGGTAATACAAATATAATGCAACAGTTATACTGTATATTACCGTTAAAACAAGCGATCATGTGTGAATCCTAATTTATGGCGTTGTCGCGGAGTCCGGAACGGATACCATGGAGTCCATGCGGATACCATGAAGTCCGTGTGGATACCATGAGTCCATGCGGATACCATGAGTTCATGTGGATACCATGAGTCCAAGCGGATACTACAGAGCCCGGTAATTGGGTTAACCAAGTGAGATGTCCCTGATATTGCCTTATGGCGAGGAACCGAACGTTAAATTCTTATTGATTGATTGATTGAAGTAGATAACAATCCATTAATAGAAATTTGCTAATTCTGTGACCCTTCAGAATTCAAGCAATTGCAACAAGTGAGATTTATAATCACCGAATATTCGACCTTTGTAGAGAGATAAACAGGGGTAATAACTACTCTGTATAGTCGGTACGATACTCGACCGCGGATCAGTAGGTGCGGAGTTCAAAACCTGGGCTCGCCCGTCACTGACATC
Organism: Enchytraeus crypticus; assembly: GCA_905160935.1. Classification (NCBI taxonomy): domain Eukaryota; kingdom Metazoa; phylum Annelida; class Clitellata; order Enchytraeida; family Enchytraeidae; genus Enchytraeus; species Enchytraeus crypticus. The sequence goes on from CAJHZI010000558.1 coordinate 920,425, forward strand.
GCTTTCGAGTGAGAAAACTGACGTTAACATTAGCTTTATCAGCTTTTTTACTCTATGCAATAGACAATTGAGCATATATTATCAGTTCAGTATTGGAAAAGAATCGTTCACAAAAAATTCACACTTCGTAATATTTAGTCGAAAAAAGAGTTGTCATAATTTTGTTACAGCTACACGCAGCAGCTCTTCATTCCATCAAGTAATTTCATTGGAGGCACATACAGTGGATTACTGGCGCAGATTTATACCAAAGCTTCTCGATTCTCACGAATTATTCTGCGGATAAAGATCAAAGAACCGAATCAAGCTCACGGATTACTGACACCATGCGTCGCTGGATTAGCTCCATGGATGTTATATTATCCGGATGTACTACCTTTAATCGTTTAGTAATGTAACTTTCATTGCATTATGACGTTGAACATGGCGTTAAATTCTTATAGCTTGTATATGGTGTTCAACATCAATCAATGAATAGACTTAAAAAGCAACTCGTCACAAATACTGCTGCATGATAATACATACAGCAGAGTTTTAATTTCTAAATCATTTTAATTGCTTCTTATGCTGCAATCGATTACAGGTTTGCAATTTTGGAACTTGTAGCTGCTTTTTATTTTTTAGACACTAAATTACCCCAATGGCTGGAATAAGGAAGTTATTTATTTGACAGGGAACTAAGTTAAAATATTGATAATATGATGAAACTAAAGTTTTGCTAAATTAAGTACTGGGCTGATGCTGTAAAATACTTAACAGTAACTGAATAAAACAACTATATGACAGAATAACATCAGTCTACGTCCGTCTTTTTCCAAAGAATTTAGAAGTTCACGTCGATCAATAAAACAACCTCGGTGGACTCAAAAGTAGGATTGTCCATGAGTGGGACTCGCTCCAGGAGCGTCCTAATATGATTCCATTCGTCACCGAGGCGGAGCTCGTCACGTTCGTTATCCACCATAACGTTGAAAGAGGAGCAGCACATTACAGGAGCGTCGTCAGTGGAAATGTCATTTCATATATCCGACTGGGCTTATCAATTGCTCGCTACGTCTGTGTCTTCTCAGTGTTAGAGATGGGAACTGAAATTTCGTATCGTAGAATAGACATTCCGTAACTGAGCAGGTTCTAAGATAATTCGACTCTGGACTGGAGTAATTCTGGACTGGAGTGACTCTTGAATTGGCTAATCCAGAGCGTAAACCCGTCGCTCGTTGTTTAGAATGCAACCGTTGTGCTGCTTAGGCAACCAATTCGACAACAATCTATTGACCTAAAGTTAAGATACATACAAGTAGAGATACATACAAGTAGAGATACATACAAGTAGAGATACACATAAGTAGATATACATACAAGTAGAGATACATACAAGTAGAGATACATACAAGTAGAGATACATACAAGTAGATATACATACAAGTAGAGATACTTACCAGGAGGAGAAGCAGGACAAAACTTCTTGGCTCCAAAACAAAATTCTTGCAACTTTGGAATCTGTCAAAATTAAAAGTCATTTACAGTATTATTATTTTTCAGATATTTGGATAAATTCTGAATTTTCATTGCCTTCATTTGCAATTAAAGCTTCTGTATTATTTATTTCTATACTGAATTTATTTCCTGACAACTCAATAGTTCGCAAATTAATTAAATCGGCGGATATGACTTAGAACGCTGTTTACTGGAAGCAATGTTGTGGAACTCACACAATGACTGACACACGGTTAGATTGAGACTCTTTCAAGTGGAATAGCATTAGGGAGAATCTAAACGTTTTGCAATGTAACGACGAGATTGTCGGCTTTATATAGGCAGAACTGGAATTTAAATGAAGCCTTTTGAAACTCTAAATAGTAATCTATACATTTATTGCAGCGATCATTTCTCTATCTAGCTATTGTTAGGTCGAAAAAGGTTTTTGAGACTATTTTTCGCTCCACTTTATGCTATTGACCTTTGTCCCCTTCGTGATCAATCTTATTTGCCTTTACCACAAAAGGTCCATTGGTCTAGCTACAGCGCAGAAATTTAATTAATAATCCTGAAGCCTCTGTCGATTTCGCTTTTATCCGTTGACATGTCTTTGGATTAGTGTTTCTTCAATTTATTTCACTATGTGCTAGAATTAAATAGGCTATAGAGAGCTAGATAGGTTATTGCTGGCAAAATGTTCAAAATTGATAAATTTTTATTTGTATAATTATTTATTTTCATCATCATCATCATCATCATCAGTTCCTTGAGTTCTATACAGAACATAGGGCGGCAACATTCCTCCATTCGTTTCTATCACCAGCAATCTTCACAGCGTCTTCCCATGAAATGTTAAATGCTCTCAAATCCTTGTTGATTGTATTTAGCCAAGTACTCCTAGGTCTTCTTCGCTTCCTTTTTCCTTGAGTTGGCTTCCAGTTAACTGCAGTCTTTGCGTATCTATCCTCAGACATTCTCAGTAAATGACCTAAAAACCCCAATCTTCTCTCAGAAACTATTTCATCTAATTTTCTTTGCCCAGTCCTTTCAAGTACTGTTTCATTTTTGACGTGATCCCAATAGTGTATATTTAAAATTCTTCTGAGGCATCTCTGTTCAAAACAGTTCAATTTGTGCTTTATTTTATAAGAACTTTCCAAGGTTTCACATGCATACATTAAAACTGGTTGAATAATTTTCATCCAACAGTAAACATTAATTATATCCAAAAACCTTAACCTATATATGACTTTCGACATGAAAAAGAAGAGAAGACAATTAAAATGAAGCGAAGACCACACTCAAATATAAAAATATCTATCTACGGAAACTGTTGGCAGCATAAATCAAGCACTAAAATAGATGAACTCACAATGAAAATGTAACTATAAAACTGTAGTTAACTTTCTGCTGACATGGATGAAGAATAAGCGGCAATAAATTCCAGTGGCCATTGACGCTTAACAAAACCCTCCTGACTAACTGTTCCACTGAGATAACATTACTGAAAGCAGCTAAGCGTTGTTCATGACAACTAAATTTTCTCGTAACTGGTCTCTCAAGAACCAATAACGACCGATCGGAGTGTCTTTAAGTTCATTTCGCTGAACCAGAATTATCGACACGTACTCAAATAGCACCACTCGGCTGTATACAATGCTGTCTATATAACAAATTCTGAATTGTAGGCATCCTGCGAGATTTGAGATGAAAGGCGTCAGGGATAAATTTGACGAGAAAGGGCTCAACGGAAAAACCTTCAGTGGCATTGCTTAGCCAAGTTTCTTCTTTACTATTATTCTGTAGGCCTACATGTATAAAAATAATCTACCAAGTCTTGTTCAAGTCCATATCCCCTGCCTTACAAGTGAAACCGTTACCCGGATTAAGGCCTATGCTACATAAAATGCCTTGTTTGCATTTAACACGAGCAAGATTTGGATTTTTATGAAGATTCTATCAAAATAATAACTTAATCATTTAAAAATATGAAAGTAATTTGAAAACAATTTGAAAATGACAAAACAAACACATTCTGATACTAGGCCACAAGGAACCTTCAAGTTTGACAGATTTAACGTCAAGCAGAATCCCAAATTATCAAATTCAATCAATCCGTATCATCCTCGACATATGTTTGCGAAATGAAAAATATGTTAAATTAGATTTACAAGCTTTTATATTAATTGGTTGACTCGTAATTTGTGCAAAACTTTCAGTACATCCAATTCAACTGAATCTGGTATATGTTTCTCGTTTAATTAATAAGTTTATATTTATTTTTAAAGAAAAGCAAAACTCTGCGTGCAAAGGGCCCTTTTATGAACTAAATATGAAATAATGAATTGCAAATACTAATAATTAATAATAATTAGAAAGACTTAACAATATTAGTTAATAACGTTTCGAACTTGAATGATTTTAATAAGTCGGTCATTCAATTGCTTCATCATAACTTAAGCTGCCCCTAAGCATTTTCAATGCGGGATACGGTATCGCAGTATCTACAGGGATTTCCCGGACACTGGATTGAGGGCCTACGGCTCTTCCACGCTGCTGATCAGCACAAAGATTACGTCCAATAATCGCCCGGAGTGATTGTACATCAGCCACAACAAAAACTAGAACAGCGTATGACTGGGCGAAACTAAAAGTAATGGCAATTCTCTGTTCACACGTCCACTGCGAATAAGTAATTTACTATCACCGGCTTCAGAAGAAATCTACCCGTAGCTCTATAGAACTTTCACGTAATGTGATTCCTGTATGGAAGACTCTTACAACACCCCAGTCTTCCGTGTGTACAAGGAAAGTTTGAATGGTGAGAGTCGACTGCATTGAATTAGTTGAATTTGAGTGTTAAACTAGATACTAACAAGTGTAACTTGTTTTGATCACTTGTTCTGATATATTTTCTGTAGAAATATACGTTGGAAATTTTCCGTGTTATATCCGGGACTCTGAAGAATAGACCAACTTTTAATTTCACGTGTCGTAAGAGACGATTATGAAAGAACCGAGGAAGGCATATTTTTCAAGCTGGTGGCTACATATACCTGCAATATAAATATGTATAGACCTCATGGACCTGCCAGTTGGCAGTGCATTAAGAGAGAGAGAGAGAGAGAGAGAGAGAAGTAGTGAAAGAGAGAGAGAGAAGTAGTGAAAGAGAGAGAGAGAGGCTACATAAGGTGTGGATAAGGCATTACTTTTTGTGAAGTTATTAACTTGGAAGTTCTGGAGAGAGTTGGCACAGTTAGACAGTTGATAAATGTATTAAGAAATAGGAAGAAGAGATGGATAGGACACATTCTAAGGGGAGAAGGTCTATTAAAAGAGGTCATAGAAGGTGGAATGGAAGATAAAAGAGGCAGGGGCAGGCCGAGATTAGGTATGTTAGATGATTTAAAGACCCACTCATATGTGGAAATGAAGAGGAAGGCGGAAGACAGAGAAGAGTGGAGGCGTTATGTACCATGGACCTGCCAGTAGGCAGTGCACTAAGAGAGAGATATATAATATTATATATATATATATAAATATATATATATATATATATATATATATATATATATATATATATATATATATATATATATCTTCTTCTTCTTTTATCTGCGTAACGTCACTTTGTGGACACCAGAGCAGCTTCCTTTACCTTCTGTCTTCACTGATACCTGTCCTGGGCAAGATCATAAACATGACTCTGTGCTAGATTATATTTAGTGTCTATATGTTTTATGTCTTTATTATATTATTTAATTAAAGTATATTTATTTCCCATACCTAGTTTCATTTTATTATTTGTTATTCTATAATTTAGAGCTTTTCTGACTGGAGTACTTTTATCCAATCTTAGCATATGTCCTATCCAACTGAGTCTTTTGAATTTTATTAATTCACTCCATGGTTTTTCTTGTGTTCTGTCATATTGGTCCGTATTGATAATTATGTGTGGGTATTTTATATTTAATATGATTCTCAATAGTTTTATTTGAAATATATCTATATTACTTTCCATGACTTTTATATTACTTTCCATTACTTTTTACTTTTAGTTCACCATGATATAGAGAGAAATTTGATATATATATTAAATAATTTAATTCTTTTTTTCAAGCTGAATTTTTTACTTCTTAGTTTATATTTATATTTATTAATTGCCATCATTGTTAATTTTTTCCTTTGACTTAAATCTTTTTCTGATTCTAGCATACTACCCAAGTATTTAGTATTTTGCCATTGCATATCATCTATTGTGTTTGGTATAATTATTTTCTCTATATTATCTTTATTTATCTGTAAATCTCTGCTTTTTCATCTATTTTCTACATATTCTATTAGTTCATTAGATTTGTTATTTCCAAAAATAATCCATCTTATATCATCGGCAAACTACTGATCTATTGTTTCTATATTTATTTTCTCATGTTTGTTTTTATTCCAATATGTATGATCATGTATTTCTACTGGTATATTATTATCTTCTTTTGCATTTAGAGCTATGGCTAGATTTAAAGTAAATAATATAGGACTTAAGCGGTCTCCTTGAGGAACTCCTGTGTTGGTATTACATTTTTTTCCTTCAAAATTGTCATTTCTAACTTTTATTCTTACATTTTCTAATAAAATTTAAAAAATATATATATATAGGTCTATATATATATATATATATATATATATATATATATATATATATATATAATTTATATACATGTAATTACATTTATAAAATTTATTATAAATATTATTATATAATTATATTATTAACGTCATCGATGGCTTATTTTTATTAGCTAAGAGTGGAATACAGGTATGTGACATTTTCTTTTCTTGTAAGGTGGCAACATATACATGTACTGTAGGTCATCCACCGTAATCAACAAACCTGCCCCAGTCCACAGAGTTGTAGTACATGTAGATAGGTATTTAGTTCACGAAAATCACAATGACATTGCACACCAGGCATTGAATGTAGTGCAAAATTGACAAACAGGCCCCAAGGCTCTGACGCATACCAAAAAGGTTAAAATTAAATTTAAAACAAACAGTTCACAGTACAAAAATTATCTTCGATTATAAAAATAAAATTCATTATCAGAGTTATAGCCAACAAAATTCTACGATGTTAAGCTGATAGAATTCCATTGATCGAGCATCAATTAGTCATCTGCTCTCCACACTCGGTTTTCTGATCAGAGAGAATAAGTTCTTATAATTAAGTTACACCTTGTCATTAATCGATGGAATCAGTGGGGTCTCCTAGTTGCCAGGATTTGTAATATATCACAAGAATGACGTTTTCTGTAAGGGATTGTATCTATATTAGGAATTGTTTTATATTGTTACTATTATTGTATTGTGTTCGACCTTAGTTATACTGGGATTCATGGCAAGAAGAAGATGATGATGATGATTATGATGAAGATGATGTTGATGATGATGATAATGATGATGATGATCATTATTATTATTTTGGGATTATTATCGCTGAACTGGAAGTAAAATCTCGGACATTGACAAGATTGGTTGCATTGAAAATGAACTAAGTTGTCTAACGGTATAGGAATGTGGTATAAAAGTAACAGACATCAACATAGTTGATCATTTCGCTATAAAAATTGTTATTATTATTATTGTTAGCTTTAGATTGAGCTTCACAGAGTCTTCTCTATCATGGCTTGCATATTTTCTTATTGGTAAAACTATCCAGTGTGTTCTCTTTCATCCAGTGCCAGCCACTACCCTGAAGTGCTTCCGAGGCAGGAGACTGACGTTAAACCTGACCTTTATATTTAGTTTTCGATTAATTAAATAGAATGGGATGCGCTTTTTGATGGGCTACTCGAGATAGACTTCAAGGATCATGGTACGCGGATGAACTTACTTTGAGATAACAATTTGACATTTTATACTTAAAATGTATGTCATTGTGAGTATAATTTAGGAAATTGCGAATCTTCGAAGTTAATATTTATGATTGATTGCAATTTATTCGGTTGTTAGGAGGAACTGGATTAGAAAAGTAAAAACTAAAATATATAAGCCAAATGGATATGAACAAATTAATTAAAAATTACAAAGGTAATGAAAAGTTTAATTATAAAGACTAAGTAGGAATATTACCTAGAATCTATCATTTACACAAAGCACTGTATCTTAGCACACCTTATAATGAAGTTATAATCATGATCATTACAATGATATCTGTATCTTTAACTACCACAGGTTTAACCCGTAGGTTGCTTATGTATTATGTATTATTATTATTATTATTATTTATTATTATTATTATTATATAAATATTTTACCCCGGTGTAAAGAACCTGGGGTTTGATAAAAACGATTCCAGCAATACGTGCTGAATCGCCGCCCGGCTACTCGAGGTTATCAATCGGCTTAAAAGAATTGTTGAAGCAGACTGCATTAAATCTTTGCAAAGTCATGGAAAGCCTTTGCCAAAGAAAAGATGTATCTTGCTTATTGCCGGTTTGCTCTGCAATAAGTCTGCCTATGCCATTAATAAAGTCAACTCATTATTATTATTATTACTATTATTATTATTATTATTATCATTATTATTATTATTTTAATGCCCTGGTCTGTATAAGGCCTGGGCTAAAATATAAGATAAAAGAAAAACTTTATTTAATTAAAAGAAAGATGAAAAAATATTTAAAATAGTTCCTCTAGGCTCTGGGAGACCGCATTCGCCAATGTGCCACGAACGCAGACAGCATTAAAACGCTTGAGTGCGATAGATAGAAGCTGCCATAGAAAGGCCTTTTCGCGCTGGTTGCCTGTGATAGTACTGGTTCTCCTGCGTAATTCGTTTATGAAGTCAGACGCGGCAGAGTTGGTGGGGCCCAATGTCTCAAAAGCAATTAGCAGGAAGATGTAGCTGCTAGAGACTGTGGCATATTTAAGTGTCTTCCTATTGGCAGCGGCTTCAGCAGCTGAGCCAGCAGCAGCGAATGAAAGGCTGAGATTACTTGCTGAGAATGTATCCGTCACAGTGACATACCAGCTGATACACTTGCCTCCTGCCAAAGGATTTTGAGATACACCGTCCGCTCGTTTCCCATCCGAGCGGCTCAATCCCTGGAGCTCTTTTATGGCCGGACTATTTGCGCGAGTTAGAGCACGCCATACCAGATCATTCAGATACCGGTGTCTGCTGATTCTGCCAGCGCTCCGCATGCACGACAGGCCGTGAGTGCCCAGAGCACTGATCGATGCTCCGCAGACACAGTTGTGTGGCTCACAAAGAGCCCAGCCGAAGACCAACCGCTACTCTGACTGCCTCGTCAACCAGGCGGAGGCCACAGGAAGATAAAGGCAAGGCTTTCAACCAGTCACCACAATGAGGAGTAGAAACAGCAATCAGACGGGCCTTTTCTTGTGGGATTAACGCCTTCGCGAGGAATTCAGAGTGCGCACTGCCAAAGATTTTAGAGTCCCAAGCCTTCATGGACTTAGACACCATTCCAATAGGCGCTTCCGATGAGGATAGAGCAGCCCAAATGCATTGAACCCTGGCTACCTCTACATCGGTGAACTGAGTAGAGCATGAAAGGATCGAGTCCTGTAAAGCGCTTGTCCCCGCGGCAGAAGCCCAAAGACAGAAGGTGCCAGCGACGAGACAGAACGAATACCTAGCCCTCCATAGCAAATGGGCAGACTTGCTTGGATCCACTGACTGTCGTTAATATTAACGTTAACGGTGTCACTTAGGGACTTTCGCAGGATGAACTCAAAAGACTGCAACATTGGATGGCCCGCACATGGAGAAGCCCACAAGATGTATATCAGTTTTGAACAGTCTACGCTGCTTCGCATTATTGTTAAAGCATCGTGCGAGGAGATGAGCTTTAACCGGCTGGAGGCTCTCTCTAGGTTCGAGCACTGGGTGTTGAGAACCACATCCATACCTTGACCAAATATTATAATAATAATATTAATAATAATTATAATAATAATAATTATTATTATTGTAGTATTATGAAATCAACGACGAAAAACGCTACAGATTTCACATTAGAATGTCGCAATAGCGCAGTGTTTATAGGCGTCAGGTATTATCATGACATTTTAGATGACAGATCCTAAGGTGATTTGAACTCTCGTGGGTTCGATTCCAATCCGCGCTAATCTGAAAGTAAAATATTTTGGACATTCGTATGACTGGATACACAGAAAATTTACTAAGTTGCCTAACGGTTTAAACATGTGATGTTATAAGTGATGGATATCAATATAGTTGATCATTTTATTATAGTGAGTGTTTACTTTCTTTAAAATATTTATCTGCTCTAATAAATGTATGGTTTTGAAATCAGCTATGTAATGGATTAAGTCGAGTATAGCGTCAAAATGGATCAATATAAAGCAATACCTACAGGTTTTTGCATTAATCAAGTTTTTTTAAACTTGAATATTTAGTTTTTCAAATATGCGTGGAATGGATGGAGCAAAATTGACAATAGAAGAGAATAATAATAATGGCGTGAAAATTCTAAAATATATTTGACTACCTGTAAACTTGTTTTTTCAGATTTAGGTTTATCACATCTGTCATATGAATCCTAATTCAATATTTTGTTCTCGGTGTAACATTGTTTAGTGAACCTGACGCAAATCTTATATTTTATTTTAAAAACTATAATAGATTAATGTTATAATGGGTGCATTACCCTAGGAAATATTTTAAAATGGTAGTAGGCTACCGTTATTGTTTATTTTTCTTTTGTCTGTGTAACACTCTGGATATAAATATAAAATGCACATTTATTGGTAAGCTTGTTAAAATAATCTTCTTAATTATATGCTTCCGTTACCTTAAAAGTTCTGTTCCCTCTAAAGCTCCCTTGTAGCATACAGGCTGCAGCCGGTGGCGATGTCGGTAAGATACTCGATCGCGGATCAGTATGTGCGGGTTCAAATCCTTAGCTCACCCGTCACTGACACAGCTTTCGAGTGAGGAAGATAACGTAAACGTTAGCTTTACCAGTTGTTGCTTTTAACGTGTGACGAAACAAAAGATATTTATAGCATAAAATCGTATGATAAACACAATCATATATCATGATTCTCTTCAAGAGTTATTTCATATTAAGTTTAGAGTGTCCTGCTGGATGGCAGAAGGGTTCCTAAGGAAACCTCAAACCCACTTTTTCTAGTAACTTGTATCATATAGACTCTAAGGCATCTAATTTTCATTAGCTGTTTTTAGACATCAATCATTTTTGCATCCTGCAATCATGATGCATTTTCGTTAAATATATTTGGTGAATATATGTATCTATCTAATGTTATTTTGTATAAACATTGATTCTGATTCAAATAACACGAATGTAACTGCATTTTATTTTTAAAATATCGATCCAAATAAAATTACATTTTAATTAAACGTTTACTTTGGATTTGTCCTTCACTAGTCGTAACCACGTCCTTACTGAAAAGTACATTACATGGAAACATTTGTCAACATTTGTTTTTTGGCGTCATTCAGAACTCCCTTCATTTATATCTTTATTTCGTCAATAGTAACCAGTTATTTCTACAAATAAACATTAATAACAACTTAAAATAAAATCTTTATAAGCATTTAGTAACAACAGGAGTGATGAACACTTTATCTAAAGTCAAAACCTTACATCTAATGACATCAACATCATCATCATCCTCCTTTGAATCCTAGTTTAACCAGGGTCGCGATACAAATAGACTGTCTCAAATCCTCTCTTTCCTGCACCACACCACCAGCCAATCCGCTATTTGAGACATTTCCATTCGTTTAAATTTGTGTGGCAATTTCTGGAGCCTAGGCGCTCACCAACCGAAAACCCTTTCTGACGTAGGTATGGATCTTAGTGCTTTAGTCGCTTTCTACGACACGTGCAGTCACCGGTTGGTCAATTCTTCAAACAACCCGGACGCAATACGGGGAAATCATAATCTAATAAAAGCATGACTAAAATACTATCTCGACAGAAAACTAAAATCTACTGGGCTTTACTAGGTCGAGTATCATTGCTATTCTTCAGTCATTCTGTTGTCTGCACGTTGTTGATCGGGTCCATAATGTCAACACACTGAGCCATTAGCTTGCGAGTTTTCTGTCGTTAGCGGATGCGCCCTCTGTTTGGTTTCGATACTCGATTCAATAATCTTAGCAGATACGTCAGATGTGACAAATGAATGTTGAAACTGTCTCATTTGGTCTACATTAAGCACATCAGTTCAAAAGAGTTCAACAAAACGTCTGCAGGCTAACTAGCTACAAAATAAATACAAAAACAAAATTAACACACGAGCCAACTTTTTGACCAGTTTTTCTCTGGCATGCGCTTGTTGTCGCTTTTGCTATATATTATAATATTGCTACACCGAGAGGGCGAATAAAACAATGAACTTGAAAGTGCATAATATAAATTATAAGCTAGGACCCTCTGGTGTAGTAGGTTTTTCTTTATTTACAAGAAAACATGTTTATACGTGTACGCTATATTACTGTTATGTTACATATACATGTATTTGTAATATTTTTAATTTTTACTAAAGCAAATAGTATTAGTGTAGGAACTTTCGCTACCAGAATATACTGATAGCAATAATTATTGTTTGAATAGAGATCTCAATGTGATAAAGTTGACTTGTTAAATTATTAAACGGTAAAATTATAAAATGTTAACAAAGTTATTCTCACTTAATTTACATCACATCTACATCATATATACAGTCATTCATATTTATTGTCTTTTAATAAGTTTACGGAACAAAGTCACCAATACTTTTTGTATATTTTACAAAATTTATACTTAGTAATAGGAAAGAACTTTAAACAAAAAGTCTAAAGAATAAATATAAAATAGTAAATGTATAAAAGTGACTATTTTTCATACCTCAGGATAGAGTCCTGGAGGACTCCTTGATATATTCGAGTAGGTTTGAAAAGAAAACCGAACTAACCGGGAAAATACCGTTAATAGCTCTGAGCAATCCATGTATTGTGAGGATATTGTTAACCTATAATTATATTTCTGAATAAATATGTTACAAAATGTAGTTTTGCAGAAAATGTATTGTTTCTTTTTAACTGAATATAAATGTATGCTTTCTAGTCTCGTAATTTTAGTTAATCGCTTTACGTTATCATGCATATGACTAAATGTCATACGTGTCTATAAATGCTTCCAATTTCCAAATAGTAGATCTATTACAATATTCAAGTAAATTTGAAATGTACCGGTTTTTAAGAGCACCGTATCAACGTATTCGACATTAATCCTCTTCACAAAAATTAATCCTCTTAACAATCTTTTTCGTACTTTTCTATAATACTTTTCCAATATCGTTTTTAAAAAAAAGTGATTTCAGAGACGGTATCGCAGTGTCATATTCTGTAAATGCTATAGTCCCATATCTAGGAAGAACAAAAACATAAGTTCAGCTTTGATTTCTTTTAGAATGATTCAAGTTCAGTGTCCGATAGCCTAATTTATAGTTTATAAGTGCTTGGTATCGCAATAAACTTTAGTAACTAGACTGCTAGACTGAAGATATGTAGGTGGGATCGTTGAATCGTTGCGGAGGAGATTCTACTAATATAAGTCGTTTAAGTATTGAAATTATGTCATGATAATGAGATATCTAAAGAAACGTTGGTGGTGGAATAGGTTACTGCAGAACGTTAGCAATTAAATAAACCACACCGTTTCAAAAAGCCAATGTCTCGTTATATAATACTGACTGGGCAGGAGTTAGATTTGAATCCTGCACCTACATATCTTCAGTCTAGCACTTGACCCATTGTGTAGCCGGATCAGCTTAGAGTTTTCAATATCGACATTCCACACTCTGATGATCACATTGACCTATATGCTAAAAGCAAATTGAAATCAGGCGGATTTGATGCTGTAGAACTGTAATCAGTGTAACTCGGTACTAGTCGGTAGTGAATATTTGCCAGGAACAACAAAGAGAAATTTACAGCCGCAGCTCCTCCCAGAGCCCATTTACCATACTACTAACCCTGAAAGCTCTACCGGCTCGTAAAAGTTTAGAAACATGAAATAGTTGGATATGTGAATAACATTTGGAAGAGTATTTAAATAAATTGTGTAGCACTTTTATTTTCTGTTTAGGAAACGAGTCCTTATTAGATATACTAACAGTAGCGGATTCAGTATACATTATCCATCCCGAATACGCATACTTGTACATGTACTTGTATATAGAAATAAATTTGATATCTACAGACACACTCAATCTATCAGATTTTACAACTGGAGTTAATTTTTACTATGAATGCTAGATCAAACTGTTATGGCTTTCGGGATTAGAGCAGTTTCAATGAAATAATTTAACTACTTCAATAATTAATTTCTTGAAGAAAATAAATAAATAAATAATTTCTCTTAACTAAAATATATCGCATCGTTTGTGATATTTATCTTCCTTGAGCATCAAATTTGGTATTCTGTTTCCAAAAACACCACAGTGCACCATGTAGCCTATATACGAAATTTTGTTGATACGTATGTTGTGTAATCTTTTATATTTCTTTATATTATCTTTTATACTTGCTGTAGTTCGATATCATCTCTGATTGTACTCAATCACATCTGAGGAAGTAATAATAATAATAATATAGTTATATAATTTAATTAACAATTTCACAAATTATTGCGATTCCCTTAATTGATTTATTGACTTACAGACCAAAGATTTAGATGTTTACTTGTTGCTCTAGCTGTATACGACTTGTTTGTGGCATTCCACTTTCTAGTAATGCTTTCGCCGGAAGAGAAGGTGTTAGCATTTCAATAAAGAAGCAGATAATAAAAAATCAAATAAATAGAGCTATTACTTTATTGTCTTAGCTAGGAGAAGACTAGAGAGATTGCAGAAAGAGACCGCCGGAAACACTAAAAACAAACAGAGATTAAAGCGAGAAATGGAAGAGTGGGATTTTCAGCCGGAATAGTGAGTTTGCGCATAAGAGTATCAGTCTACTAGACCCACGATTTTTCTTCTCATTTTAAATATTGCAATGCTGAAGAGTAATGATAGTCAACAGGCTTTCTGATACGTTATTATTTATGATTAGATTCATTTCAATTATTCTGGAATTTTATTGTAATATACTCGTTTAGTACGAGATATCTGACAACCGTAGACACTGAAAAAATAAGATATTAATTAAGATGATCACTAGATTAAAAAATTCTCTATTCATATTTTAAACTTTCAATACACTTAAGCCTCTATTGGGTTTTACATGAGAAATTAGTAGGTTTGACATTTTAAATGCATCAATTGTACAATATTTTCGGATAGGAGTTAAATGGACTTTAGCTCGTTAATTGGGAATTAATTTAATTGGAATTTTATTTAAATTAAATTAAATTAATTAATTTAATTTGGATTTATTTGGGAATTTGTTGCGTAAGCGCGATGTGAAGACCACTTGTGTAGCTTTCAAAAATTTCTAAAGCAGTTTACATTACATTAGCCAATTACTTATTTTTTAGTTTACAACTAGAATTTTGAAAGCTTCGGTAGTTCATAGTTTCAACTTCATGATTGGTTAAGTAAGAAATCAAATTCTTTGCATATAATGTTAAAATATCAAGAAACAGACGATTTCTCAAGATACTAAGTAGGATATATTTTAACCATTTACACTGAACAACTGACAATAACAATTCATTTGCTGAATTTTCATAATTTTTCTTAGATACTCCCAGTTTATTTTGTGTAATAGAAAGCTAGCGTATCTTTTAGCTATAACCACATTTAAAATGAAATCTGAGAAGATGTTTACTTTGCTCCAACCAGTCAATTTTTGCATCCCTGGTGTGGACGGAAGAGGTCAGTATTAGAAATATTTCCTCATTGCCTTACTGAACCAGCCACGGACTTTATTGCCGCTGTATTGCCGCGGTATTCCTGGTGTTTGGCAAACAAAACCACAAATACGCACGAGATTATATCTAGGCATATAACCTCACAAACATACACAGATATCTAAATATATATTTAGGCATATAACGTCTCATACGTACAGACATATCTAGGCATAGAAATTCCCATATATGCAAATATATCTAGTCATATAACCATTGATACATGCAGACATACATGTATATTGTCATATAGCTTCTCATTCATACGTATATATCTAAGCATATAAACTCACACACACACATACACACATATCTAAGCATATAACCTCTCATACATATAGTTATAACTAGGCTTAAAACGTCTCGCACATACACAATTGTACACTCTCATACAGACATACCTATTCAGACATATAAACTCTCGTTCATACAGACATACCGAGGCATTTAACCTTTCATACATTCACACATATATAGGCATGCCAAGAAAAGTAGGATCTACATGAAAGACAAAAAGTATTATATGATAAAATTAAAAAAGCAGTAGAAAAAAGAGAAACTAGTACGAAATAGTTAGTCAAGCTACAACAGTATAGTTACATAAGGATTATTAATTAAATGCTACTACATAGTTTCATCAGAGAATGCAACTAAATATCAATATTATAAGTGCATCTGTTCCTGAAATCTGTATGAATTATTTATCCACTTTCAAACTTAAGGTTCAATGTATACAATTCTATCCAGTTGCGATATGTCTTATAACTGAAAACAAAATCTTAACAAGTAATGTTCTCTGCGATGTAACACATGTATAGAACAATATACATGTGTATATTGTTACAACTTGCTGGATTGCTCTAAAACTTAGTAAGCGTTTATTAATTTCTGTAAATTATTGATATGTAACCACCGTCTACATATCAATATGCATCTTGGGTAGACAGGATAGTTTTTCTCAGGGAATGACACTTTTAACCAGTAAATATTAGTCGAAGTTGATGAAGGAATTCGGTGCCCAACTCGTCATAAGCAGGATTCCCCAAGAAGAATGGTATATCATGTTACATGATTTAAAGATCCAGAGATCCACACATATGTCGACATGAAGAAGAAACGGAAATATAGACTTATACACCTATCAGTGGACACTGGACAGTGCAAAATGAGAGAGATAGAGAGATAGATAGATGGATAGATGGATAGATGGATAGATGGATAGATGGATGGATGGATGGATGGATGGATGGACGGACGGACGGACGGACGGATGGATGGATGGATGGATAGATAGATAGATTGATAGATAGAGAGAGAGAGAGAGAGAGAAGATGTAACCACCAGTTCTATTTTCGCAGCCTACACTATTTTTCGTGTTATGTAAGTGTTCTTACTGCCATGTATTTTGGTGAATAAAGATCCATTCGAGCAGTATGCACCAGATGTAAATTATTGGTCATCCTCAGGGATAAATGTTTCAAAAATCGCCTGAGGTGAAGTAGATGTAATCACATAGACTGGGCTTGTACTAAAATCACAGCAGAGAGTACAGAGAGAACAGAGAGGACAGAGAGGACAGAGAGGACAGAGAGGGCATCATAAACACAATGGCAGGGAAACATTTACCCGCTGTTGATGGGAGTCGTTTAATAAATTCACGTACCATCCTAAAAATATTTAGACATTATGGAATTTGTATAGTAAAACAAGAAAGAAATATTTATATAGAATTGTCCCTTTAATTAGAGATGGACCAATTTAAAGGCAACTGGGATTCCGATTACAAAAGGCAGCTAGCAAGAATAACCATAGAGAAGAAGGAGGAACTAACGAAAACTAAAAGCAAAAACTAAAGCAAGGAAGCTCTGCAATGTATGTGGTATGTCATATTATAGCCATATGAAAAAACCATTTTGAAATCATGTTGCAATATCACATTCCTTGATTTGAGGAACAAAGAAGTGTTAAATCGTAAGTAAAAACTCATATGAGTATGCCAAAGGCTGAACGTTAAAATTTTAAAACAACTTCACCCCTAGAAACAACGCTCCGAAGGTCATATTGCAATAAACAGTCTGTACTTGAATTATTTAAGATGAATTGGCTTGAGAAACCTTTGTCTGAATAACCATTGAAATATATTAGTCTCATGAGATTGTTACTGCATGATTCGACATACATTTTCTCAGTGCGAAGGCACTGTATAGTTTAAGAGAAGGTGACTTCTTTGAAATAGTTCAATACATGTTTTCTATGCCTTTTTACACAATACAATGTATCTCGATAGATTTTTTCATTAGATCATAATAATCGATGTAATACTCTCATTAAAATCCGAAAAAATGTATTTCGCTTCAAATACCAAACCATTACAAATTTAAACACACACACACACACACACACACACACATATATATAATATACATATATATATATATGTACGCATATATATATATTTATATAATGTGTTTATATATATACATACATGAGAGTGAATATGTATATACAGTATATACTGTATATATACATGTATATATATATATATATATATATATACACATGAATATATATATATATACACTTACTGCCTAGTAATACGGGTCTGTCACTACAATTACAAAAAAATTAAATAAACCTGAGTTAATACAACAGTACATTCTTTGATGAATCCATTGATCTTCTCTTTTTAACTGAATCTTGGTTGTCTTCTGACACTCCACCCCCAGTCCTTAACTCTCTTACTCCTCCTGGCTATTCTATTCTGCACATTGGTCGTTATTCTGGTCGTGGCGGTGACATTTCTGCTATTTTTAAGTCCGCTTTATCTGCTTCCTACGTGAAAAGCAATCTTTTCCATATTTTGAGCAAATGTGGCTTAGGCTTACTTTTGCTTCTAAATCATATCTCTTGTTGACAATGAATAGGCATCCTTCCTTGCCCAAGTCATCACTATGATTTTATTAGGTTTAGCATTTATATTAGTGGAATAAGCATATCGATGTTTGGTGGAAGGGTCCATGGAATAGACGACACGAAATGGAATGTGCAATAATGGTGGATGGTAGATGAATGGATTATTCACTTCTGCTCATTGGCAGCGGAGCCTATTGGGCAGGGTGGGCAGGTGCCCGTCCAACTTTTAGTCCTTATGGGCAAGCCCTATCTCTTGCCCTACCATATTTTTGCAAATATTTTGAAAGCTATCTTGTATGCTCACACACAAAAGCCACACACCACAACTTAGGAAATCGAAGACGCATCATGCATGTAACAGGATCATCCAAAGGTACTCAACATTAAAGGACCATATTAAAAAAAACTAAAATCTACATTAAGCCTAGCCTAAACTGCTTGGAACTACATGGATAATTTCGAGGACCATGTGATGCATTACTGACAATTCTTATGCCATTTTCGGCCTAATTTCAGGAGCTTCTGCCGCCTATGCTCTCGCTGGAATTATTTTATTCTATGTGAACTTAAATCGGATAGTTAATGGTAGCTTTAAAGAGAGTCCCATTTTATTTCAGATTTTCTGACTAATTAAACTATAAATATTTGCATAACACTTGTTGAAAAGAGCCTAAGGTGTCGTTTCCAATCGGAAAAAATTACAAAATTTATAAAACCTTAGCGCGGATTGCTCATTCTATCTCATTGTATTATTTTCATAATTGGCATTTCAAGATATTTTAACCGTCTAAATTTTGATAACATACATGTATAACGCGTTGTTAACTCGAGAGTCTAAATGACAGGAAGAAAGTCATAACTAGAAAAAGTAATCTAGTGTGGTATCTTGAATAAACCATTTACCAGAGAGTAATCAATCGCCCCCATATACATTTTCTTCTGAAACTCAAAACGTATACAAAGCGCAACCAACCATGCGTATGCAGTTGTTTTTTGTTTTTGATTCTGCCGTTAAAGAAGACATGAAGTCAGCGTTAAGCGTGTGCGAATATTAAAACAAACGGTTGCGTGATGCCTCTGCGAGATTTTACTATCACGACTGGTTTTTAATGTCTACTAAAATCGTAATGGAAATACTGAGTCGCTTGGGAATGTAAATAAACGCGGAACAAGAAATACGAGAGTTTCTCTCAAATCCAGCATCTTCAAAAACCTCACGGGAACAATAATTCGTATAACCTAAATATTTTTTATTTTATTTATATATACAAATGTACATGTACATGTACATATCTAATATGTATGTAAAGTTATAAACTGGCAACAGGAGAAAATGTTTTAGCATAACGATACATTTTCTGTCAAAATGATAAACTTATTTTATTATTTATTGTTATTATTATTATGTATTTATTGTTATTATTAGTAGAAAGGTTATTTTAAAAAATTATGCATTCGCAGCGACATTATGCAATCTAAAACTTTGTTTGCTTTTATAATCTAAAATAAATTATCCACTTGTAGACCATTTAACTAAAGTTTTAATATGTGGTCAATATGTCTCAAATATATTTTTCCACTTCACTCTACGTATTTCAAAACGTTTAGTGTAAATTATAATACAATATTGCAATTTCTTCTCGATATGTTTTACATATTCTTCCTTATAGGCCTATATTTAGTTGTAGCTATCCAATATTCTTCGTTGATATAAATATGTGATCAATATGTCATGAATTAGAATGTCTTAATGGCATAGGGGTAATGTCTTGAAGTTTTAAATGGCAGATCCTGAGGTGAATTGAACCCTATTGGATTCGAATCGCTGTCGCGCTGATCTGAGAGTAAAGTCTGGGACATTCACTAGACTGGTTATACGGAAAATGGTCTAAATTACCCAACGGTTTAAACATGTGGTATTAAAAAGTGATAGATATCAATATAGTTGATCATTTACGATAATGCGTGTTTACATTTTTTATATGGATCAGCTTACAGAATAAAAATGTTAGTGTCGTATGAGACACGGAGCCATAAACCAGCGGAAGAGCTGGGTTGGTACTTTAATAAGATTTTAATTCATGAACATCAGGAAATGTTGCGAGCCAGTTGTATAACCATTGAATCCTAAAATCCTTAAACAAGCATCCGTACTTCCTGACCCAGTGTGCCGTTATGTTATAACCAATTAAGCGTACGACTACAAATTAGTAGGTACACGGGTTCAATGATATGCCTTAGAGGCAGGAAACTAATTTGCTTAGCGTTATGCTCCTTTTACCATGGTAGTTACAGAGAGAGAGAGAGAGAAAGAGGGAGAGAGAGAGAGAGAGAGAGAGAGAGAGAGAGAGAGTTGAACTTCGCTGAGTGAACTTTAACCCGAGCGTCATAATTATCGAACTTCATCATAGGTCAGATAAATCGATCAAACGGTTAAAATTTACGGAGCTTGTTCGCTTCCTCTACTGCCTGTACTGCTCTAGTCTATCTGCCTTTACAGCTGCCTTTACTTCTCTAGTGCTATCTGCCTCTACGCTGCCTCTACTGCTCTAATGCTATCTGCCTCTACTGCTCTAGTGCTATCTGCCTCTACTGCTCTAGTGCTATCTGCCTCTACTGCTCTAGTGCTATCTGCCTCTACTGCTCTAGTTCTATCTGTCTCTACTACTGCCTCTACTGCTCTAGTAATATCTGCCTCTACTACTCTAGTTCTATCTGCCTCTACTGCTCTAGTGTTATCTTCCTCTACTGCTCTAGTACTATCTGCCTCTACTGCTCTAGTGCTATCTGCCTCTACTGCTACCTTTACTGCTCTAGTGCAATCTACCTCTACTGCATGATCTCACATTAGCTGCCTCCAGTGATATCGTGTTAGCTGCCTTTATTGCTCCTGTATTTGCTGCCTTAACATTTCTATTGATTGTTGGGCTAGTCATTAAAACACCCTACATAGCTGACGTCCACATCTTACCTTTGTGTTTACTGAGTAGAGGTTTTTGATTTTGATGACATTTTGAATTATTGAATATGTACATATTTCTTTATATTTTATTTTCTTTAAAAAATTAATGTACATTATTTCCTTACTGGGGCAAAGATATGCGCATATACATGTATAGCGCATACTCAAAGAAACAAATCGGAAAATAATAAGCTATGCACAAGATAAAATACCCACACACGCTGATATAAACGTTTAGCATGAACCGAAATTTTTCGGTTAATTTGCCATTTTGTTATTACAAATATTATATTTAACATAACTATTAAATTTAACTCATTTTTATGTATATGCATTGCATTATTGACATTCAAGTATCGTCCGGGAATGCGGAGTAATTAAGCAGATCTATGTAGATAGGTAGAGAGCATCTGCTTCCTTCATTCAGAGCATGCTCCGGTTCTAAACAGTCTCCATCAATACGTCCAAGTGATCCCGAGTCACAGAGTGCATTAGTGCGGTACTGTAACTCAGCTCAAGCTTGTGGTCGCAGTTACTGTGTTGTGTCTAATAGTAGTTCGAACATTATTGTTTAAAACATTTTATAGCGAACCTTGATTATGTGTTTAAGTATATTAGACATGTTGCCTTAATTATTTTGTTTAAGGACATTAAATAGGTTATCTGAATTATTTGTTTAAGGACATTAAATAGGTTATCTGAATTATTTGTTTAAGGACATTAAATAGGTTATCTGAGTTATTTGTTTAATGACATTAGGAATGTTACCTTTGTTATTTGCTGAAGAACATTAGATATTAATAGTATCAATATGAAGAATATTAGGCTTACGTATTAATCTAACTAAACTAGACCTAAGTAATTAATAGCATGCAAAAATGTTAATGTTTAATAAGGAGGATTAAAAACCAGGTGAAAAATTATGTTTAAAGCATGAAAACCCTGACAATATATGAAACCTTGGATTCGAATCACGCACCATTGGATACGATAACGGGTGCTTTAACAATGCTAGCTGCAACTTAATGTAATTGTTCAACCTTGGGTTACATACAAATTCTGCAACTCTGCAGTAAATGATAAAATAGTTATAATAAGCTACTGTAGTTTTAACGTCTGTTTCAGTATCTCAAGTGTAGCATCATAAGGAGTCAGGTGACGTTTGGGTTGTTCTAGCCAAACGAAGCAAAAGCGCGTGTGGCCATCGTATACTAGACAGTAACTTTATTTAAATAAAATTTCCACTATTAGATCAAAAGCAACTTTTAGCAGTTGTTAATGGTATATATGTGTTATTAGCTTTGCGTTTTCAATAGTAGACAATAAGTACAATGCATTATAGTTCATCTTTTAATGGTCTTAAAGAAATTTGCATGAAGTAGTACATGTACTTTGATTTAAATTGCTCGATTAAATTTTGTTGTTTATTATTGTTTTCAAGGATGATTCTGAAATCAAATTTGAAAATATATTATATATCATCAACGTAGAGTTCCTTATTACTGTGCAATTGACTATCCTTGTTCTGAACTTCTTGTATGAACCAATATTTAATATTTAATAAAGTGATATGGGAAAATAAACAGAACCGTAATTTTTACAATGTAACACCTTTAACTAAAATTTGTAAAGCATTAAATTTTGCTACAGATTTTTTTAGATCTTACGTCTTGGGCCAATGAATACTCCGTAAATACAACAGTAGATAGAGAGTAACAGTGAATAGAGATAGAAACAGTAGATAGAGATAACAGTAGATAGAGAGTAAAATGAAGAATGAATGAATGAATGAATGAATAAATGAATGAATGAATGGATGAATGAGAGTATTGATTTCGTAAAGCATTCAACGGGGAATTTAATTGCTTCTAACGAATTCACAATCAAAACAAGTAAAGAATAAATGTTAAGCAATCGTAGGTTTAAATAATTACCTGATAAAACGCCCATTAATTATACCCTTATCTTTGTAGCTTATCTTTAAACTTGATCAGCCAGTTCATTGCTCTCTAAATTCTTTAAAAATCGCCATTTACGCAATTTAAATAAATCTCAGCTGACCTTAGATACAGCAAGTTAACCTATTGAAATTCGAGACTTTCTCGTGGTTGTACTGTGCCACATAGCCTGTCAGGTTTTGATTCTGAAGATCAATTAGCTTCTATATATATATATATATATATATATATATATATATATATATATATATATATATATATATATATATATATTACGTCTCCAAAAGCAATTACGAATTAAGAATTAATAATGAATTAATTTCCCCGAAGTTCCTGACATTGTCTTATGGCGAGGAATCGGACGTTAAATACTTTTTGATTGATTGATAATTTATTAATTAGGAATTAAGAAATAAGGTCGTAGAAATAAAGGATTTTGGAATCAGACTCAATCCAGAAATTCTGATTTGTTTGACAATTATTCAGTAATTCATCGTTATTTGTGATTTTGAGTTTTTCGATTGACCAATTAGCACGCGATAAATACTCGTAGCAGCAATTGCGCTCCTAGAAGATGATGATGATTGCTTCAATTTTTGTACATCAGTCAACTAACATAACGTCATCCTTATTATTAAGGGGCCCGATTCGCCTACTGCAACATTTTTGCAATGCTACTACTTCATATTTGTAAATAATACAGGCAAATGAGGAAGACCTTTTAGCAACATGTTTTATAATTCTTGCATAACCTTATGTAAAATTCATCGCATACCAGTATCTATACATTTCTAATGCGAACGATTTACATGTACATATATGTTTTTACGTGATACAGTCATCGTCATCATCATCATCATCATTATCATCAACACCAATATCTTCCCTTGAATCCCAGTTTAACTAAGGTCGTGACACGAATAAACCTATTTCTATTCGTTTAAGAAATTTTTGTGGCAATTTTTTGAGCCTAGGCGCTCACCAACCGGATGCCTTTTCTGACGCTGGTTTTTTTTACATGATAGAGTAAATAATATTATAATATAATGTATGTCTATACAGTATAGAATCTCTTTGGATCTATACATACCTTTAACACACTGCGATACCATAGAATTCATAATTGCTTTAAATAAATATCCGGCTAGGATATTTATACAGTTTTAGGATATTTTGAGAAAACCGAAAACAATAATATTGAAAAATAGTCATCGAGTGGATCTAAGGAAAATAACATCTGATAAAACGTTCATATTTACTACTTCTGTAAATGCAAGGCCGCTTATACCATTTGAATCACTATTAGAGTAGAACTCATTTAGCTAAATGTATATTTCTTCGACAAGAAAATCTTTAGTGAACGTATATTAGACAGCTGTATAATAGTAAATGTACAGAATATTGAATAAAGAGTGTAATAAAACTGCTAACATTTATATTAATATACTTCTATATCCACCAGACTTTCAAAAAAAGAAATCGAAATTGTGGATAGTTAAAGAAATTTAGCTGAAAATCTAATTATTCAGTTGACGGGAAAAGGTTTGTAACTTTTCATTTGTAGCTTATATTTATCAGTACATCTGAGATGATATTAATCACCTCAAGTAATTCTCACTGCTGTGTATCGAATTGAATTAGGCTAATCTCTTCGTTCCTGGAAGTCTAATTTATATTCAACTCTATATGCCGCTTAAACCTATTCTACAATAAATATTTGAATCTAATTATAGAATTGTTAGAATATCCGCTTTCATTTCTATTCTTTTATTAATTAAATATCATTTTAATCAAAATAACAATTCAACTAGGCTAAATGAACTTTTACTGAGCTAATTAACTCTTACTTTACTCTTTACTTTAATGAACTCAAACTAAGTCTAATATAAGGTTACCTTCGAGTCTGTTTCTGCTCAATGATTCATAATGCCAGAATGTCAGGGCCTGTTTTGAATCCAGGACCTCTTATCTGAATTCATTTATGTAGGTAGTATAGCTTATGGCTCAATGCTCTGGCATTTTACGTTCTTCTATATCATTTATAAGTCAGAATGCTCTACTATAGTTCTACTATAGTTCTACCTCAGAATATTTTGTCGACTCTCATTTTCAATCAGTCGGGATGGGGTTGAATCATTGCTCCAATCGAACAAAAATGTTATCTTAATAAGATAGTTACACAATCATAAAGTAAAATAATTTATTTGCAAGTTACAAGATGGCTCCGTGTGCACATGAATTGACGGGTATTACATAGAGTGGAAAGTAAATACAATTTAAATTTATTGATACGGAACACATAAATGTTAGCGTAACCTTCCAATGGTGAAAGTCCAATCAACTGAGTAAAGCAATAAAATTAAATTAAAAATAGAGCAAATTGACAAAAACCCTGAATAATAATAGGGAAACATTGTGTTATTTGGAAGAGTCGAAAGTGATTGAAAACCAAGACGACAAATATTTAAAGAGAGGTTTCACTCAATGATAAGGTGAGAGTGAATAGGTAATAAAATAATTAACATTTAAATTTAGAATCATGTGAAACATTTAGTAGGTTTACTTGCATACGATTTAATTGCCGCATCACATTTATCATTCAAGGAAAATAAATTTACACCAACTTTCTTAACATAGAGGTGCAAATTCAATTTGCATATATGAATTGAAAAAATAGTTAACTTCAATTTTGAAAAGAATCGCATGAGATTTCATGCTTTCTCTTCATAAGTTATTTACGCGTCTTTCATTGACTGCCACTTGCATCCTGTTTCCTCTATCCTTCCTTTATGCTGTTTCATTTCCAAAATGATTGTAATTTATTTTATTCTAAACTTGAATTGTCAGAGTAGAAGATCATTAAAGATTTATAGGTGAATGTTTGTCAAAAGGATTGGGATATACTATAGCCTGATCTTCTCATTACCTTGTTAATTTTTATGAAAATTAACGTCATAGAAATAATTTACATTAATAGCGGCTAAGTGGTAAGCAGTCTATGAAACTGAAACAAAATGTAATATAATTATGCAAATACACGTACAATAGAAAGTCAAAATTGGTCAAAGTGCCCTATTTAAGCGTTGAAATACGATATAAATGTTAGACGTGACGTCATTTTCAGTTTAATGATAGCTTCAATGTTTGTTTCTACTCTGATCTGTAGACATTCAGATGTGTTCAATTAAACTGTACAGTGTATATATATTATTAATGGTCGCACTCATGGTCGTTATAATGATAAAATTAAAATCTTCCCTACGTTGGTTTTCTAAAAAAAGTTATAGAGAGTGTATCTATGCATTTCAAATTAGTAAAAATAAAGCTAATGTTAACGTCAGTTTCCTCACTCGAAAGCGATGTCAGTGACGGACGAGCCCAGGATTTGAACCCCGCACATACCGATCCGCGGTCGAGTATCATACCGACATCGCCGCTGGAGCCAGTGGCGATCTATATTTATATTTCCACAGAAAACCTCGAATCGCCGTATAATTAACATGAATGATATGATGAAAGATACAGTAGAATATATTTAGTATACTCCAGGTAGGCGGTGTTTTCATTCTTCTAGCTCCAACTCATGCAAACTTTAAACTTGTTTACGGAAATGAATTGCTTGCCAATTCAATATATATATATATATATATAAGCTGGTAAAGCTAAGGTTAACGTCAGTTTCCTCACTCGAAAACGATGTCAGTGACGGGCGAGCCCAGGATTTGAACCCGCATCAACTGATCCGCGGTCGAGTATCTTACCCACTTCGCCACTGGCTCCAGCCAGTATGTATATATATATATATATATATATATATATATAATTTTATTTTTAATTACTTCAAGATTACTCATAACAATTGCCTTGTAAGAGAGAATATTTCAACTAAACCAGATTTATGATAAATATTCAATAGTCTAGGCTGGTCTGACCTGGTGGCCCGTTGGCAAGTTGTTCGACAGTGGATCAGGAGGTGCAGGGGTTGAATCCAGTGCTCTCCTAATCACTAAAATGCTATCGAGTAGGAAACTGACGTTAAACTTGACTAAGGCATAAAGGAATATGCGCACAATTATACATGTAGTAATTAATACATAGCATTCATATATAACTACAAACATCTAACATATGTATAGGGACCTACACTCTCTATCATTCAAGCAGAATGAATAATTTCATATTTTACATATAAGTTATTAAACAATGCCTATTTTATTTCTTTTATTTAATACTTACTTATTACTTAATTATTTTAACTATTTTATGTTGTTGTCACACAGGTCTACTCAATGCCTTAAACCATAAAATATCCATATATAATAATATAATCTTGTATATATAATATACAATACAATGTACATAATTTTTATATAAGAGGCCTATTAATATCGTATTTATATATACATTGTTTTCTACGAAATGATTTAGAATATTATTAGGCAAAAGAATGTAATTTTTTGCTTTCGTATTATCAAGTGGCTAAACAAATTAACAATTATTTAATAACAGTAAATGATTTTTACGGTATGTTCCTTTTGATGGTAACGCTAATACAAAATTTAATTTTTATAAAGGCAGACGTCGGATAACTGATATAATAGATATGAGCTTTGCAGCTGACACTAATGATCCATTCTGATTAGAACAGATGAGATTCTAATACCACAGACAGTATGGGACGGACGCCCCCGTGCAGTGCTTTGGTATTCTCTTTTCTTCATTTAAAAAACTGCCACTGAAAAACATAGTACATGTTACCTTGAACTTCTGGAAAATTTATAAGGAATATTTAGAGTAAAAGGGATCCACGAAATGTGATTAGATGCAAGTCTTTCTATTCTAAACCTGCAAGAAATAAGAATTGAAAAAGAATAAAGAAAATAACAACGTAGAATTCTATAGGAGATTAATGAATTCAAACTGATGCCAGTTTCTCTGATTGTTAACTATCGTTGACAGATGTAGATTGCAGTATTCGAATTACGATGAATTACAAGAAATTACCTGAAATTGAAAAGAATTAGAATGAATTCAACGAATGCTGTTATTAGAATACTAAGCGTAAGAACCTACATCTAACTTGATTAGTAAAAAATTTAGTATCGGACTCACCTCTCCATTTACTCATTTCTCTCACTTTATTTGATCATTTGATGAGATATGTGCACACAGTAGTACTTTGAACTCGATTTTGTACTATATTAACAATAACGAATATGCGTGTAAAAATAGACAAAAGAGTCTGCTTACTTCATCAGTATTCTTAACGAATACTGCATGGAAATTGTAACACGGGCTAAATTTAAACGAGGACATTCTCTCCCTCCCCCCCGCACTTACCTGCTCAAACTACTTTATTCAAGACGTTATTGGTTTAATGACGAACCATGCAACAGTTGTATAACG
Organism: Enchytraeus crypticus; assembly: GCA_905160935.1. Taxonomy (NCBI): domain Eukaryota; kingdom Metazoa; phylum Annelida; class Clitellata; order Enchytraeida; family Enchytraeidae; genus Enchytraeus; species Enchytraeus crypticus. The sequence continues at coordinate 949,053 of CAJHZI010000558.1, forward strand.
ATTCTATAGAGATTAATTGCAGATTAATATATTGGTTAATTTAAAGAAAGCTAATAAAGCTAATGCTAACGTCAGTTTCCTCAATCGAAAGCGATGTCAGTGACAGGCGAGCCCAGGATTTGAACCCCGCACATACTGATCCGCGGTCAAATATCTTACCGCCATCGCCACTGGCTCCAGCTGAGTCCAGCCAGATATAATTAGATTTTAATAGATGGATTGAAAGAGGTTAAGATACTATTAATTAGATATTAATACAGGAATAATAGCTTAAACATATTTAGGCCTATCTCTCTCTTAGTGCACTGCCTACTGGCAGGTCCATGGCATCTAACGCCTCCACTCTTCTCTGTCTTCCGCCTTCCTCTTCATTTCCACATATAAGTGGGTCTTTGAATCATCTAACATACCTAATCTTGGCCTGCCCCTGCCTCTTTTTCCTTCCATTCTACATTCTAGGCCTATATGTATTGATTAAAAAGGGGTTAATGTATTGATTAATAGGAGATTAATATACTGATTAATTATCAATTATTATTTTGAGTAATGGAAGATTAATATACTTATTAGTAACGGATTAATATATAAATTTTTTTAGATTAAAGTATTAATTAATTGGATAAAAAAATATTTATTAATTAGAAAACAGTACAATGATTAATAAAATTTAGTATAGGAATTTACTTACAGATTAAGATATTGATTAATAATATAATAATAAAGGTTTAACGTCCGTTTCCTCGTACAAGGATTAATTATATATCAATGCATTGATTGATTAGTTATTAATGTAATGATTATTTGGAGATTAATATATTGATTAATTGGAGGATCTGTAGCTTGAACATTTACTTATATAACTATGTAGCCAATGATATAGCCTATAAATTTATTACTTGCCACTAAATAGGTATTGGTATTGATTTTTGAAGCTTGAACATCCATTAAAATAAGTAACATAGCCTTCAATTAAATGATTTGCACCTTCAAGTTTTGTCTAACTGTCGAAGTAGAAACTGAAACATCAAATTCTACATATTTTTACCTAATAAGCGAAAAATCAAATAGATATATCTTAAAACATTAGCTGTAATTGGGATGATTTTATTTTTACCATTGGCGATTACAATATCGAGTAATAAGAATGCAAATCAAGCAACATCAGTCAAAATACGTTCTACATACTTTCCTCGATGTCCGTTTAATGGTGCCATTTAATATTAAGACAAAGTCAACAACTATATGTGCGGTGCTAACAAATAGATATTTAAGAGTTGAAGATATTCCAAGTAAGCCTAAATGATCAGAAATTTAAAAATATTCTTTTAACCGATTAGGAACCTTCTAATAAAAAAATTGACGAGAGAAAGTAAAGCAAGAAGAGAAAGTGAAGCAAGAAGAGATTGTAATGAAGAAGTGAAGAATGAGAAAGAGTAAGGTAAGGAAGATGTGCTATAGATCCTGTCGGATAGCAACTGTTGAACAATGATAAGACGTCTTACAGCGTGAGGGAATTGAGTTCACTCAAGTCGAACTTAATTGTTTGTGTGGAGCACCGCAGTAACATTTCATCGTCACTTTCGTTAAACGCTACGTATCCTTTGAAATACATTCTGATTTATATCTAGCTAATGATGCTGAAAGAAAAGCCAAAATCTATCAACAACCGCATACTTATATTCCTAAACTGTAGGCGGGTGACTTTAACATATACTCACTTAAAACAGAAGAATCTTCAAATATGTCCGCCAACAGACACCCTAGAAGAACTTCAGGTGTCGAAGCCTCTCTTTCACAAAACTCTTCCATCAACCATCGCGTGAGGGCAGCCCAGTGAGGCCGAATTCTCAAGAGATCTCTTTAATATTATTGAGGTACAACTGACAACTGTTTTATATATATACAGAGATAAAACGAAATAAAAACTGACGAATGAGTTTATAACCATTTATTTGAGTAGATTAAATAGATTCATAATTTAGTTTAAATGAATGAATAATAATAATAATAATAATAAATTAAACATTAATAGACTAATAGATAAATTTAATTTATTAGATCAGACGAGTAGAGTTGCTTGCTTTTATGTAGTTTACGTATTTTATTAATAAGAATATTTTATTAATAAGACGCAAAGCTTGGAATACTATTATATTTCTTTAATTGCATGTCAGATAGTAAATATTGTGAAATTTAAATTGTAAATCATTTCTGTCGGTTTTACTTTCAAGATTCATTTTGCAGTGAATCAGAGATTTTTCTTCAAGATTATTCCTAGCAAGTTGGAAAGAAGTAAGAATTGAACCAGGGAAAAATATTAGCTGTTCTCGTGAGACAGATAGGGGAGTGGAAATGTTAGTAGCTGCATACTAATAAGTGTACTGTGTGTGCTAATTAATTAATTAATTGCCTATTGAAGAAAGATTATGTATCATTTCTTGGCTCTAATTCCAAGATCGTACTTCAAACGCATTGCACCCTATAGGCACCCTACAGTCGTCCTATAGGAAATTCTGTTTATTAGAACCAAAGTAAAAAATATAAGAGAAACCACATCACATATACACATCAGGCAACTATCGTATCAATGAACCTAGATGCATCAGACACTTAAATCTCATCAATCATTCAAATTAAAACCAAACATCTTATTCATTGAATCCTAATAAGTCACCCCCTCATTCTGTCTTGATTGAGCACTTCAGCATGTCACTATCGATTTAGCTTTTTGAGTCCACTTCTCAGACCGATCCGAAACTGAAGTGTACGTCTCGATAAAAATTTAATGTTTATTATGCAGCTGATAACTGAGCTCTATTTTTCAGCAGTAACATTTAAGTTAATTTAACAGCAAACCACTAATCGAAGCAATGATTAGAAAATAAATAGCTAGAAGTCAAGTATCTCAGGCAACCCATGCTTTAAATTATGCAGCAAATGACATTTTTGGTTATGCCAGTGTGCTGAAGCGTTGCGTATCTCCAAAGATGACAGAGATCAATATGGTTCAATGCCTGGATAGTATGACCTGTCAATGTAACTTCCAAGAATTGTCTGTAGAAAAGCACAAGATACGGTATTTAACCTTGAGTAGTTTGCAATGAACGAGATTTTGACAAAGAGGTTCAGCTCATGACAGAAATTGGAGAATGGAAGAAAGAGTAGATCAATGCTTTCGTAGCCGAGTAAGCCATGTCAATGATAGTTGCATAAAACTTAATTTGTTTATATTAAATATTATTATTTAAATGCTACTAAATACGTTTCTTATTAATTCATCCTTTGAAATGAAATGTAGCCTATTTGATTTTATTGTTATTAAAATTACACCTTCATTTGCATTCACTACAGAGACTAGTTTTTGTAAGGAATTATTGGAAACAAGTGAGAAATTTTATTTCAACTATTTTGTGATTTAGTCGTAATAGATGTATTTGCTATGATTAGTTTAAAAATCTATTAATATGACTAAATGATTGATAATAATAGAAAAAATCCTGAATGTAAATTGTTTTCTTTCAAAATTATGCTGAATACTAAAGTCCCTATACTTATTATAAAGTTTTAAACTTTGCGATTGAGCCATTTATACCTATTCTGATCTGTAAGTTGAAAATTTAAAATACATGTATTATAGATATAAAATATAAATTATATAGTGATGCTCGAAGAAATCATGCAGAGTAGCCCTACCATATAGACATACACTCATTGATGCCAAGAGTAAGATTGTGTATGTTGGTTTGAATTTGTGAATGCGGTATTTAGCCAATACTGAATGGTTATCAAAATAAGCATGTAGTTCTCCTTCACTCTCTTTCTCTATTCCACACTTAATTTTTCTTTCAAAAAGTTGCTGATCTAATCAATTTATTTCTGATTTAAATCTAAGATAACCATTAATTAGCAAAACGTCAAATAGTAGCGAAAGTAATATTTTTCAGCCTATCTGATTAATACCCAGTCTTCTATCTACTTGTACATGTATTAAGCTCTTCTGACAAACATTTGGCTGGAGCCAGTGGCGACGTCGGTAAGATATTCGCCGCGGATCAGTATATGCGGATTCAAATCCTGGGCTCGCCCGTCACTGACATCGCTTTCGAGTGAGGAAACTGGCGTTAATCTTAGCTTTAGCTCTAAAACTGAACATGAAAAAGAATTCTATTTCTTTCAGTATTAATGTAGAATGACAAGAATTTACAGTGCAGACGACAAGTAACATTAACAAATAGACTGATGGTCGACTTACCATGTCATTCATTTAATTTGACAGAAAGCTGACAATTTAAGTTTGCCTGTGGCCGGGTCACTGAAGTAATGATAATAATAATTATTATTATAAAAAACTCTGATCATAATTATTATTATTATAGTAATAACATATAATTATTAATATTATTATTTAATAATATTATTACTAATAATTTACCGGCGATAAGCGAAAGACCACATTACTTCGGCAAAGACTTTCCATAATTTTGAAAAGATTTAATGCAGTCTGCTTCAGCAATTCTTTTAAGCAGCTAGACGATCTCGAAAGCCGGGCGGCGATTCAGCACGTATTGCTCGAATCGTTTTGATCAAACCTCGGGTTCATTACTACAACCCCCTCCAACCCCCTCTACGACATTCTAAAACTCCCTCCATCAACGATTGCTCTATCTGTACCTTCAACGTGAACAATTTCGACAAAAAACATGCTTTCAAGGACTTTGCAGTTTCGTCACATGTGGATAATACTGCATTAATTACATATGGCAGATGGCCAAAGAATTAAAATTCGTTTACTTTTCCAAAATGACCAAATTTGCCCAAAAAAAATAAATTGTCCTCTGCAGGCTTCAATGGGTGGGGCAACAAAATATTTGTCCCCTGCAGTGGGGACATACGAAATTTGTGTCCCCCCATTGCGGGAGACGTAAAAAAATTTGCTCTCTTTTGAATTTGTTGTTCCCGAAGAATTTAATTGATAGATAAGCCTCTGCTCATTTATACCTTTTGAGTCCATCTAATCCTTTCCATTCTTCTCTATATCCACATTTCTAAAGCCTATAGTTTCGTAATATCTTTCTTTCTTAGGGCTCATGTTTCACTTCCATAGTTTTACTTCCGTATAATAACGTTGTCCATATCAAGGTTTTCACTGGGTACACTGGTTAGAGCGTAGATTTTCCATTTTGCGCTTCACTGCGTTCAACTAGCTAGATTTTTACGGTCAGTTGAGTCCGTTTAGGAGACCTTAAATTTTGTTCGACCTCATTCTTATATTGAAAGTGTTGTGGGTGAACATAACCATCACGACCACTAATAACAGTTAACAACAGTTGTGAGTCTACAACATATGATAACATAAAAACAATATTTTGTGGAACTGCAGATTTATGTGTATCTATAAATAGTTATGAAAGATTATTTGCAAAACATCAACGGTAATAGATACAATGCTTTATTGTACAACTTCGATAATATGCTGTTAGCTGCGTAACTATAGATGCAATAACAGACTAAGTCGTTTTAGGTTAATTTATTTGTATTTTATAAAGTGTCAGATAGTTCTGGGCAATATGTAAAGAACTTGCACGTTTAAGACTATGAATAATTATACATGCAAATTGCTATTTTACTTAAATGTGTCGAGCTACAACAAGCAAACCCAATGGTTATTGTGTGAATTGAGAGCTAGGGAACGGTCAAAAATATTTTAGGGCTTCGTGTAATGTACTTACAGATCTCGTAGTACCTAAAATAGGCCCCTAGCATGAGAACGCAGCTCAGAAATATGAACGCTAAGGGAACGGAATTCACCAGCAATTCTCCCCTCACTTTAACCACTGCGCAAACCCCAAAGTATTAATTAACTCCGAGATTTCTTCAGCTAACATTAGTCGACGTCTACATCGATCTAACTTGACAAAAGCGAAGTTAATTGTTTTCTATACAATGAAAGTAATTAATCAAGCGTAAGACTTTCGAAGGCCGAAAACTAAGAGGCAGGGATTACTGATTACCATCTGCGGTTGACTGAGAAAAATAATGCTACTAACAAATTGAAAGTTTTTCCTTTCAAAACTCATAGGTTAAACCTGTAAAGTAACGATCAGTTGTAATAAATTGATAATCTTCAAAAGCACACAAAAACTAAAAATACAGAGATTGCTGTAGTGATAGGGTATGACAAACTAATTCGCAATTCTTATGAAACGTCATATTACCTGTACAGTAAGGGGTATTATCTATATGTGACAGTCCTTTGCATACATTCAGGAAGCTTTCTTGCCTAACCTTCAACCAACCTCTAACTTCATTAACCTACAGCTAACCTTTAACTTCGTCAACCTTCAACTAACCTGTAGCTTTGTTAACCTTCAGCCGATCTTTAGCTTTGATAACCTTCAGCCAACCTTAAACTTGATTAACCTTCAATCGACTTCTAGCTCTGTTGACCTTAAATAACCTCTAAGCTTCGTAACCTCTAAGTTACCCTTATTCAGGAAGACATCCAATCTTTGTTAATTACCTTCAGACAAGCTCAAGGGTATTATCAGAAGTCACACTCAGTTGATAGTTTATCATTACCATTTTAGGGATTTTAGAAGGGTATATAAACAGAAGAATTAAATCAACAGACAGACAGATAGGTCGACAGTTCAGAATAGACCTTAGTTTCTAAAAATTAACATTAACATTTCCTTAGTTTCTAAAAGTTAACATTAGGGGCTGCAACTTTAATAAGGCAAGTCGAACTTAATTAATTAGCCTTAGTTAATGTTGAAGGACTTTCGTTTTAAAGACATTTTCGGTTAAAATAACGTTTCTGTAGTGATATATAAAGTGTTCATTGAAAAGTATTGAAACTCGTTAATAATTGTTTAAATTTCTTTCAAGTTAATAAATTACATTAAATTAAAACACCTAATAGTTCCTCTCGGTTGCCTATTTAGTTAGATCACGAATTAGCATCATAACCTTCTTCTTCCAAAGAGAGGCAAATCGCCTCCGATCCTAAAGATTCGATCCCCGGAAAGGTGAATAAAAAATATAACAACACTGTACCACTACAATTGCAATAAAATACAGAGTAAGAAACGCATTTACGTATGAAAGAAAAATGGGTCATATAGGAATATTTGCAGGGTTTTATTTTGTTCTTCTGCTTTTTAAGTATTTGATTACGTACGTGCGCTATGTAATGAATGTTTGTTATATGCCTCATTAGAGAAAGAAAAATATATGTTATCAGTTCTGATTTCAAAGTTCATAAATTTAATATTTGAAACACTGTGGAAAATATCAGGTATCGATGCTACAGCTAACCTAAGTGAATTCGTTTACCTACTATTATTTAAGTCTAATGATGTCATAAAGATTTACAATTATACATGATATGTTCGATATGAAGATATAATGGCAAACCTTTCTCTGAGCTGATACAGAAATGTTTTATTATTAATTGCTTAATCCAGAGATTAAGGTACGTTTTATTTTCATATGTTAGAACATCAATAACTGGTAAGCGCTGGTATGCGTAGAGTATGCATAATATACAACATTTTTTAAAGTATTCAGCACTGATTATTTATTTGTAGCGTCTAATATTTTTAGACAATGAAGAGTTTGAGAATATGCGTTCTTGCAACACTAATTTTCCAAATCTTTGTAATTTTTGTAGGATATTAGCATGAATCAATTCCTGAAAAATATCAATTATAAAAGAAAGCTAACCTTGACAATGGCTCAGATCTGAGGTGTGAAATGAAGCAACCACCAAAGAGCTAATTACCTGAGGCTAAATGTTCAGCCTCAGTAGACGTCATTACATCCACGGGTTATTCTTTCAGCAGCTGTTTTAGCAATCTGAGGGTTCGGCGCAAAAGTCTGTTCATTTTTACGTTAAGGATAAGTTTTAAAGATTTTTGGTTAGAGTTAGGGTTCACCATAGCAGCTGCGAAGGAAAATCTTGTTGCAGTTATAAATTCTACATTGTCTGAGTATTTAAACGCACGTGAGTTAATCTGTGTATCTGATAGCAACAAATCAATAAGGTTTTAGTAGCGCCAGGTACCGTTGTCAACAAACGTTCAAGGGAATAAGCTATGGGGTTGCAGATGATAGACACTTTATATCTGACAATTTATTGACGATAGACAGTTTCTAGGCAATTACAATTTATTATAGAAGAAATATTATCCTAAAATATTTTCCTAAGAATGCAATTGTCCGCAGGAACAAACTTCAATTACTGAAGAAACTGCAGTCATAAGTCATCGTTATTGTTTATCAGTGAATTATCTCTCTTGTGGTTTGATATTATACGAACATTGAGGTCAGGAGGGTGTAATACATGCCATCACCTGCTATCAGTGTTCGGCTGATAAGAATTTGGTATAAGATTTGCATGCTAAGGATCTATATATATATAACACGCATGATGTAAGTATTTTAGTACAAGTATACAATATCCATGTATAAAGAATGAATACACAAATATTACATTATATTGTTACCTTTGATTGTAGCTGACATTTAAAAACCCAGATCGATAGAAAATGTTATTCTTGTGAAATTTTGCGACTGATCTTTCTTTCAAAATTGACTAGAAGTGCAGTTATAAAACAAAACTTTTTACTCTTCATTGTAAACAAAGCATAACAACTCTTTAAAATGATATTTATTAATGAATTATTTTGAATATGTACCATATTTAAAACTATTTAGAAAATTGTTACAAGATATTGCAGATATGGCAATCATAATCTGAAAGAAATGATAAGCTTGTATTAGTGATAGACTGGTATCTGTGATAGAATGGTAGTTATTTTAAAAATTACAAACATTCTAAATGAACCCATGCAACTTTATCATAAAATCATGTACATGTATAGCCTATATTTAAATTTTGTTAATGTCAACTTTAGTTTTTCAAAGTTTTTTTCTGATTTGTGCCTTGATGTGTTTTACATATAGTTGGTGTTCACATTATAAAATACTGTAACGTGTTAATATTATTATAATTAAGTAAAATTGTGTACTGCATATGACATCACTACTGTTTTTATTAAGCCAAACTTTATGTTTCCCTAACAAGGACTGGACAATGGGTTTGATCGACTGTTGCAGAGGGTTCAATGCAAATCCATCATCTTTGAGAGCAACTAATTCATCGATAGCTGAGAGGATCATAAAGATAGCCTTGCTGAGGTTTTCTTTGATACTTAGCCGATTTTGTTCGACCCGTTGTCGCCAATCAATCTTTCTAAATAAAAGGTTTCATGTTTTTGTCTGGAAAGAGGATTTTAATAGTGCGTTTCCTTAACGCTTCCGTGAACAATGTTGTAGAATTGATCTCACATCTATTCTCTCAGTTCAAGAGATTTACAAAGCAAAAGTTCAAATACGTTGCTGACAGTAGCGTAAAAACTTATGTGGGAGTGATCTCGATCTCAACTGTTTTGTCAACTGACGATCAAAACCATATTATTTCACACACTCTTCTGCTACTCTTCTTAATGAGCATTACATCGATCGACAGGTTAATGCCTTCCAAAGTCTATGCCTTATTCTCACTATTATGTAGCTTTTAGCTTGACAAAAATATAGCTGCTGTGTTAATTTCATGTTACCTTTCTCAGTTTGTGACGTAGAAGGCAACAAGGCAATTGTCTTTTAAGTCACGTGCAGTTAACTATTTTTCTAATCTTCAGTGGCCAATATTACGATTAATAGGAGCTATGTACAGTTATAAATGTATAATCTCCGTTGCTAGAGACGCATTTAACACGTTCACGATTATGAGTTCGGATATACATGTAACTTTAATTTTCGACTGCCTCTGGTTATTGCAGTTTTGCAATGCGTTAACAGATACCACGATTCACTTGATTAGATCATTTATTTATTTGTTTTGGTGATTTTCATAAGAAAGTTCGCCATATTAGTGAGAGAAACTGATGATTTTATTGAGAAATGGCGTTGAAACAAGTTTAGATAGATAGAGAGAGATGCTATCTATTATTCTTTCTTTTTTCTTTCTTTGTTTCTTCTTTGTTTTGTCTCTTTTATTCTTTGTTTCTCTCTCTCTCTCTCTCTCTTTCTCTCTCTCACTATCTCTCGTTCTTTCTCAATCTTGGTGTTTCTTTATAATTGAATAAAAATAAATTGAATTTTAAATTTTAACTGAAACATCAACAAGGGTTTTAAATACTTGCACGTAGCACCAAAGAGAAGAACAGTATATGTCGTCCTTTAAAATGTTTTCGCAGGCTGTCAGACACACTAAATATCTCCTGTTGATATGATTGAGATAACCTCAAGCGATTTTCCAGAAACATTTAAGTTCCATCAATATGACAATCCACATAGGCATATACCTGAGGCCATATTATATCATAGTAAATGATAGGAGTTTCAAGAGTCAAAGACCATCAAGCCGGCCTTCAATCGTCCGTTTCCTACATGCTTGTCAGTCAATTGTGAATTCGACTATGTTCAGAAAGTATATCGAATGTCAAATATAAAACAATTTGATTTTAAATAATAATAAGATATGGAGAAGACTACTTTAAAAACCATTCAACCTACATATCTTGGTTTGATTAATAAATCCTCTAGGCAGAAATTGCTTCAGAAATACGGTTTTGAGCCTGATCCACAAATTATTCGTATTAATTCATTAAATGACCAGGACTGAAACAGTTGCATACAATATAAAACAGGCTCAACTGGTAGAATAGCTATAAGTTGTCAGATTGCTGATCAATAGGCGCAGCGTTCAAATTTAACGGTGATGCCAACATTAGAAGCCATCATTAGTTGCCATAAATATTACAGCACAATTTATAGAGACAAAAGTGCTTACTTTTTACCTTCGATAAATTTGAGGATAATTAAAAGTGACATAAATGGAATTGTAGAATATAATTTAATGGGCTATGATTGAGTTGACTCAGATATTAGCATTGAAGGAGTTGGGGGAAGCCTTTCCCTAGAATTTAAGGGTAAAATTTGGAGGCAAGACTTAGTGCACATATGTTACCTTCGCGTCTCTGTAGTTAAGTTACATCGGGGTCGGTTAGGATATGGATGGCTTACCTTGGAAGTTAAATGCTGACAGCTTGGAATGAAAATAAATCCCCTGGGTGTTGGAAGGTTATCCTTAAATCCGCGCCGGTTGCAATCAGTGCGCTATCCTGGTCAATGAATGATTACTTATAACCATGACGAGGAAGGAAGAATTAACGAAAACTGCTGAAACAGAAACTAAGAACGAAAACTTTGTAGGACGTGTGTGTGTAATCATACGAATAAGAATGTCGGAAGTCAGAGCTAATGACTTTCTTTTAAACGTAATATTTAGTTTAGAGAAGTTGCCCCTTCCAATAGGAAGCAAAAATTGTGTTCTTGAAAAATTCTTGAAAAAATAAAAATAAGATATCAAGAGATAATCAAAACTCATGAAAAATAAACAATTACCTAATTGAATGGTGAATATAACACCACAGATCTGCATGAATAAATTTAAATTCAGATGTATAAAGCCGTGAAAGTAAAATATTCCTTCCATGCACTTAATATAATATAGACTCGATTTAAATCGAATATACAGTAGTATCTGAACGTAATGAATACACATGAATATATTTCTAACCTTAATGAATACACATAAATGTAATGAATAGACCTAAATAAAATCTTTTTACTGAATGAATACACATAATACCCGCATGACATTAAGTGATGCTATAAAACTATAGCTAATTTAATCTTGGTTTATGCAAGATTAAATTAAAATGCATTGTTAGTATTTAGCGTGACTGTGTCATTATTTTCTCGTATAATGTATGTTCGAATGAAACCTCTCTGCGGTTGTTAGATTGTTTTAAATAAACGCAAGATTTGTTTATTATATTTTAAGTTAAGTGGGAGGGTTCATCCATTTTAAATGTCATTTAAAAGCACTCCTTTCGTGGTTAAGAATTTATCATTAGAATATCGTATAATGACTGTTATGAAACATTATCTTGGACTATTGGTATCTAGGTATTATTGAACTTTCTATTTGCTTTTTGTTCCATGTATGTTTGTGCTTTTTCTGCGGTATGTCAGATTTCAAGTAATAAACGAATATAATAATAATAATATGTAATATGTCGTTGGCTTGCCATATTTTGGAACAAGTTTTATGAATAGCATTAAGTATTACACAAAGTGAGAATGCGAATGAGAAAATATATGTGGAGTCTATATCATTTTGTCTTGCTGTGGGAACAAATATACAATTTTCTTGGCACCAATATTTCCATCCACTCTCACTTTTGTGCACTCTTCCTGCCTACCTTGAGTTAACAAGTAGATTGACATCCACACGTAGTCGCATGTTCTCAGTTTTCAACAAGAATGACTACTGACTGTAATTCTCGAGTATAATTGACTGTAACTTTTGGTTGTCATCACATAAAGAATGTTAACTAATTGAACGTCGAACATTATGCAGGCAGAGGTTTCATTGTAAAACCTCGAGGCTGTTATATCGTCATCCAAACGTTGGACTGTCCCTCGTTAAACCTGCACAAGCTGATTGTGATGTGAGGCCCTGAGATGTGAGGAGAAAGGAATGTGTCATAAAAGTGTAATCAGCCCACATTACATATTACATGGAACCGTCTACCGGTATTCTTCCCTTGGTCTCTTCGACAAGACTCTTCCAACAACAGCAATAAAAGCCCGGAACATAAATTGACAAACGTTCTCATAATAAAAGCTTCAGTAATGTTCCATAAGTCAATAAATGGGCATTGAAATTAGACGAGTTGTTCGGAGAGATTTTTCTCATGAATTCGCGAACTGATATTAGGCCATTGATGAAGTCTAATGTCAAGGTCAATGTGTATTCGTTGATGTCTTCTATTGTGTAGTCCACCTCATAAATGTTTTGTTTATTATTTTTTAAAAATCTAAGTTAAAGAAATTAGAGTTTCAGACTTGGTGGTTCAGTAATATACATGATAAAATTTTGAATTGCCTCTCAATTCCATAGACGAATAACAAACGGACATCTTTCTGTCGATTTATCATGCAAAACAAATATACTTTGAATATGAATTTTGCTAATAACACTATTTCTGGCAGAGCACTGCATAGACTTAAATAATGACTTTAAGAGCTATAGCATCCAGTAAACTAATTAAAAACGAATTGTACTACAACTCTGATAATTTGACGTTATCAGCAGGTTTCTCATTTCTAGTTTGGTGTTTCCCAATCGTCAGAAAAATTGGCTGACAGACCAATCAGTGGGGGGGGGGGGTATAACCCTATTTGCACATGTTCTCGGATATGAGCTAATTAATGTCATTCTTTGTTCTGTGTCGTGTCGATTTGATTTTAACAAATTTCTATAACCTTCATAACAAAGACTGACTAATTCATTCATTCAACATTCATAAAAAATACTATTCTCATAATGAAATATTTTATTCTCAATGCACTACCTATCATTTCTAGTATTCTGCCTAACGGCAGGTCCATGGCATATATTCATACTCTCGAGTCTACTTTCACACTCCATATAGAGCACTCCATATATCAATGAGTTAATATTTTCACATAATGCTATAACTTCTGACGTGGTTTTCGGTTGCCGTCCTCAATTTAAGCTTTGTCTTCTCTTACGACCCGCGCAATTAACGGGTGGTCTAATTTTGTGTATCCAGGAAACACCACGGGAAATAAATTTAGATTTAAACCAATTTAGATATAATCAATAACATTATATTTAAATCAATTTAAATGCGACATCCAAAAGATTATTATTAGGATTCATAATTTGGCCAATTATCAATAATTTTCATTAAGGCACATAGGATTATAGGTGTATACGCACCTCATTGATAGCAATGTCATATAAATAACGTAATGATGCGCTCATTTATATTGATGCTTAAATAAGTATCTTAATCTTAATAAGCTTAATCTTGCGGGCGAGACCTGATTTTGAAGCCTCTCAGATGCTAGGGAAATCATCCAAGTCGTCTCTAATCCAAACGACTGAGCAGCGAAAGATTGTTGACATTCACTGTAGCTTCTGTAACCATTCCTTATCTCTATTGAAAGGCATCAACCCTTATCATTCTTCCGATCTATCACTCCTACGATACGGTGTCTGCTGAGATCTGCACTAGGCCTAGATTTCTCAGAGTTTTCCATAAAGCCATTTATTGACTTATTCGTAGCAACAAATTAAGCTCTAAGTTGATGTTAGTCTTGCATCCCTCCTGACGCTGCTCAATTTCTAGTCTAAGACGACGATACAAAATTTAAATGCACGCGGATGCGGTAACCGGAATTGAATATTAGTATAACGCACGTGATAAAGACATACATGTATATTATATTAGTATAGCACACGTGATAAGCACATACATGTATATTATATTCATTATCGCTATAGTGAATCTAATCTCTAAGTGTATATCATATTGCTTGCATTAATTGAATTCTGACGAGATAAAATTTATGCATATGAAATGTTTTAGTGGTAAAATTCATATGTAAGTAGACAAATATATAAAAGAGACATAGTATTCTAGTGAGGAATGGTAATAAAGGATATTACATACCCCATTCTCCCAGCTGTTTCCAATATAAACTATAGTTGAATCTTTATAGGAAAAATCGATCTTGGTGTGTTTTTAATCTTGAGTTGTACTTAGTACAAAAGTAAATGTCCAAATGCTTGAATGTGCGGAGTGTAGGCAGTGGTAACGTCGTGAATTTAAAACGACCGATTTTGATGCGAATTTAACAACTGTGTTTTACAATAACTATTAACCGATCAATCAAAGATGAAATCTCTGACATTCAGAAAGATATAATTCTGTAAAGGTCTAAGCTACCTAATGGACTAATAAATTAGCTAGAATACAATATTGCAATTTTTATTATCCGTGTTGTGTCCGGATTGATGTGAATAGACCAACCGTGAATTACACTCATCGTAAAAGGCGACAAAGCACCAATGTTCAAACCAACGTCGGAAATTGCAGTCGGTTGGGAGAGTCTATGTTCCAGAAATTGCTACACAATTTTCTTATCCGGGCCCTAGTCAAATAGTTTTGGATTCTAGGGTATATGATGATGTGAAGACGTTGGTTTTGAAAGTTTTAGCCTTAAAAAGCATCGTTAAAACATGCCATTAACACTTTTCAAATGAGATACATAGATACTTCCTTTTGAAATACGTCAGGACTAGACTAGTACTGGATGGTCTCATGAATCTCATATATCTGGACTACATAAAAATCAGATATAAATTGTGGAGCTACTTTGAAGGAATACTGCCTTAGCCGTTGAATTACTTTAATAACTAGTATGTGTGTACCCGAAACATTTTGTCGAATTTTTATTTTTATATTTTGTCTTTGTTTTATCCCATTTCATTTATGTGCACTTGATAGTTTCATAGTAAAATAAAAGATTATATAAGCCGATCATAGTTTTGATAAAAACCGAGGTAGTACATGTTGTTAACATGGAACTTGACTTGGATCTGCCCTCTAAAGAGACAATCGATATTTTGAAAGCACTTTGATTTAAATAAATGATTTAATTTCAATATTTCAATATTTCAATATTTCTTTAGAGAGAAATCTCGGCTAAGTGCTATTTTCAAATATCGAATCGTTTTCAAAGCATATGATCATCGCCATGGTCATTACCGTGTTGCTCCACTTCTACTTTAAAATTCTAGAGCAATAACCTATATAATACACATGTCATGTAAACCTAGAGAAAATTGAGGTTGGCATTATCTGTTGCTAGGCTAATGAAATTACTCTCCTACATACACAGAAAGCACGTACCTTTGAGTACTGTTTACGTAAGAAGAAATAGAGCGTTCTTAATAGTTGTTATTTTAGATAACTTTCGTGGAATATATTACCGCCTTAATAATATGCATACGAAACAGGCAGTTGCTTTGATGTACACTGCAAACCTATAAAGTCAGTAACAGCATGTATGAGTTACAGTTAATTTACTGTATGTAATTAGTTTACTAAATGAAGTAAAGTTAAACATACCTTTAGAAACATTGAATTCTGTGAGTATCAGAAGGATAATAGTTGTGAACTTGCAAGAATCTGATGGGATATTGAATAGTGAATATTTAAGTTCTTATTCTCTGTTTTACACTGTAATCGTGCAGTAACAATGTCGGTAGGGTCGTTGACAATATCGGTAGACACAATAATATCGGTAAAAGTCAATATCGGTAGAGTCAAAGACAATATCGGTAGAGCCAGTGGAAATATCGGTAGAGCCAGTGCAAATAACGTCATTCCTTCTGATTGAGAATTAGCATGTGAAAAACTTCAGGCTAAGTTTTATTTCCGTTTCCACTCACTTAAGCATGTCAGTAACGGGTAGTAGATGCACGATTTGAACCGTGAATCTACTTATCCGCTGTCAAACAACTTGTTCACACGCTACAGACTCAGTGAGGGATTCAATCATGGGCTCGCTCGTCATTAATGTCATGTCAAGAGATTAATCTGACGCAAACATCGGCTTTAGCAATTGTAAAACATTTTTAGAAGTTTGATGTTGCTTTTTTATCTGATTAAATGAAGTCCTGTCATTTACAACTTGTAGTTGAATAGTTATTTTCTAAGGATAACTTAGTTTCAAACATAGTTATAGTCCTTTATTGTTCATTCAAATAAATGTTATGATTTTAAGACTGATTATTTGAAAATTAAACATTTGAGAGAGCTCTTTCAGACAAAAGATAAAAATTAAATTCATGATTTGTATTGAATTTTGTTCGTCAAAAAATTGTAAGTCTTTCATCACTTTAATTTATGTTGCTTAAATAATGAAGATGCTTACCATTTAAATGCTTACTGTTTTATTGATATGTACTGTATGTACTCTTTCTCAAATATTGACCTGCATGCTTATCGCAGAGACGTGAAATTGCTAATATCGGATTGGAACGTCATCTATGAATCTTCAAATAAAGCTAAGTTGCTCGAAATGACGTAAGGCGCTATTAATATTGAGAAGTGAAGAGGGTTAAAGAGCTTATTATTAGCAAATAGAGCAAACTTTTGTTATTGCTTCTGTCGCGGGTACTCCACACCTGAGTTCTTCTCGACACTTGTGGTTCCCAATTATTTATTAGACTGAAGGAAATAATGACGAAAACGTGTTGAAGCTAAAACAGTGCAATTATATATTTCAGAAGGAAAGAAAAACAACTCTTTTCAGTCTAGATGTAGGTCTACGTGCAATTTAATAATAGTAAACCAATAACTATATTTTCGATCTGAGACAATGTGTGTTATAATATGGCATTAATATGGCATTATTATGCCATATTAAAGTAAATCATAATTTGTATTTGTAAATCATATTTTTATTTATGTTCAGAAGTAATATCATATTATCCACTTGTAATTTATATCTCATTAAAATGAATCATACATGTAAACAATGTTTGGTATACTTTGTTCAACTAAAGTATTGATACAGAATTCAAGCAACTCAAACAACTAGTGTTGGCTTTTGAAGAGAATTTCGTTTTGAATAATTTAATATACTGCAAATAGTGCGTTATTGACTAAAGACACAGTACGTGATCGGGTTTTGTCTATGAAAATAAACTTTTGGCGCAATGTAACAACATCATGTGTGACGCATAAAGTGTATTTAAAGTAGTCATTTTCTCCCTGTCTACTGTCTTATATAGTGTGACCTTTTCCATTTCTCTCTCTCTCTCTCACTCACTCCCACTCTCTGTCTCTCTTTCTCTCACTCTCTCACTCTCTCATTGCACTGCTTATTAGCAAGTCGATTGCATATAAATTAACTCCTTCGGTAAAACACACTGGCTGGAGCCAGTGACGATGTCGGTAAGATATTCGACCGCGGATCAGTACGTGCGGGATCCAAATCCTGAGCTCGCCCGTCACTGACATCGCTTTCGCATGATGAGAATGGCGTTAACATTAGCTTTTTGCCAGGTTTTTTCGCATATTCCTATTCTCATCCTTTCCTGTCATATCTAAATTTTGATTAATATAATATTATGTAAATATTGTGCTGTTAATTTAAAGCACACGAATTCGGTTTATATATATATATATATATATATATATATATATATATATATATATATATATATATATATATAAGTAGTATATAAATGACAATTGACCGGCATGCAGGAAAAATTCCCTGAACGTTTTATAATCATAGGAGAAAATTAAAAAATTAAAAAATATATATTTTTGAACATTTTTAAAAAAGTTAAAAATACTTTACTGCATGACTTATAATTACAGTAGAATTTGAAAAAAAGTAAATCACTAGCATGATACCAACTTTTCCCTGAACGTTTTATAATTATAGGAGAAAATTAAAAAATAAAAATATATATTTTTTGAAAAAATACAAAACTTTTGCACTGAACGACTTATAATTATAGGAGAAAATTAAAAAATAAAAATAATTATAAAATACAAAAAAATTCCCTTCATGACCTACATTTACAGGAGAATTTGAAAAAAAGTAAAAAAGTACATAAATTCCCTTCACCACCTTATAATTGTAGTAGAAATGAAAAAGTAAATATACAGATTCATGGAAAAAACAGCATACTGTATGTCCTGTAATTCTAGTAGAAATTGAAAATATAAAAATATTAGACCAGACAGTGTATTTTTCTCCCTGCATGAGCTATAATTCTAGTAGAAATTGAAAAAGTTAAAATAATTTTATAAAATTTCAAAATGATATAATGAAAAAATTTCTTAAATAAAATATTTTTATATAATAAAATGACAAACAACTCCACATCCACTCCAATTACCAAATTTCAAGATCTAGAAGTTGATGAAGCATATCTTGTTAACCATATTAAACCAATAAAGAGTACATATGGTGAATCATATATACTGAAAGTAATAAAAAATGGTGAAGATAATACTATTGAAGTCTTTTCAACGAAATCTATTAACGATTATATAAAAGCAAAGAAGATTGAAAAATATCCTAAGCAATTTGAATTTTTAGTAAGAAAAATCATTAAAGGAAAATTTATTGGAAAACTATACGCAGAAATTGATGGTTTCAATAACAGAGAGAATGCAGGTTTTATAGAATTGAAGTAGTCAGATATTTGATAATACAATTTTATAAGATATAAAATTATTTTGTAAAAAATTTCTTAAATAAAATATTTTTCTATATAAAATGTCAAAGAAGGATCACATAATGCTCAAAAGATTCAATGAATTAATTCAATGGTATGAACCTGATATAAAAGGTGTTTCAAAAATATCAGCGAATCTGTTGGATAGTCTTAAAAATTTTATTATTAACTCCAGCTGTACTACTTGCAGTGACAGTGATGAAAAGGAAGAAAAAACTGAAGTAGTTATTACAAAT
Source organism: Enchytraeus crypticus (assembly GCA_905160935.1). Lineage (NCBI taxonomy): Eukaryota > Metazoa > Annelida > Clitellata > Enchytraeida > Enchytraeidae > Enchytraeus > Enchytraeus crypticus. The sequence continues at coordinate 968,502 of CAJHZI010000558.1, forward strand.
TATCCTTCAAAAATTTGGACATGTGATATGTGTAATGAAACGTACACTAATAAATATAAAACACTTCACCTAAAGTCTAAAATGCATAAGAGAAGGATGGAAGAAGCACAGAACCAATAATTATATATCATTTACTGTGATATATAATTGGTACTGAACTTTGAAAAAATAATGAAAAAAATTATTTAAAGAAAAAATATTTTCTATATAATAAAATAATGACAGCCAATGAAAATATGACAGTAAAACAATTACGTGAAATTGCAAAAGAACAAAATATTAAAGGTTACTGGAACATGAAAAAATCTGTACTGCTAGAAAAATTGAATATTAAAAATGAAATAAAAAGCGAACCAATGTCTGATATACTTATTTCTGATGTAAAAGCTCCTAACATTAAAAATATCACTAAAATTAAAAGTGAATCAATACTCGATGAACCAATCCCTGAAATAAAATCATCAATATTAAATCCTAAAAAGCTTTTATCTCCCATAGGATCGATCAAAAATAGTGTACAAACGCTAAAGAGTATGGCTCATGAAGCCTACAATACAATTCAAACGAAATTCAATGCTTTCATTAAATTTATTGAAGAGTATAAACCTCCCAAACCAAAGGTATCCAAATTTGTAAAGAAAATATTAAAACTGTATGACAAGACTGATTCTTTTGAAGTACATGAAAGTAAATCAGGTTTGAAAAAATTTGCAAAAGAATACAAAATAAATGGAATAGGAGGTTACGATCCAGATAGATTTTTAGATAGTGCTAAAGAATCAATTATAAATTTACTTGCTAGCAAACGGCAGACCAAAGTTATAATGACTTTAAACTGCCTAATGTCAAAAGTTGATATTAAAACAGGAGAAGAAAATTTAAAGCCTGCCTCATTTAAATCTAAAACGGAAGTGAATTTAAAAGCAACCGACGTAAACAAAGTATTCAAACGAATGAAGCAACGAGCAATGGAGTCTCTTGCTAACTTTCAAATGCAAGGAAGTAACTGGGTGTTTCGATCAGTTATTGATTTGAGAATGCATACAGTCAAGTACAGACCTCTTAGAGGTTCATCATACATAGATTTACCAAAGAAATTGAAAGATAAAAAGGCAATTATTAATTTGAAAAACAAAGATGATCAGTGTTTTAAGTGGGCAGTTGCACGTGCATTGAATCCTAAAGAAAGTAAATTAAATCCTGAAAGAATTGACAGCAGTCTTAGAAAACAAGCTGAACTTTTAAATTTTAGTGGAATAAGTTTCCCAATGGCATTAAGCGATATTGATAGATTTGAAAGACAAAATAAGAAAATTTCCGTGAATGTTTTAGGATATGAAAATGATGTATATCCACTCAGGATCAGTAAATATGAAAGAAAACATCAAGTGGTATTGCTCTTAATTTCAGAAGATGAAAATCAACATTATTGCCTAGTAAAAAGTCTAAGCAGATTGTTATCATCTCAAATAAGTAAGCATGATGGTAAATGCTATTTTTGCTTAAGATGTTTTATTAGCTATCCAACAGAAAAGTCCCTTAGTAAACATAAAAAGGAATGTAAAAAAAATGCTCCCACAAAAGTTAAACTACCTGAACCGAATACTATGTTGAGTTTTACTAATTACAATAGAACGATGAAAGTACCCTTTGTTGTTTATGCCGATTTTGAATCATTCAATAAACCAGTACATTCTTGTCAACCTTCTTCAAATAAATCATACACAAATAAGTATCAAAAACACACCCCTAGCTCATTTTGTTATTACATTAAATGTTTTGATGATACTCTGTACTCCAACGCTCCAGTTACATTTACAGCAACCTCAGAGGACGACGATGTTGCTCAGAAATTCATAGATAGTTTAGAAGAGGATATCAAAGCAATATATAATAAATTTAAGTTTCGTAAAAAAATGATCTTTACCAAAAGAGATGAAGAGAGCTTTAACAATGCTACTAAATGCCATATATGCGGTGAAAAGTTAAAAAAAGATCGAGTAACAGATCACTGCCATCTTACTGGATCATATAGGGGTGCTGCACACAATAAATGCAATCTAAATTTCAAAGTCCCAAAATTTATTCCAGTACTATTTCATAATCTCTCTGGCTATGATGGTCATTTATTTATCAAGAAACTACGCGGAAAAGAGGGTGAAAATATAAAATGCATACCCATTAATGAGGAAAAGTACATATCATTTAGTAAAGAAGTAATTGTCGATACATTCATAAAAGATGGGAAAGAAATGCATGTTAAACGTGAACTGAGATTTTTAGATAGTTTCAGTTTTATGTCCTCCAGTCTTGAATCACTCTCAAAAAATCTTCACAAAGACCAGTATAAAAATTTGAATAGATTTTATTCTGGAAAACAAAGAGATCTTCTATTAGTTAAGGGTATTTATCCATACGATTATGTAGATTCAATTGTACGCCTCAATGAAACTAAACTACCTCCAAAGCATGTATTTTATTCAAAATTATATGATTCTGATATTAGCAACGAGGACTATGAGCATGCAGAAAATGTATGGAAAGAATTTAGCTGTCGTTCACTAAGAGAGTATCACGATATCTATAATGTTTCAGATGTCCTTTTGTTAGCTGATATATTTGAAAATTTTAGAGATGTATGCATGTCTAATTATAAATTAGATCCCGCATGGTATTATACGTCTCCAGGCTTAGCTTGGGATGCTGCTCTAAAAATGACAAAAGTTAATTTGGAGCTCCTCAGTGATTATGATATGCTACTCATGATTAGGCGCGGAGTACGTGGTGGAATATGCACTATATCAAATCGATATGGAAAAGCCAATAATAAATACATGGGTGAAGCGTTTGATAAAAACAAACCATCATCTTTTTTGGCATATCTAGATTGTAATAATTTATATGGAGTAGGAATGCGAAAAAAATTACCTACCCACGGATTTAAATGGATGACTAATGATGAATTGAATAACTGGAAAAATAAAAGTTGCATATTAGAGGTTGACCTAAAATATTCAAAAAAACTGCATGATCTTCATAATGATTATCCACTTGCTCCTGAATGTATAAAGCCTGAAGGATCTACAGTAAATAAATTAATTCCAAATTTAAACACTAAGAAAAAATACGTTGTTCATTATGAAACTTTAAAATTATACGAACACCTAGGATTGAAAATAACCAAAATTCACAGAGGAATAAAATTTAAAGAGAGTGAATGGCTGAAAGAGTATATAGACCTCAATACAGAATTGAGAACAAAAGCATGCAATGATTTTGACAAGGATTTCTTCAAACTGATGAACAATTCAGTCTTTGGCAAAACTATGGAAAATATTGAAAAGAGAGTGGATGTTAGATTAGTCACAGATGCTATAAAAGCGTCGAAACTAGCATCAAAACCTAATTTTGATCATTGTACAATCTTTGACGAAAACTTGATTGCTATTAATATGAAAAGAACAGAGCTAGTGTACAATAAACCAATCTACTTAGGCATGTGCATACTTGATTTAAGTAAAACAATAATGTACGATTTTCATTACAACTACATCAAAAATAAATATAACAAGAGAGCAAAGCTTTTATTCACTGATACTGACTCTTTGATGTATGAAATTTTAACTGATGATTTTTATAAGGACATTAGTGAAGACATTAAAACAAAATTCGATACAAGTGAGTATCCACAGAATCATCCTTCTGGCATAAAATCGGGGCAAAACAAGAAAGTTTTGGGAATGTTCAAAGACGAAGCAGCGGGGAGACAAATAGAAGAGTTTGTAGGCTTAAGAGCAAAGCTATATTCTTATAAAATGCTTGAAGGAGATGATCATAAGAAGTGCAAGGGTATTAAGAAGAATGTTGTCAACAAAACAATCACTCATGAGGATTATAAAAAGTGTTTGCTTAGTGGAGAGGAACAAAGGAGAAAAATGAAGGTTATAAGAAGCCATTTTCATGATATATATTCAGAGGAGATTAATAAAATAGCATTGTCTGCCGATGACGATAAACGTATAATAATGGATGATGGAATACATACATTAGCTTATGGACATTATAAACTTACATGTACGTGAACATGCAGAGTCAAAAAATAAACCATAAAAGTTAAAAAATAATTTTATAAAAGAATGCATAACAGTCCTACTACCTTGTCTGAAAAAGCTAAACAATATCTCAACCAGAGACTGATAGCGTCTCAGGAAAAAATTCAGAAACTAAAACGAAAAAGAAGAATAATAAAAATTGTATACTATACATCGGTTATATCTTCGGTATCTGTTTCAACGATAATTGCATCACTGACAAGTATTGTAGGAATACCACCGATTACAATAACTGTATTATCCATTACCTCTGGCATACTGACAAGCCTTTCAGCTAAGTTTAATATACAGAACAAAAAGCATGAAATAAATAAAGCAATCGAAAAACTGCACAAAATTGAAATCAAACTTCAGCAAGTCATTTTATGCAACGGCAATTTCTCACAAGAAGACTATAATCAGCTGTTGAAGGAATATTAGAATTTTATAACACATTGTAGTGTTATAAAATTACCCGTAGGCCTACTGTAGTAACGACTCGTCAATGTGTATATAGCCTATCTGTATCAATGTCAAATTCCTTTGTGTGATTAGTTCCAGTGCTGCATCTTTACGATTGGGATTAATTCGATTAGCTAGTTCATTAACTATTCTATAGCATTTCTTACGTATTGACCCATTAATTAATGTATCAAGCAGTTTTTCTTTCAATAAATTTCGCTTAAGTTGCATAAAGAAACTTTCACTTAGATCTTCAATAATTTGTATGATTATTAATTTTAGTTCTCGAACAAATATAAACTTTTTAAATTCGTCAAAAATGTCCTCAGAACTAAACATATCTGAGATTATTCCAGATAAAATAATAGCTTTGGCATACCTTGAATTAAAATAACTCACATACTTTTGCACAGTAGGATCGTTGTTTAAGACTACTGACACTTCATTTGCAATAGCGACTAATTTCTTATAACTAATCTCATCATTCTGGTTTACATGTTGCACATACATTCGACTAACAACATCATATGAATCGATTGGAAACATAACGTCTGAGATAGTATTCCAATTCATACTAATTTTACCATTCATATCACCTCCCGTAATATTAAGTTTTGTAGCTAACTCTCTCGAAACTGCATCAGCCATATTCTCAAAATCATGTCTTACAGTGTTCAACAAACTATCTGATGATATGTCACAATATTCTTTCGTAGCACAGTCTTGATTATTAATTGGATTTCTGATATTTAGCAGTCCATTATTATTCATATTGAGATCCCCATGCATTGTATCACCACTATTAGATATTTTTGTACTTATATTCGAATCTACGTAATTTTTAGTTGCAGCATCTTGGATATCAGTAGGGTCTAGCACATTAATCAGCTTGTGTGAGTCTAAATTTATATTTTCTATGGCAGTGTTAGCTCCATCTCGTCTAAGAAACGTATTTAATGCTTGATATAAAGTAACACCTTCAGCAGTGGTTCTCTGTGCATATCCGGTATCAGTATGTCCAAACTTATCGACAGACATTTTTATTTTATTAATATAAATTATTTATGACTTCTTGAAAATCATTTCCATCTTGAACTTTCTTTAACATATACAAACACAGATGTCCACAAAACACTTCACCATCAGGCTGTATTCTTTCACTATTATAATATATTGGACTTTTCAAAAGTTTACTAGCTCTGTAGGCGGAGGAAGACCATAACTATCAAAATGCCATTTTTCTAAATTGCTCTTCATCCATGCAACCCAATGAGTTCCTTTTCCACCAGAATCGTCTAAATTTAAAATTCCGCATTCATGTGAGTTAGGCCTCTTCAACAGTGCATTCCTCATGAATACTCCTCTAAAGTTTTTTATTTTTAACTTTTTTACTGCATCGATCAGTTGAATATTTGACAGTGGAATATTTGGTAATATTACACCTTCCACACTTATACTTTGCATTTTATAATTACCATTTTAATTATATATCACTTCATGTGATATATAATTTATTTTCGATTATTTAGTCCGTTAATTACGATTATTATGAGGCTTAATATACCACATTCATTTTTTGTCCATCCGATTGAAAATTTAGCAGTTTATCGGAAATTATAAGAGCAAAGGCTTGTGTATTAGCTGGAACTGCAGTATTAAAAGTAGCTTTAATTTGAACATCAACTACTGACGATATTAGTCTTTCAGACTGTTTGCTAACATCAAAAACCATTAATGGAAAAAGATCCTTGTAATCACTTGGTGTGATATTACTTTGAGTGATCAACTGATCCATTCCGTAAAACTTTTCACTAAATGTCGCTGCATCTCTGTACGCCCTTGAATACTGTTGATTCGGAAAAGATAGATTGTAATCAACAGTAGGATATCTATTTTGATTCAGCATTACATACATATTTTTAAGATCGCAATGATTAAAAATTGATGGATTGGCTTCTTGATTACCAGAAAGATTTGTTTGAAATCCCACAATGACATATCTTGGTTTTTCTGGAGATGTTTTCACACTAAGACGCCAAGTAAATGTTGTTGACTGAGGAACGGTTATAGTATCGCATTGATGAGCGCGAAATGCTGCAGGAATCGAAACTTTTGATTCAATACTTTTATATAATTGCATTCTCTCCATATCGGACGGAGTTACATGAGGCATAAACCATGAAATACTTTTGATGTCTACTTTTCCTGCTCCTGCAGCAGCCAGTCTAAATATAGCATCATCATCAGACTTGCGAACAAGCGTTAATGTGTGCTTGAATCCATACATAACTTTATCGTAATCTTCACAGAAGCCAAATATGTGCTTCAATGGAACAATAAAACTAAATGTTCCCTTAGTTGTTGGCTTCTCAATTAGATATGCATGTCTAACAGCAAATCCAGTATTTCCTGCAATATTCGCAGCAGTTCCAGTATCCTTATACCACAGTTGATTGAGACCTTGTGCTAGTGCAAAATCGTTAGGATATTTGAGTAATCCAAGCATTGTTGTTGTTTGTCCTGGATGAAATACAGTTTCAATTTCTTGGTTTGATAGTGAATATGATGCTTGACTAAATAAGTGCATTAGACCATTATTAGTTATTGCTACAACGTCAGCATTAGCATATGCAGTTCCATCCGCTTTCGTTAGTCTACCTTCAAATTGTAGATAACTTTCAGATGGATGAAGGAACTGATCGTGCAGTTCAATATTTATACGAATCTCACCAGGATTATTTACATTTGTTCCAGAAACTGGTTCGTATGCATGGTACTCGTATCTCTCAATTCCCTCATCCGTTAATGGTGTGTCTGTAAATTTAAGAATATCTGATTGCATTTTAATAATATAATATTTTTTTTAATTTATTAATTCTAATCCAAATATGTTTTCTGCAGTTCTTGCTCATAAAACGATCCCTTAATTTCTTCTCCATTTTCATCAGTTATTCTATAGGTTATTGGATCAGTGAACAGAACTTGGGAAACTACAAAAATCTCTCGAGTCCAATTAGGTGCGCTTCCTTTTGAAAATAATTTCTTTTTGGATGCAATCCTCACTTTATCTCCTAATGAAAAATTTGGATTGCTGATTTCTAGTTTTAAATTAGGATATAAATTTCTAAATACAGTAGGTTCGTTTTTCTTCTCACTGGCCTCTAATGGAGTCATTTTTATGGAGCTGTGTTTTGTGTTGTTATATTTTTTCACAAGCTCATTCAAAATGTCAATATACTTGGTCGTAGAGTTCGCTGTAAAATAATGAACCATAATTTCTCGTATTGTTCGATTAAATCTTTCGATTATACTAGATTTCTCTTCATTTTCTGTAGAGTATAAGTCTATGGATTCTCCAAGTAGTTTTCTGAAATCTTTATTATAAAATTCTCTGCCTTTATCGGACCAAATTTTCTTTGGTCTTCTACCACTTTTGAATATTTCAGAGAAAGACTCTGCTACGATAGCACCAGTTTTATTTTTCAAAGGAACAATCCAAGCCATTTTAGAAAAGACATCAACAATCGTTAATAAATATTTTATACCATTATTTGTCTTCGCTAATGATCGCATATCTACCAAGTCACATGTCCAAATTTCATCAATTCCTTTTACGAATACTCTTCTTTTTTGGAGCTTCTTTATTGCAGGTTTGTGCAATTCATTTGCAATCTGATTTGTCCACGACACTGAAGAAATTTTTGCGCCAACAGCGTGACTTATAAATTGAGTTTTGCTACTTCCACAAATGATACATAAGCCTCTTTGCATATGGCGATTATTTTTGCTTATAAACGTCTGAATATTATTAGTTTCAGTTTGACTTTTGCACTTTACGCAATACATTTTAATATTAAGAAACTATTATTAAATGGAAATACAAAATATATCTTGGTGCGACACATTATCAAAAAGAAATAACCACCCACTGGTTCCCAGAAGTGTACGAGGTTTAATTGTAGGTAAATCAGGTTCAGGCAAAACAACACTTCTATTGAATTTACTATTGAGACCAGGTTGGTTGGACTACAACAATCTGCAAGTCTTTGGCAAATCTCTATTTCAACCAGAGTATAAAATTTTAAGGAAAGCATTTGAAGAGAAATTACCAAAGGAAGCCATACTCAGATTATTTGAATTTCAAGATGAGATTATTAAATTAAAAGTACCGCCAGCAGTTGTAATAGAAGAAATGGCTAAAAATCTTGACAGTAATTATGATGTAGATTGCAAGTTTTTTGAAACCTCAGAAGATGTACCAGATCCTGGAGACTTAAATGCTGAAAAGAAAAATTTGATGATATTTGACGACTTGCAGTTGGAAAAACAAAGCAAGTGTGAAGCATATTATATAAGAGGAAGACACAGTAATGTTGACTGTTTCTACCTAGCACAGAATTATTTCAAGTTACCAAGGCAAACCATACGAGAAAATGCTAATTTCATTTGTTTATTTCCACAAGATCTGAAAAATATCAACCATATTTACAGTGACCATGTTAGTACTGATATGGCTAAGGAAGATTTTAAACATCTGTGCAAGATTGCCTGGAAACAACCTCATGGATTTGTTGTAATAGATTTAACAAGCAAAAAGGATAAGGGTAAATACAGAATGAGCTTGGATACTTTTTTCATTCCAGATTAGGAAAATCTTTTCAATTGCTAATTTAAACTTACTTATTAATAAAAGAAATGGATTCGTATTTGCAACAGATAGCTAAAAATACTGAAAATATTGCTCATAATACCGAGGGAAAATCATCATTTTTCATTACGCAAAATCAAACAAGTTCTCGAATATTGACGAAATTTAATCCGGTTATTCAGCTAGATAGCAATAAAAAGTATGAGATGGCCTTATATAATATGGATGTTTACTATTCCTTTCCAAACATTGATGAAACAAATAATAATTTTAAATATTCACCAGATAATGGCTTGTCCTGGTTCAATATTAACATTCCAGAAGGTTGCTATGAAATAGTTGATATTAATGCTTACATTCAAAGAGCTATGAAAGAAAATGGTCATTATGATAATGCTAATGAAAAATATTGCATAACGTTGTATCCAAACAGAAATACTTTAAAATCAGTATTGGATGTTGCTTCAAATTATAAATTAAATTTTTCTACAGAAAATTCTCTTAGGTCAGTGTTAGGATTCAATAATAAAATTTATGGTGATGGTCGTAATGAATCTGAAAACATAGTCAATATTACTAATATTAGCAGTATAAGAATAACTAGTGATATAATTGGAGCATCGTATTCAAATGGGACTCAAGAAAACATTATATATAGTTTCTTTCCTAATGTTGGGCCAGGTTATAAGATCATTGAGAGACCACTAAATTTAATATATCTTCCTATTACTATGAACACAATTTCTACGATGGAAACAAAACTTACTGATCAAAACGGAAATTTAATCAAAGAGGAGAGGAATTAACTCTTAGATTTCATATTAGACAAGTATAATACGAGTAGACTTGAAAAGTTTCCAATAAATGATAATTAAAAATATAATCTTATTATAAAATGAGTCGTTATACTAATGTCAAACTAAATATTTCAGAGGGACAGAAAGACAAAATTAATGAGGCTGTTAAGACCAGCACAGAAGTGAGCATCAGGTTAAAACATGAAGACTTAAATGGTGATCATATACTAGCATTAACACAGAGCCAGATTAAGAAAATAGCTAAGGCATACGAAAAAGGAGTTGGAATTACAATAAAAATGAGCAAAACTCAATTACTACATAATAGAAAAGTTAAAGGAGGATTTATACCTGCTCTTCTCGGTATACTTGGCAGTACAGTTGCGCCATTTGTTTTAAAAACTGCATTACCTGCTTTGGCAACTGGAGCGCTTAGTGGATTAGCAAGTACTGGAGTCTCAAAGGCCTTTGGTACTGGAGGAGTGTTATATATAAAACGTGGCAATATGTCTTGTAAAGTAAAAGCCGTTGGTGATGGTTTATTTCTGTCTCCATGGTCGAAAGGTGCTTCTGTAACAGGATCTGGTTTATTTTTGAAATCAGGGTCGGGATTTGAAAGTATTGACTCAGAAGTAGGAAGAGGTTTACTATTAGGACCAAATTCACCTTTTAAAAACATTCCTATTCTTGGTATGTTATTATAAAAATTAAATCATAATCACAATATTAATATTTATGTTTACTAAACATAAATATTATGTTTGATTTTATGTTCGATTTTATGTTCGATTTTATGTTCGATTTTATGTTCGATTTTATGTTCGATTTTATGTTCAAATTTATGTTAAACTTTATTCATTCCTATTTTTAAAATGTCGTTCCTAAAGATATCAGATCCTAGAAAGCGTGACGCAATTGTTGAAGAATTTCTGAAAACGAAAGCAAATATTAAACACAATAATTTAAGTGAAAAATTGGGTGATATCAATTTGAGTCGAGAATTAAGTAAGCGCTACTCACCTATTGTTAATACTCAAACTGAAATTGTAAAAGAATTGCAAAGTATAAAAGAAAATGCTGAAGCTACGACAAATGCTTTACAAGCTCTGCCTGCTGCTATTCAGTTTTCTCAATATCCAGCGATTCAAGATGTCAATCCAGCAGTAGAGGATATTAGAACATTAGAATTAGGTAATTTGGCTACTAAGTATTTGAAAGAGTATGCTTCAAATAAGAAAAATACTGACACAACTTTTGGTATACAGTCTAAAGATGGAAGGTTTTATATAGGTGAAAGTCCAATAGAAATAACTGGGGATGATATTCAAGTCGGAGAAAAAATATATTCAGGTACCCCAGGTCTTTGGGAATTAGTAACAATGAAATCGCCAGACAAATCTAAGTATGATGACGCTGATCTTGATAACTATGCTGAAATACTAGACGACACTAATGCTATAAGACAAACTAATAACCCAAATAGACCTAAAGCATCAAGGTGTGATAAATACAGAAACATAATTAAACCGATATGGCAAAAGTTTGGACATGGTAAGGGTCTTCAAACAACAATTATTTTACCTAGTGATCCTAATACACTAGCAGAGATGTTAGAATTACGAATGGCTAGCTTTAGTGCAGGTAACACAGGAGTAAGGAATGAAATAATTAGCATTTGTGATGAATTGCTTCGTCAAGAAGTTATTGATAAAGATTATTATAAAAAAATTATGTTGCATTTATAAATGTTAATAGTGACGATACAAGAAACAGCACGTTGTCGGAGGGGCTGGAATTTTTGATAGTATTGCTAATTTTTTCAAGAGATTAATTACATCCAATGCCGCTAAACAAATAGCCCAAACAGCTCTTAGTGTAGGTAAAGAAGCTACAAAAGAAATTGGTAAAAAAGTTGTAGATGTAGAAAAAACTACAGCAATTGATGCTGGAAAACGACTAATTGATAAAGCTTCAGAAAAAATATTTACGTCTAAAAATCAGGAAAATATCACAAAATTGACTGGGCTAAAGACACAGCCAGAAGTAATTAAACAGAAAGCCAAAGATATATTAGATAGATTAATTAATCATGGAGCTACAAATATCAATAATATTTTATCCGGTTCTGGTACGGATGCAATTGCAATTCAAGACCTTGTACGAAAATTGAATGGTGCTGGAATGAAAATGATATAACCATTAGACAAAATAGACCTAAATATAACTCCACAACTCAACACTTTTAAAGTACTTGCTAATTCTATATCATTTTCTATGATATAGAATTATTGTACTGAATGTTGTAAATTTGCAGTACAATAAAGATATTACTGCATAACTTTAAAAATACGTTTCATTTCTACTGCAATTATAGCTCGTGCAGGGGAAGAAATACACTGTCTGGTCTAATATTTTTATATTTTCAATTTCTACTAGAATTACAGGACCTACAGTATGCTGTTTTTTCCATGAATCTGTATATTTACTTTTTCATTTCTACTACAATTATAAGGTGGTGAAGGGAATTTATGTACTTTTTTACTTTTTTCAAATTCTCCTGTAAATGTAGGTCATGAAGGGAATTTTTTTGTATTTTATAAATATTTTTATTTTTTAATTTTCTCCTATAATTATAAGTCGTTCAGTGCAAAAGTTTTGTATTTTTTCAAAAAATATATATTTTTATTTTTTAATTTTCTCCTATAATTATAAAACGTTCAGGGAAAAGTTGGTATCATGCTAGTGATTTACTTTTTTTCAAATTCTACTGTAATTATAGCTCGTGCAGTAAAGTATTTTTTAACTTTTTAAAAATTTTCAAAAATATATATTTTTTAATTTTTTAATTTTCTCCTATAATTATAAAACGTTCAGGGAATTTTTCCTGCATGCCGGTGAACTGTCATTTATATACTACTTATATATATATATATATATATATATATATATATATATATATATATATATATATATATATATATATATGGTATTTATAAGTTTTCAGATTCATAACAAACCAGTATAAAAATATAGATACAAAAGTCTCGGTCTTCCTCTAAATTTATTTACTTCAATTTTTCTTTCAACGTCATACAGACAAAAATAGCGCATGGGGTGACACATGACACAAGAGCAGCAGTAGAGTGTCTACTGCAAATTGGATGGGAAAATGTGAATGGACAAGACGAACGTGACATGCAAATCAAAGTGTCTAATGCTGGTAGTCAACACCGCCACACTAACGCCTCATTTAACTTAGACCGTAGTCTTTACGTTTTATTTTCCAGGGTTTGGTCTAACCTAAAGAGTAGATACTCCTCTAAACTAAATAGTAGCATACTCCTCTAACCCAAAGTGTAGAATATTCCTCTTAAAAAATAGTAAAATATTCATAAATACCTAACGGAAGAAGGTACACGATAAATGAAGGGGAAGAAGAAAGAAGCTACAAACGTAAACGAAGTTACAGACGGAAGCTACGACGCTGCGCTAAGAAGCTACGACGGTAGAAGCTACATTCTAGCTTTTGGTCTTCCTGCTAGAGTTAATTGTGCATATTTCATTTAATGAGGAAATTTCTAATTTTTTCTGTAATTTGGTTCTAGAAATCATATTATCCTTGCCACTACAATTTCCTTTGCGACTTTTTCGAATCACTTATAAAATAGCTAACGAAGCTAATCAATCACGCAGTAACCATTGCTATTTTAGAATTTAGGAACGTTTCATAACCATATTGAGTTCTACGCGTAGTTTGAGAGTATGAATCAATTCGCAGAGTTTAATTTACAATTTAAGCGAAGAGTCCTTTTTCTGGTTTACATAAGGAGAAGTTGATAATGAGGAAGTGAATTTTCAGTCTTCTATTCCAATTTACTTGTTCGATTCGCAATGCGACTTGAAGTGTTGAAGAAGTATGTATGAGCATTTGGACATTGAATGATTTCGGTGTACTAATTACAAGTACCAATATGTTGAATGATTTCGATGTACATTTTTGTATGTTAATATTGTAAATGGGATGCCTATAGAGCCGAAAGAAGACCTTCAATAAAGCTGAACCCTAAATATAAACCATAAATCAACATAAATACTAAATAAATCAACACAAATCCCATCCTTAAATTAACTATAATAAAAATCTTAGATGCCAGTCCCAATCTACCAAAACTTAGGCACCTTTCCCAATCTCTATAAGAATAAAAAAAGTGTCATTCACACTATGATAACCAAAAAACTACGGATGACCCTGAGTGAAGACTTGTTCTAGGACATAACAGTATGGACGTTGGGCCCACAGTGAATAACTAGTGACAAGAGTATCGACCGAACCCTAGGGACAGTCACGTGATGGTGTGAGGCAACTGTTAGAACGTTCGTTGGATTTTATACTCAATACGAGTTCGTCAATCCAAACTGATGCCTTCATGGAATTTAAGAATCGCTGTAACAGTGGTATCGGCTCTGTGATAAGGTTAAACGGATTTAGTAACAACACAGTTTAAAATCCCTGACGTGTCATCAATGGCGGCAGGATTTATACGAAGCTGAAACGGTGACTATGGTCACGTTCGATGATAGAGTGTAGGTGCGAATTCTCCCAAAGTCGTTTATACAAAGAGTATAAAATTTACTGAAATACACGGACACACTGGATTTCGGCAGCAAACACTAATCTATTTTAGAAAATGAATTTTCATTAATTCTGTAGAACTGAGCGGCTGGCTATTTGGATTGATGTTCGAAGACGGATCAGTAGATTCGTAATACAAATCCATATCCGTGCTCTGTCCGTCACTGACATACCATCAAACAGGAAACTGACGTAAAGTTTGACTTTATTTTTATACTAATGAAAACTAATTCTGTAAGCTAATTTTAAATCTGTGTTAATAATACATTGCTTATTCCAGTATAAGCTATTTTATGCAGCACTAAATTGAATGTATTCTTAAGCCGCGTGAAAATAGATGATGCCTTAAGGTGAAAGTTACAGAGCTTATAGAGCCTATCTCTCTTAGTCTCTTAGTGCACTGCCTACTGGCAGGTCCATGATGCATAACGCCTCCACTCTTCTCTGTCTTCCGACTTCCTCTTCATTTCCACATATGAGTGGGTCTTTGAATCATCTAACATACCTAATATCGGCCTGCCCCTGCCATTTTCCCTTCCATTCTACTTTCTATGACCTCTTTTAAGAGCTTAGAAATCTTAATTTAACGGTGGATTAGTGCCACAGAGATGTAGCTAAAGGGATTCGAATCGAGGGAATCCTCGTAGTCGTACTCGAGATATGTGCTGCGGTGTGTCCTTTCAGATTAAACTGAATCATCAAGGAATTGTATCGCATCCTACAATCCAAGAATCCGCGAAACTGGAATACGAATTTAGAGATTTAAGTCCCGCTCGTCATTCTGTGGAGATTTGTTGGACATTTTTCTGAATGACATTTTGAGAATCAATTTGCAATAAAAATTGTGTGTGGATAATGGATGTCGGTGCTTTCTCTGAAAATCCTTGAAACTGTAAAGTTTTACTTCAGTAGATTGACAGTTTGATCTCGATGTGTTTGACAAAGTAACATTCAGAAGATTGTTAGAAATTTAGGTTCGCGTTTATATGTAAGTAGTAACATAACATACATTTATATTATTTTACCACTAATAACTCACGCAATTATATTTTCTTTACATGTACTTTTGATTCCTGTTGAGAGTAATGTATATATATATATATATATATATATATATATATATATATATATATATATATAATGAAGAAAATAATGAAGATAATGGATAGGCTGAATGATACGGCCCTAAGATTTGCCATGGAGAATTATATAAAAAAGACCAAGGTTATGAGAGTGTCCAATAATAAAGGTGAAGTTATTATCAAAATAAATGATACGAAATTGGAACAGGTAAGGAGTTTCAAATATTTGGGTCATACTATAACCGATGATGGGAAATGTGAGACGGAAATATGCAGTAGGATTGCACAAGCAAAAGCGGCCTTTGGTAGTAGAAAAGAACTATTAACAAAAAGTCTAAAGAAAGACACAAAGATAAAGATAGTGAACACTTTGGTTTGGACCACGTCATTGTATGGATGTGAAACATGGACCTTAAGGAAGGAAAATATTAGGAAACTGGAGGCATTGGAAATGTGGATTTGGAGAAGAATGGAGAGGATTAGCTTGACTCAAAAGGTTACAAATGAGAAAGTCCTGGAGAGAGTTGGCACAGATAGACAGTTGATAAATGTATTAAGAAATAGGAAGAAGCGATGGATAGGACACATTCTAAGGGGGGAAGGTCTATTAAAAGAGGTTATAGAAGATAGAATGGCAGGGCAGGCCGAGATTAGGTATGTTAGATGATTTAAAGACCCACTCATATGTGGAAATGAAGAGGAAGGCGGAAGACAGAGAAGAGTGGAGGCGTTATGTACCATGGACCTGCCAGTAGGCAGTGCACTAAGAGAGATATATATCGGTAGTTTTCAGCTAGGTAGCTGGTCCACTGTACGTGTACATTTTCATAATCAAACTCTGCCCTCATGTTTCATCAACAAGATAATCCCGCTACAACGGCCATATATATGCCTTACTATAGGCCTTATGTAGCCCACAGATTAGTAGAATATTATGTCTGAGATAGATTCCCGTTGTATTCCTCAGTTTTTGCTTAGTCACATTCTACGACTCGACCACTTAACGCAATTAATCTGTATGTCCAAACAAAACATGGTTAATTTATTGTTAGCCATTTTGATATTCTTGTTTAATATTTTATCCACTGATAGTTTGTAACCAAGATTGTTCAATAATATCTCACGTTATTGAGTAAGTTTTATAAAAAAGTACTTGATGTCGCTATTTATTGCACGGTTTTTCTTCGTTTGTATCCACGTAAAGTATAATATCCTTAATGTTACGGAGTTTCTTAGACTTGTTTCTGCTTTTGTTAAGTTATTCAACTAATTTTACCTTAACTCTGCATTGTTAGAAGTATTCGTGGACTGTTGTTTTTTATCTGTTATTTTTTCTATCAAGATTCTCATCGAATATTACCATAAACAATCGTCCTTTGCTACTATGGTGGCAAATAGATTTGAGATTTATATTCTGTTTTATGCGGTAACCCAATTTTGCAGCAACATTTTTTAATTTTAACGTTAGTTTTTATGTAATTTGGGTTATGTCTAGGATTACTTACAAAATATGCGATGTAGCTAAATTAGACTGAATATAGTGCTTGTAGCATAAGTTAGGAGCTGGACTGTTATATCTGCTGATAGTTTCAGAATTACGTCGATACCAGCCGATTGAAGTTCAACAGGTGCAGGGTTCACATCCAGTGCTCCCCCGTCATTGACATGCTATTGAGTAGGAATTTGACGTTAAACCTGGCATTGACTATTATTATTAGTCTATTACTAATTGAAAGTTGACCTCTTTTTCTGACCTATTTGAGAGATAAGGATTCAATACATGAAAGTAGTCTACAACAGACGATGGCGCATCATACACTGCGATGAATTTCTAAACAACTATTTCCGCTATCAAATATGACCAAAAATTCTATTAACAGAAGGATCGCGTGGAGTAAATTAATTCTCGTGTGTAAATATTTGAAGAGACGAGAGATTTTGGCGTCAAAGTGGCAACGCTGAAGTAGAATGAGAGGGAGAGTTATTTTGACGTTACTTCAATTAAATAGTCAAATAGTCTGAATAGTAAATGGTCTGAATAGTCTGACAAAAATTTCGTTCATATAATAATACTGTGATATAATAGAGAAGTGAAATTCAGTTATTATCATCCTGTTGGAGTAGTAGTAGTAGTTAGTAAACTGTGATGCTCTTCTTTAACGCTGACTTGGTATGACTCCACTCCAATGACATCTGCTATTTTCTGATTTGATCGGCTGTCCTGTAATTTAACTTAAAATAACATTGCAGCTCTTTGAAATATATAAGGTCTCTTTAAGTAAAGCTAGCCTAAGCTGAAAAATCACTAATTACTTCCTGCAGTGACTTACTAATTTGAAAGTAGCCCTAATGCACCGTTGATGTTGACGTCGATGGTTTGCTTGATACACGTGTCGAAAGATCATCGGATAGAATCACAGTCGCTACGTTTCAGACGGCAAGACATTTACTCAGGAAAAGACAATAATAGTCATTTATAAATGATATGATCTAATGATAAAATAATAAGGACTAAATGAAATGATTTCATGATAACATAATTGGAAATGAAAACTGTCTATTATGCAGTGTCTCTGATAGCATTGATTTAAGATTGCTTCTTCTGTGTAGAACCTAAGTAGATCCTTCCTAAGGCATGTTGTTGATGTTGTTATTGTTGTTGTTGAGCCGTATTATGATTTATAGCTCTTTTTCATGTTGGCTTTCTGACAATAATTGTGCCGACAAAGACGGTTTCAAAGAGGTTTCGAGCTCCTAAGCTTATTACATTTCACCCAAGTGTGCTACCATCTTAACAATAATCCGGTGCAATACGTGTGTGAAACATCCAGAGAAAATGTGACTTTTTATGCTTTTGGTGATGGATTCCTTTTGGATGAGAATTTGGGAGTCCATAAATTGAGCACTGGGAGGTTTCGGGTCACGTGTCTCCAGTCGATATCTTAAAACTCATCGATCAATCAGAAGATCGATACCTCAATTTATCCTCCATTGAATCCATTCTTCGTTTACACTCATCCGTATC
The DNA here is from genome assembly GCA_905160935.1 of Enchytraeus crypticus. Taxonomy (NCBI): domain Eukaryota; kingdom Metazoa; phylum Annelida; class Clitellata; order Enchytraeida; family Enchytraeidae; genus Enchytraeus; species Enchytraeus crypticus. The sequence goes on from CAJHZI010000558.1 coordinate 987,240, forward strand.
CTCAACACATTGTTGGTGACATAACCACGTGATCCTAAAATCCTTATAATCTGCCGAGAACGTTAAGTGTAACGAATGGTCCTACGTGCCGCTTTGACCTACATTAATCATTTAGTTCGTATAATCACTATTCGTACTGACCTGGTGTGAGATTGAATCAACAATGTTAATCTTTATCTAAATCCTACTTTCCAAATCGTATTTAGAAATATATCTAATTCTGCTTCAACTCTGATGCATTTTTGTCACCACACGTTTTTATAATCATTTTCTATATTGGAACCATTTGATGAAGACGTAGAATTATATCCATCATAAAAAACTTCCTCCCTCTCTCTCCCTCTTTCTCTCTGTCTGCCTCTCTTTCTCTCTCTCTCTGGTGTTTTTCCATGTGACAGGTTCAATGTATATATTCCTATTCGCATTCTACTTTTCATCCTCCATAAGGAGCACTCCATCGATTAACAAGTTAATCTTTGCACCAAAGGCTATTCCTTGTCCATACCCTAATGCAACCGATTAGATTAATATGTTTCGATAGTGCTACGAGATATATATTGCTATATATTGCTTTTCAAATGTAATATCTAACATACGCACGTGTTTTAAAGGTCTTTAATTGTCGTAGTTTGAGTTTGTTGGATACGCGGATTGATATTACACTTAGCTCGTGAGCTTAATGACACGGTTTCGATTTTCAGTGGAATTTCTCTGACTAAAATAATATAAAACGAAAAATATAACAGCTAATCTTATTGCATAGTCTTGTTTCATTGGACGGTGAGAGAGAGAGAGAGAGAGAGTGAGATGTGCTTATTTAAGCATCAACACCAAATCACTGGCAAATGAAAATAGAAATAAACATTTAAAACAAATGAAATAAAATATGAAAAAAAAATTCCCAGAAACACACGGTATCAAACAGTCTGCAGAAACTAGAACAACGGCCGTCAGGGAAGATGATACACATCTTATCTAGCTGACCACCGTCTACAACTATATTTATGTCATGTATAATGCAAAATCAACTAAAATACACACTTTAGCTAAGTAAACAATTCTAGCTGGACAATTACACCAAAAAAACGAAAACTTTGAAATTTACAAACCGTCAAACAATATATATATTTGTAACGTTTAGTGAATTCAGCTAGGGATCTCGAACTGCGGATATCAGGAGGTATTTGGTTCCAAGAATATATATACTTATAGACATGAGATTTAAAAAATTCTGAAGTTGTTCTAGAACACAAATAATTGGTCTCAGAGAGCCTTGTATTATACACAAACGAGATCTGATTATCAATAAAAATACATTTCATGGATACTGACATAGCCAGATCGGGGAAATTAATACATTTAAAACAAGGTTACCGGTATGTAATTGGAATAACTGAAAAATTGGTAATACATTATAATTCATATAAAGTTGCTTAACATTATGTAAGTTGTGTTTATTCTGTAAAGTTCTTAGTAAACGGTTACATGCAACATGCAAGGGTTGAAGCAACTGTTTGGTTGTATTAGCATAAACTTCAATTCCATATTGTGTTCTTGATTGCACCAAAGAAAGGTAGAAATTTCTACGACAATTCATAGGAATAAAATCTCTACGATTGTATAACATACTATTAAAATTATTAATTGTACAGATTAATGATTTAATATGAGCACCAAAAGTCAAATTTTCATCTAATGTTAAGCCTAAAAATTTGGTAACATATGTTCTATTAATGCAGTTACTATCAAGGATACAGTTAAATTGTTCGTTCGAATAAGAGCTTCATCGTCTTTAGTGGGGTAGAATAATACATATGAAGACTTTGAGCAATTTACAGTTAGCTTGTTACAAGCTATATTCGCAGAGATAAACAAGTTATCAATAGACTTATGTTTAACAAACAAATTAGAATCGTCAGCATACAGTTTAATGGACCCAATGTACAGGCATTATGAATATCATTCATATAGATTATAAAAAGTAAAGATCCTAAAATGGAACCTTGAGGAACACCGATACTAAGAGATAACACACTAGATATGCTGTCACCAATTAATGTGTGTTGTTTTCTTCGAGATAAATAAGAGCTAAACCAATCATAGGCAGTACCACGTATTCCAAAATAAATGTAATTTATGGAGCAGAATGTTATGATCAACAGTATCAAAAGCTTTTGAGAGATCTAAAAATATACCAAGTGTCTTGTTTTTATGATTATGTTCAGTAGGTAAGAAATTAACACTAGCGAAAAGAGCATCAGTGGTAGAATGGATGGATCTAAAACCAAATTGATTTTCATTAAGGATTTTGAAATTATTTAGAAATGTAGTAATGCGTTTATGCATGATTTTCTCAAATATTTTACTTAAATTATTATGGAGGGAAATTGGTCTACAATTTTCCACTAAGTCATGTTTACCTTTTTTATAAACAGGGATAACCTTGGCTAATTTGAAATTCTCAGGAAAGTAGCCTAATTCAAACGATTTATTAATTATAAAGGTACGTGGGTTTACAATGTAATTAGCGGATAATTGTAAAATTTTACTGGATATAGAGTCATTGCCAGTAGAATAACTCTTATTCATGGAGTGAATGAAATTTAAGACTTCACTGTTGGAAGTTGGAGTTAGGAAAATAGAGTGTGGTAGAGCCCTGTTAAGCAAACTCTGATATGATACATCATTTCGTGGGTCGCTTCTGCTAGCCGTACACTATTTTGTATAAAATATTTATTAAATTCTTCCGCAATGTCCTTGTTATTTCTAATAACTCCAGCACCAGCATTTGTAGTTAGTGATCAATAGTCTGATTCTTATTTATACCACGGTAACTGGTAATATTATTGAAAGTTCTCCAAATGTTCTTAATTGAATTAAATCGTATATCTAATTTATTTCTATAATAACATTGACGGAAGTTTTTGATATCCTTATCAAGTATTTTTCGGTAATTCAGATAATTAGTTTTATCAAGAGGTAAGTTAGATTTCTTGAAAGTATGGCATAGATTGTTTTTTATTTTAATTCTAGACTTCAACTCTTTAGATATCCAGGGTTTATCCTTATATGTTTTACGAGAACACCGAATTAAAGGAAAGCTCAGTTCAGAGGCAGCAATTAAGGAATTCGTTAGATGAGTAATAGCATCATCAATATTAATTAAACTATCGATCGGTGTCCAGTCAGTTTTCGAGAGATGGTCATGAAAGTTGTTAATGTTGTGAGTGCTATATATTCTAATGAAAGGGCGATCACAGTAGTTAACTCTTTCACTTTTAGAAACCAGTAGTACAACATTGGCATAGTGATCAGTAATATCGCTTGTAACCGTTAGGGACTTTACACTGAATCCTTTAGTATAATCAAAACCGAAGCTCGCGAAGACATGGTCAATTGTGCTTCGCGAGTTATTAATACAATGCGTAGGAATTAACGAAAGCGGCATAAAGTTCAAATTGGACAGCTCATTGACATAGCGATCAATGAAATTTAACACACTAAATTTTAACAAATCAATATTTACATCACCACATATAAGACTCTTTTTTAAAGGTTTGCATATGGAAAGGTACTTGAAAAGTTTATCAATAAAGACAGTAGCAGATTGACTCGGATGTCTGTAAATTAAATATACTCTAATTTTACCATCTTAAGTAATATATCAGCGACCAAGAATTCAGTTGTATTATCAAAGATATTATTATTGTTGGATGAATCAATGATGTTAAAGGTGATAGAATTATGGATTAATACAGCCACACCCCCAGCTTTTTGTATAGTCGGGGGGCAATATACAAACCTATAATTAGGAAATACATCATCAAAAACTCGTAAATTAGTAGACCAAATTTCAGAAAGTAATATTACATCAAATTTATGTTTGTATAAATTTAAGAGATCTATGAGTTTCATATAATTTGCATTTAAACTTCTAATGTTAACATGAAATAACGATAGATTGCAATTTTTATATTTGTCGTTAATAGCATCATTAGAAGATTCTGGAGTGTAATAACCAATTTTGGCATAGGCTATGAAATCACTATTAATTAGATTATTAAGGGTAATAGGAGTATTAACAGACGCCACTGATAGAGATACAGAGAAATTACATTATGTCAAAAGGTTGATCGATTCGACATATAACGTACACAAATTAACACAAAGTAGATTAGATTGACTTAAGAGTTCTTCTGAATATATTGCCATTCTCTAACAGAACAGTTCTCAGGCCAGGTGCTCTCATCGAAGACGATATCTTTATAGTTTATGTCGCATGAGATGATTAAAGCAGCAGATTTGAATTCCTTACCATCCTTTGCTATTCCAGATAATTTCTTACAATAACAATCAGAGATTCCACTGCTCTTTAGGTATTCCTTAAGTTCGTCCACTTCCGTGTCTTTTTCTAGCCTGCTAGCAAAGATTGTAATTTTCTTTGCTACGGCTTTTATTTTACTGTCTGCACAGGAAATCCTTTTTCCAGTGATGGATGCTGGACGGTCAAGATAAATATCCAGCTACCTCTTGCTTTCCTAATATTAGTCGCACTTATTTTCATGAAGGTCACAAAGGCCTCAATACTAAACTCCTCACAATGAACACCCTACCTTCCCCTTCCGTCAACCACCATCTAAAGATCCTTTTCCTTATCACGTTATATTCCCCTCTTTCTCCCTCTCTCTCTCTCTCTTTCTTTCTTTCTCTCTGTCTCTCGATATATCTGCTTCGATCTAAATTCATCGATGACTTTCCTCCTTATTTTTTCTCTCTCTCTTTCTTTCTCACTTTCTGACTTATTTCGATTATCTTTCTGTTCTCACACTCGCTTCAACACTCGGGACGCCAGATGGAATTACCGGACAGTTCGGTTAGGACGCGTCTCCTGGTTTCACATTCCATCCATCAGAAGTCACTCGCTCCTCCTCCTCCTCTAATGATCTCCTCGTCTTTACGTCACGTAACTCCAGTGCGCCTCAGTAATTTGCTAACCCAGATAAAGCGCTTAGCGGGATGGTCTGGTAGGATAACGCACTACTTACATTGAGGATAGAAAACTAAGGCCATGTTTCAACTATTTCTTTTTATTTTTTCTGAATTTTTACTTCGTTGCTTGAACTGACTACCAATTGATATTACGGTAATTTTAAAGACATCCTCATAAATCGTGAATAACACTAACCTCTAAACTGCCTCTCACGTTAAAAGTGAGAAAAATAACAATATGCAATTAACGATTTGTGAAATAATCAAAATATACAAGTAGCATGTGAATGCAATTCTAATTATAGAGATATCTATCATTTAATTGACTATAATTTATCAGATATAATGTTCAAATTGTATATTTTATTTAGCCTTTTACCATCCTCTCCAATGAGAACCCCGCATATATTTAAATTGGTTCCATCTAAAAATTTATGCAGTCTAAGGAAATCAATTCGAGGATAGCTATATTTTGGATGATACCTATATGTAATTTGAGCAAAACCATAATTTTAACATTCACGATGCTTTTCTTTGACCTGTCATAGCATTTTATTTAAATGGTTCTACTTTTAAATGTTACCCTATCATCACGGTAACCTATTACCATTGTATCGGTTAAAAGAATTATCCGACGCAAGAGAAATTCGATATCTGTTCTTAACGCAAATTTCTGCTTCATAACATCGTGGAACCTGTAAAGAACTAAACTTTAACCTGAAGGCCGTCCTATTAGATGCATAGACGGGACCACCTACGTGTGTTAGTGTAGTTGACTGAAACAGCTGTAGATGTCTTTGAATTGGTGACAGGAGGCTGGATTACTTGTAAACTGATTAAGAATTCCCACGTGGACCTTGATTACTTAAATTCGAAACCAATTACGCCTACGTACGATCTGAAATTGTGCTAAGTCCGTTCTGTGAATGACCTCTGGTAGTACGTTAACGTTACTTGTTACGTTATGTTACGCTACTTTGCATTACCTGTTACGTTGCGTTACGTGTTACGTTACGTTTCGTGTTTCCTGTTACGTTACGTGTTACGTGTAACGTTGCGTGTTACGTTACGTTACGTATTATGTTACGTTACGTGTTACATTAATAATACGTGTCAGTACGAGATAGCTTTACCTTTGTATTAATTGGGTTATGTCAATGCTCATTCGAAGATGGGAATCGATAATACATTAAATATTTGTAGAAACGTATCCTTTTTGATATAGCTTCTTTTTTAATTTAATTTAATTAATTAAAGGTTATCTTATCTGAATAAATCTAAAGTAGGCTGTAAATAAAGTGAATATACAGTACATGTATTGAGTACGCCAGTCAATTGAGCATTGCGAAAAGAAAGTTATTCCATGCTATAGAAATATTCTGACAGATACAGATAAACTCAGTTCATTTCGGCGAGTGAGGCGGAAGACAATGCAGCACTGACTCAGGGACTGGCATTGTATTGTTCAATAGTGATTGCATGAGATTAAAACACTGAGATTTAAGAATTTCTTTATTGGGATTTCCGGCTACATTCGTGTGAAGTTGTGACGAGTTTTTCAATTAGTTTCTTCCATTAAAATAGAATGCTCAGCAGAGTGATGCTCTTCTGCAACCGCAATGGAAACGGAAGCTGCAAAGCAAAGGAATTTTGTTAAGAAAACCGAGTAAAAGAAGATATTTTCAGGATTTCAGTCATGTCCCTTGTTATTAGATGGCTGACTGGCAGAATGACTAGTGAATAGTTGATCTTTCTAATATATCTTTTAAAATTAAGGATTTTTATATTATATTTTCATTTCCATGTAGATCTTCTATATATATATATATATATATATAGATATATATAATAATATTATATATTATATATATATATATATAGAATAATATATATATATTAGGGTGGTCCTTAAAAATAAAATTTTTAATCTACTGTTCTCCAAGGTCCTATTTGGTTCCATTCCCTTCAAAAACATTACAAAAATAGTTTGAGGCAAAAATATTCAGGACTTGCTCAATGTCACCAAATTTTCATCCTCTATTCTACATGTAATTTTTCAACAAATATAAATAGCATTATGCATATTTAGGTCTTACAGCAGTTTACATATTTGTAGATCCACTGATCCAGATTAGAACACAATGATCTCTTCCTTAACAGATGCTTAGCACTGTCAATGATCTTGGGATTTTTTGCGGCCTTGAACTTTGGACGGAACACTCCACTGCGGGAGAGGAGAACAAGTTGGATGATCTTCCACAACTTGTAGAAGGAATTGTTTCTACTCCTCACATCTCGTAATGGAGTATTTGAAGTGCTGAATGAGGGCTGCACTACGTCCAGCTACGTCGCTGATAACTCTGAGAGATTTGCATATGGCTTGGCACCTCACATAATCTTCTTGATTAATCAACTCGCTTGGACCGACTTCCAGAATCTGATAGATCCAAGTTAAGTAACAGGCTAACAGTTTTCTTTTTTGTTACGAAATCATGAAGTCGATCCTGTTGTTGATGGTTTGGTAAAATAGAGTGATGCGTTTTAGTGGTTCATCGGAGCCTTCTTTATTCCTTAAGGCTGCTACCATTAAAAACCTTGAGCCTCTTGCCCTCCACTCGCACGTCAATGTCGAAGAAACATAATATTACTAACGTATAAGATAAATACCATAGATGACGTCCAATGGCTTTCAATACAGCCTCAGAGAAGACCTTCTGTGGAAATGAAGAGAGAGTGGAGAGAGAGACAACAGAGAAATACTCTATTGGTCCTACGCGCAATGACAGCTGATGAATTTTGACCCAAGAGCGGACATAGATGAAGGTAGCAAATAGTCAAACATTCTTCAAATATTCCCATTGCTATAAGGTAATGATCCGCATGATCAACTGGACCGCAGATCTAGGGGTATGCACTTTTAAACCGCCACATCTCCAGCGAGTAAACCGCTCTCGCAATCCAGCTGGCTCGATGAAGCGTTCCCAGGTAACAGAAATGTACGCTGTGTGAAGGAGTGGATCATAGGATGGTTGTGACTAGTTCCAGTAGTTACTGTAATCAATAGGCCTACGTGTTGGCACTCCTCCTGCTGTGCTATTACTAAATGTATGATGTCGTACTTCCACGGACCCACTGTCATTGCTATGTTCTCGTCATCTGTGAAAAGCTGAATGCAGCTTTATTATTTTGAGACCAATATTCACTAAAATGCATGAAACTTTCCATTTTTGGAGATTTTGAAATGTCATTGATGCGGAACATTTATTTCAACATTATTTCAGTAATATGATGCTGATAGGAAATGTCCAACAGTGGACTTTCAACGCCCGAGTTCAGTTTCCTGTCGGACGAAAACTCCTCCTTACACCCCAGTATTAGAGACAGTTGTATCAACACATAACCCTCATATTTGGTCACATAACCCTCATTCAGCCATAGTATCTATAAGTGTCAACAGCCTGAGTAAATTTTTTATAATAATAATGATAATAGTAATATTATTTCATTTATACTGAAACTGGCAAAAAAGTTAAGCTAAACAAATGCAGAATATAATGCAAATCTTAAAGTCAGTTGGGCAAGTTCTAAATTTTGTCTGATTTAGTTTACTTTTTAATTTTTATTGCTTTTGGGCCAAGTGAAACCAAATGACGGGTTGGAGAAAGTTTAAGAATATTTTTTTTAAATCACCGTTATAGATGGGACCACCCAAATACACACACACACACACACACACACACACACATATATATATATATATATATATATATATATATATATTTATATATATATATATATTATAATGAAATTTAGAAGTCTTTAGTGTTGAAACTATTTTTCATATTTTACTCTCTCCCTCTCTCTCTCTCTCGCTCTTATGTGATCTTATTTTAAATTAAATATCAGGTTTTCTATTTTTCTGTTAATTCGACTGTAACGGGGAATGCTGTCTCCCTTTCTCTCTCTCTCTCTCTCTTTCTCTCTCTCTTTCTCTCTAAATATTTCATGGAATTTTCTTATTTTAAAAGTTCTATATGAAGTATAATGTATTTTCAGTGGTTTCTTCTCTTTTCATAACACATTTAATTCGACTTATTATTAATATCATTATATATATATATATATATATTATTTATATTATCAGTGTTACAAATTAAACTGATATATAGAATACTTCAGAATACCAATGAATTTAGTGACTATACGGCGGTGATGCCGATGTTGGTGTAACGTCAAGGTCAGATGCCCGAATGGCTTCTCTTCAAGAAGATAATAATTACTGCATGAAGTACTACCGCATGATAGCCCATCCTTTCTGTTCCAACACATCTGAATTCATCTTTTGTTTCAACGTTCTCCCAACCACTCACGACCACCGTGTTGAACCATGTCACCGAAGTATAAGCAATCCGTATAATAAGTTTCTGTCGTTTGGGATGATACTGTTACTTCAATGATGTGGCAGTAGGCTGACAATATATCCACTTTAAAGCGCGATGAAATTAATATTCTGTTTAGAGTAAGAACTTTGATGTCTCTTTTCAAGAATAAAATGCCATTGACGGCAATGTTTCACCTGTGTAGGTGGTTACATTGCCATAGCCTTTTATCATAAATAAATTAAAGGTTCTTAATTTATTATCATTTTGTCACGGAAGGGTCATGAAACAGGTGACAGTTGACGCTAACGCAGCAGGGATTTTATTGGGAAGGAGAAGCAAGAATATCGATGAACTAACCTGAGTTTCTGCTAGTTAAAGTAATCTAGAAAACGCTTTATGTACATGTTTATGGAGTGCTACATATATCAGTTACCCAGTTGGTTTCATGTAGAGATTAATTTAGTTCGCAAGAATCGGCTAAGAAGGATTACACTAGGATTTTTCCATTGGATCATTTTTCCAATCTCTTTCCCAAACTAAAGGGCTATGCTGTTTGGAAACTAGACTTCTCAAAATGCGCTCTGTGGCTTAAGAATTGCGAAATAGATCACTACGATTTTTTATCGGCTTCATAGTTTCCTGTCAACTAAAATAATTCTCTCTTCGCGTAGAAAAGGAATATAATCAATTAATAAGCCATAGTTAATGAATTGATAACCCATAGTTAATGAATTGATAAACCATAGTTAATAAATTGATAATCCGTAGTTAATCATGTCAGGTGTGTGTTTTATCTCAACAGGCTAGCCACACCCGAAGCAGACGCTAAATCCTTAAATGCACTAATTCAATGGATTTTGCATCTGACCTCGTAATTAAACTACACTAATCTAAAGATCCCGACCTTATACGGATTAACTGACAGACTACGGTATTTAATATTTAATTATTTTAATTTAAAATAAGCACCAATTAAATATGGGTACATACAGTTCAAGAAAATAAAGAAATATCCGAATGTTTTATATCAACGAAAATTAATTAAATTTAAATAAAATGTCCTTGTAATTTATACGATCCTATGCGTAGAACTAAAATCATATACCATTTCAAACAACGAAAATACGATCCGTTGCTCTGCTCGATTAATGCATCAAAACACAAATTCCACTATAAAAATATCAACTAATTACTGGCTCAGTAACTGCGTTAGTATAACTTTAATACTACTACGGAAACTCTTCCACTGATCAACTACTGATCAATCTCAAATTTGGATGTCAACTAATGATCATCCACTAGTGTTCTGCAACAGTCTACACTACTTCTTTCCTTCCTTCTAACCCTTTTCCAAATCCAAAAAAATCACGTGGTCTCTAATCTACTCATTCCCTCCGTGACCTTCATCTTCCTCTTTTCTAAACAAACTCCCTTAGCTCCGCCCATTCTAGTGACGTCAAGCCAAGCATAGGTTTAAATAACCTCTAAACTTCTTTATAATAAAAATACTAAAATCAGTCAAAATAATATTACATAACTTTCCATATATATGGATAATAAAAAATCTTACTATACAAAATGTCCGGGAATTATGCCCTGATATAATTACCTGACAAATCAATTGATAAGACACAACTATACCAACTGCTCCCAGTCCGATCTACTTTAGATCGATCTTAATACAAGCCACAGGTAAATATTACGCTGTGATGAAGCATCGGATCGAGTATATCGACCCACACGCAATCATACAATATACACACAGCGAGGATGACGACTGGCGAACAAAGTACACATATTATCCATCTTTACGATTCTAATCAACTTCCTCGCTCCCTTTCCTCTCTCTCTCTCTCTCTCTCTCTCTCTCTCGTTCTCTCTCTCATTCTCGTTCTCTCTCTCTCTCTCTCTCTCTCTCTCTCTCTCTCTCTCTCTATATATATATATATATATACATATATATATATATATATACATATACATATATATATATATATATATATACATGTATATATATATATATATATATATATATTTCTCTTGCTATTTATCTTTTAGTGAATTTTAAAGTTTTACTCTCTTTTCACAATCACACACTTTGAAGAGAGCTCCATGGACCAGCAAGTTGATCACATCAACTACAGCTACATTTTGACAAAATATTAATGAAGCCCTCAGTTTTAGATCAAGTAGGCAATAATCTAATAAATGGGTCTTAAACAAGCATCTGTTCTTTCTGACCCAGTGTGCCGTTATGTTTTGTTATATGTATTGGATTTTTGCCAACACTTTCAAGTTTTTGTACTTTGGTTTGAGTCAATGGATGATTAGGTAAGTATCCAGCTATGAATATGTGGTTTAATGTTGCTTTAATGCGATATCCATTTTCCTTCAGTAAATAACGACTTTTAAATTGGATAAACTCTCTCGCTCTCTCTCTCTATCTCTCTCTCTCTTTCTGTCTGTCTTAGTGCACTGTCTACTGGGCAGGTCCATGGTATATAGCGCCTCAACTCTTTTCTGTCTTCCGTTTTCCTCTCCATATACATGTATACATGCGAATTTATCTCTAAATCATCTAACATTATTAGTCTAGGTCTGCTTCTGCCTCTATTTCCTTCCATTCTACCTTTTGTGACCTCCTTTAGTATACTTCATGTATCTACCCTTTGAATGTGCCCTATCCAATTCTTCTTTTTAATTCTTATGGCATTTATCAACCGACTATCTGTAATCTAAATGTAACTTTAATATAACTTAATATAAACCTTAATATATTTTTTTGGGTCCAGCTAATCTTTTCCAATCTTTTCCAGTAGACTAGAGGCGCTTGAAGTGGGGATATGGATCCACACTTCAAGCGCCTCTAATCTACTGATATCTTCCTTCACGCTATTACATGGATGTCAAACATGGACAATAAGTCCATGTTTGACATCCATGTAATAGCGTAGTACTTATCAAAGGTCTCACTCCCCTATCTTTATCTTTGTGGTTGTCCTTACAATTTTTAAAAGAGTTTTTTCCTATTTACTACTAAGATATTATAGCATAATAATTTTCTGATATAAAATGCATATAAACCATAACGACAAACTTTATAAACTCTATAATGATAAATTTATATAGCCTAAAATTTAATGATCACAATACACAAGGCATAGCACAAATATAGCACCAAACACAATGTATAGCGCGAGTATAGCATCAAACATAAGGCATAGCACAAGTATAGCTCCATACACAATGTTAGGAATAGCTTCCATTTCACAGGAAGTAATGGAGAGGGCTTTTCTGAAACAGAATTCTAAGAAAATTCTTGTAATTTACAGTAAAAATAATAATTTAGCGGCTATTCAAGTGGTCAGTACTCAATAATGGGCATCTTATTTTGATAGCGTCGGACTATCAAGATTAGATCAAGTGCCTTCTTGCTTAATGAAGGAGACAAACAGCCTCAACTTTTCGAACTCGCTTTATACCACTCTGAAAATATATTAATTGTTGGATACAAATAGCACCTGATTGGAGTGAGGATGTAAGTGATTGTTTATATTTGATAATGTAAGAAAAATGTTAATTGTTAACTCATTTATCGATGGAGTTATTTTGTGAAGCTCGAATGCATAATGTGTGTAGAAATGTATACCTAAGACCTGCAACCGTAAGAAAACTCACTCTTTTATACACTCTTTTTCTCTCTGTCTCTCGCTATCTCTATTTCCTTTTCTTTGCTTTTCTGCTCTAGTGTATGATTGCCATTGACAACTTCATAGACTAAATATTTTACACTATGGCATCATGTAGTAGGCCCATTAAAGTTGCCCTTACCAGTTTTCATTTCGGATTTTTATTTACAAAATATAGCTTCTCAGGGAGTTCTCCATTAATTTCTTAAATCACTTCTAAATCTGCTTTCCACTACCATCAAATTCGATTAGAATGTTAATTCTATTAAATTATGGAATAATTTCTAACCAGTATGCAATGCCTAAATGCGGAATAATATAAAGCAATACTTATATCACTTTGAAGCTTCTATTGAGTCCTTCGTACTTTGATATTTGTCAGTAATTTTTACTTTTCCAATCTCAGCACTCTGCAGAATTCATCGATGCTTGCGTTTCCGCAGCGTCCGTGAAATAGGTGAGTCTTCATTGACGTCTGATTGGGGTATGGATGTAGGGAACAAACATACAGAATCTGATAAAAGATTGCAATGATAAATATAGTCGACATTTAAGTCGGTCAATATTACGACAAGTAGAGAGTGCTAGACGGGTTTTTGTCTTTTTAGCTCCTGGTGCTTTTCTAGCCGAATGGAATTAATAAATGAAGTGTTAGCCAAAGAAAACGTAAGAGGAATTTTGCTTATAAAATCAATCACATATACTGTTATTAATTTTATGCGCCTATACAATGTGTATGTACAGATGTACAGTAATATTATTACACATGTGTAATTATATATATATATATATATATATATATATATATATATATATATAGTTTATATATATACATGTGTATATACATTTCTAGAAAGTCTTTGGAAATTTATGCGAAATTGAAAAAGTTTAAAGACTTTCGCAAGAGTGATATAGCAATTTCTGAAGAGCTCTATACCATCCGAGATCTTCAAATCTCAATTGATTGCTGATAAATATTTTGAATTGTGTTCTTCTTCGGTTTAAATTAATTTGATTAAATCTGTGCATGTGATACAATGCACGTGTTGAAGTCAGGTTACCCAATCCACTTGAGAACTTTTGAATTCCATGGAGCTCTGAGATTAGGCGGCTTTACAATGAAAAGATGAATGAAAGTAGTGACTCAAAAATTTGCATCTAGTCATTACTCTCGCTCAACAAAGTTCAAAAAATAAATTTTAAAGAATCTATCGGCTACTCTTTCAAAACTTTACGAAAAGCTGTTGTTGATAAATGCGAGAGCTGCTTTATTATTTATTCATTGGACTACTTCCTGACTTAAAAGTTTTGAATCATAACTTTAACTGTTTTTGCATCATTCTATAACTGCTTTTTAAAAAGCTCAAGGAAAACTTTCGCACGTTTTTGTTATGAGGTTTTTTGACTCTATGTTCATGGAAGTCAATTGTTAGATTTTAAAAATGTAAATGAATAAACTTTACAACCTGCTGTTATCTATATTTTGTTAATTATTCTAACATTTCCACAAGATTTTTTAAGTTTATCAAAAATTTCGTAAGTCTCGCAACACTAGCATACCTGAGTTTCTATTACACAATTTGTGAGATATGGTTTCAAGTAGTCGTTAAGTTTGAAGTCGAATTTCTGATAACGTGATAAATGAGGATCTGCAACCGATACAACCGCTCTGTTCATGATGGTATATTAAATAAATGAATCATTTCATTACTCACATGATTTTAGATGATATTAGTTGAGAATTTTTATTAATATTAACTGGCCAAAACATATTCATATATACTTATCTATAAATAATATAATCCGTCGACATTTATAATATAATGTACAGTCTCTCTCTCTTAGTGAACTGCCTACTGGTAGGTCCATTGCATATAGCGCCACTACTTTTCTCTGTCTTCCGCCTTCCTCTGCACGTCCACATCCGAGTGTATCTTTTAATCATCTAACCCTTCCTAACCTCGGCATGCCTCTGCCTCTTTTTCCTTCCATTTTGCCCTCTATGATCTCTTGTAGTAGACTTTCCTCCCTTATAGTATGTCCTATCCAACTCTTATTCATATTTCGCATAGAATTTATCAACTGAGAGAGAGATATGTGTTTATTTCAGCATCAACACCAAAATACTGACAAATACAAATGGAAATAAACATTTAAAAATAAAATAAAATAAAAATTTCCAGAAACACACGGTATCAAACAGACTGTAGAAACAAGAACAACGGCCGTCAGGGAAGATGATACACATCTTATCTAGCTGACCACCGTCTACAACTATATTAATGTCATGTATAATGCAAAATCAACTAAAATACGCACTTTAGCTAAGTAAACAATTCTAGCTGGACAATTACACCAAAAAAACGAAAACTTTGAAAGTTACAAACCATCAAACAATATATATATTTGTAACGTTTAGTGAATTCAGCTAGGGATCTCGAACTGCGGATATCAGGAGGTATTTGGTTCCAAGAATTTATATACTTATAGACATAAGATTTAAAAAATTCTGAAGTTGTTCTAGAACACAAATAATTGGTCTCGGAGAGTCTTGTATTATACACAAATGAGATCTGATTAGCAATAAAAATACATTTCATGGATACTGACATAGTCAGATCGGGGAAATTGATACATTTAAAAACAAGTTTACCAGTATGTAGTTGGAATAACTGAAAAATTGGTAATACATTATAATTCATATAAAGTTGCTTAACATTATGAAACTTATGTTTATTCTGTAACGTTCTTAGAATACGGTTACATGCAACATGTAAGTGTTGAAGCAACTGTTTGGTTGTATTGGCATAAACTTCAATGCCATATTGTGTCTTTGATTGCACCAATGAAAGGTATAAGTTTATACGACAATTCACAGGAATAAAATCTCTACGATTGTATAACATACTATTAAAATTATTAATTTTACAGATTAATGATTTAATATAATCACCAAAAGTCAAATTTTCATCTAATGTTAAGCCTAAAAATTTAGTAACATATGTTCTATTAATGCAGTTATTATCAAGGGATACAGTTAAATTGATAGTTTGAACAAGAGCTTCATCGTCTTTAGTGGGGTAGAACAATACATATGAAGACTTTGAGCAATTTACAGTTAGCTTGTTACTTATAAAGCATTTACTTATTTCAGAGCAAGCTAGATTCGCAGAGATAAACAATTCATCAATAGACTTATGTTTAACTGTCTATCTGATGCATAGTAGTATCTGACATTAAGAAGACTTTTAGATTACGAACATAATAATAAGCGAAAAAATTGAAACTTCAACTCTTAAGTAATTGAATGTTGTGCTGTAAGTGTAATTTGATATGTTGTTTCTCTGCTGTAACATTCTGCGGTTGTCAGATTAAAGTGAAATAAACGATTATTATTATTATTATTATTATTATTATTATTATTTACTACAATGCTTTTGATTGCTGTTTCCATGAAGACGCAGATAGATATATGGAATCTATTTTACACAAAATGAACTCGATCGATACTATTTGCAGCTGACGTAAGAATGTCGCAATTTCAAAGGCTTTTTGATTGCTAAATGAAAATTCAACGAGATGTGGCACGTACATACTGCGACTGTTGATACGTGATGTGAAAATATCACATAATCTACATCTCCGTCCCAATATCATGTTCTACTACTTCCACTTTCCGTTGTAGGTTGAAAACAAATCTCTTCCCACCATAGATTTTTTTTATCTTGCCTGACTGTTTTTTGATCACCGGACCGGCACCGTTTAGGATCTTTTTCTTTCTCTTCAGCACAGGTTTTTTCAGATGGTTTGGAGTGAATCAGTTTGTAGTGACATGTGATGGGGGATGTCCTTGACATCATCCTTGTATGAGGAAACGGACGTTAAACCTTTACTATTATTGTTATTATTATCACTTACATACACTTTACACATACAGTAGTAGCACATACACACGAATAAAGGAGCACAGACTGTCATATATACATGAACAAAGGAGCACACAGAAGCACAGACACAAAGAAACCACTGTTAATCGGTGCAAATTATTCCTCGTAAAGTTTACCACTTACACGTAAGTCTGATAGCTTTAATTAAGTTACTAATTCTAATTTCAGCCATGCAAAAATGACCAACGTAGAAATAACTAAATTTTTTTCTTCCATCGTGGACGCGTAAATTAAGGTAGGTCTTTTTTAAAGATCTTATAATTATATATGTATTTAAAGCCATAAACATGAAAATATTCACATTAGGCTAAAAATATAACAATTGTAAACATAGTTTAATATATTTGATAAAGTGAAATTAATCATTGTAAATCATTAGATTTATGCCTAATATTAGTAAAAAGATAACATTAGACCTAACGATCGCTAATATTTTGTAATAGTTACATGTATAAATTAAGCTGACTTAGTAAATTTTAACAAACCTTATTATAGCGAAACCCTGCCTTTGTATATGCATTCTGAAAACTGATTGCACGCAACATTGGTAGAATTAGATTTTTGTCACGTAAATCATAGAATTGAAGGATTGCGAATCAACCAGTAAATTATTACTATTAAGAACATTCTATGTTTTCATCATACAACGAAACATCTGAGTTTCTATTATGTCACGTTGTGTAAATAAACGAGATTCTGGACAACGAAAGAGATTTTACAAAGTGAAGAATGTGGTGTCGCGAGAGGAAGTTTGCTCTTTTCAAGTGCACAGAAGATATCCCGCCGGATGAGCAAACAATGGCAGGTCCACTATGACGGATGTTCTGGACTTTTATGTCCAGCCATTTTCCAGCTCTTCCCTATTTCGGAGTACAGAAAAAACCGATGTCTTCTCCGTCTCATTTAAAAATCTGTCTTTCCAGTAGTTGTCAGATGACTTGTTTATGGCTACCAGATGTTTAGTATTCTGTACAATTGATATATATATATATATATATATATATATATATATATATATATATATATATAATTTATATATATATATATATATATATATATATATATATATTGAGAGAGAGAGATGTTTTATTTTTACAAAATTTCACAGAGTATTCACATCAATGAAGGTGTGACAAAAAATTTAATAAGCGTTATCAGAATCTAAGTAGCAACTGCAATACTTCCTGCAAGTGCAAACATATGTGCACAAAAAATTGAATAAAAACTAGGCCATCAAGGAGGACGCAGACGTCCTATCTAGTTGTACATCCAGTTTTAATTCTAGTATAGTGTTCCGTAAAAGACTGAGAGAGCCTAAATTGTTACAAATTATTATACACAAACATTGTTATAGCTAGACAAAATTTAAATTAATATACATTAAGTTTGCTAAATTATCATAAACGTACAAGTGTTTGGTTAGAATTGCCAGTTATTTAGTAACTAATGTTTGTATTTACAAGAGAATGTAGGAAGAGAGCTAATGTTTCTAATAGAAGTTGGAATTTCGTTCCAGTTTGTGCAAGCATCATTGACATTTGATCTATAAAAAGTGGCAGAAGACTTTTTATAAAGATAGCTGGATCCGTATAGTCTTGTGGGGTAGTTAGCATGATTGAGATAAAAGATGTTTTGCCAATACTGTGGATGAGGATGATCTGTTGTATAGACACTTATGAACAAGTTTCGTTGAACAAAATGTATGTAAAATGAATTGGCAGAATATTGCAAGAAGTGCATAGCTTTTTGACACCACTAAAGCGGTGCTTTATAGAAATTTAATCAAACATTTAATCAAACATCAGAACTTTAATGAAACAAGACTTTTTTTATAACGCTAAGTTCTTCCAATAGATCAAACCATCAATACTTGCATGATGAAGACCTACTTTCTTGAATCTAAATGCAATCTAAGACTTCTACTTTTGTTTTTAACGTAATTTAATTTTAAAATGTAAGCATAATACACAATAAGAAAATGTAGCACGCACGTATTTTAGTAAAAAGTAATGAAGTGATGATTATGACCAGAACTTACAAGAATCACACACACTCTCTCTCTCTCTCTCTCTCTCTCTCTCTCTCTCTCTCTCTCTCTCTCTCTCTCTTTTCACTTTCCATAGTACTAGTGTTCTGCCGCATGGAGAGAGAGAGAGAGAGAACTATGTTCATTTTTTTCGATACACTCAAAATATACAGTGACATACACAAACAAGGCCGTCAAAGAGGTCATAAGTAACCTATCTAGTTGACCACCCCTCAATCATACAATTTGAAAAATAACTAGGCAAACGAAATAAACCTGAAATACAAGTAAAAGAAATTCTAGTTACTAAAGTTTGAAATAATAACAACAGGAATTTTAAAAGAGAATATTGCTTCTGCCGATAAATCTGAGCTACAGAGAATCACTACAGAGAAACACAGAAAACTAAACACAAAAACAGAGTAGCAATTAATTAGTTCAAAATTGAAACTTAAGAAAAATTCTACAAATAATTAAACAACATAGCCCAGTATACGATTTCAACGAACGAACTATTCAAAATAATCAATGTTGAAACGCACTCGACGAATCCCAAGATATTGTATTATTACAGATTAATTTAAAGCTTATGACAATGAAACTTATTATAACAATGAACTAAAGTAGCTCTTTAATTTGGATACAAACGATTTTACCGAGTGAGTATTACGTATCACTGTAGGGATTTTGTTCCATTAAAAAAACAATGATAAATATAGGATTTAATGGACGTAACAGATTTAAAGAAGTTTTACCATAATGGAAGGTCCAAGGCATATATTCTTTTTCAAAGTCTACTTTTACTCTTCATATTAATCACCCCATAGTGCAACAATTTAATCCCTTCTCCAAAGATTATGCCTTAACCACACTTTAAGTAGCTTAGGAACATAATTATTGCTGCTGAGATCGTTTTACGCTGCCTTCATTTGTTTTATGACTTCAGTTGTCTCCTCTTACGACACGTGCAGCTGCAGCATTCTAAAAACAAATAACTAAAGCAATATATTTTCAGAAGACAGCATCGCAATGATTTATTTCAAATTTTTAGGATACAGCTTTTATGAATATGTGAATTTTGATCTCTGAATTGTAAGTTATGTAACTTTCAAATTTTCATATTATTTAGCTTGATGTGTTTGTAAAGTAAAATACACCTAATATTTAAGTTGATGTATATGTAATGTAGAATACAGTTTTCTGAGAGAGTTTGAATTTTCTCGTCGTTTCTTTCCTTTCGAAAAAAATCCTAATCCGGGCAATCTACATGGTTTAAACTAGTAAAAATATTTGTACGAATAAAAATTATATATATACTCCTAGTGATAGGCCTAATTAGCCTATAAAAATCTACAGCGTATTGGTATACTGTTAAGACAATTGAAAATAGCAAACATTTTCGTAACGTCTAGTTGAGAGTTAACAAGTCACTAAATTTCCGAATTCTTGACCATTTTAGGAATATATTAAAATCAAACAGCATTGAAATAATAAACTCTACTGAAGCCGTAATTTATATGTTATCAAGACAAAATACGTATTAAAGAAGACTGGGATATCTATTTCATTAATACAATTAAAGCATGCTTTATCAATGCGATTCAAACCTTCAGGGGTTTGCTTTCTATATGCTGTTTTCCATCATCTGTAAAGTAGATAAATTAGAGAATAAATATGATAAAGATATTAATAATAGACTCTACTTTGTAAAGTTTTTCATTAAGATTTCTTTATCATCAGCCGTATAAATAAAATTTCTAATACATATAGATTATATTAATGCTTTGCCTTTATCTTTAAAATGCAATATGCACACATTGCACAGGTATGAAGTAGTATGGTTGATAGTAGAAAGTAATTTTAAAAAATATAAAAATACGTAGTCATTTAAAACTATTATGAAATTCGATTTTAAAAGAAAATTAAATAAATATTTTTTCAGGAGGAGGAGAGAGGTAGGTTATCATGGACTCTCTAATTTAGGTACTTTATTCCAGATCTAGTCCGTGATGAAAAGATGTAAGAGAAAGGCGCAATTGGCATTCTAAAAGTTTGCATGTACATGTAGAATTGTACATGCACTCCATAATTTCGACAATTCGTTCATTGAACCAAAATGCTGTCCCATGCGGATTATGGCTTATGATAATGAGTATTATTATTTATTATTGTTATTATATTATTATTAATATTTATTATATCTATCTCTTGCTTAATTATTATTGAAGATGACGTCTCTTATTAATTATTATTGAAGATGACGTCTCTTATTAATTATTACAATACTTAATTAAACGTTACTATCTAAATTATTATTATTATTATTATTAGGATAATGATTATTATTATTATGTTCATTATTAGTATGACTATTATGAATATGATTGTGCTTGTGATTATTATTTTGGCTTAGAGTGTACTGAACTGCCGAAGTCATTGCTCCATAGCATTGAACAATGAATCTGCTTAGGCTACCTGGAGATTTATTCTAAGCTTTTCAGACGTTTTAATATAAATATTGTAGCGTAAAGTTACATGGAACAATTGCCTGCTTAAATAAAAATTGAAACTGGAGTACTGAATTTTATATCTATTAAAGCAAGGTTCACATGGCAATCTTTACTCTGATATTCCTGAGTATTGAAATGAAAAATTATGTTAATCAATGAGTGCAATTGTTTTATAATTATGAATATTGATAGTAAGCTTTTAAAAGTAAACTAGAAATTTAATTTTTTCTTTGAAAATTAAATGCTACATAAAACCTGAAATAAATGCATAGTAGTTAAAAAAGGAAGAGACAGTCATTTTCTTCAATATTTGTTTGCTTCGTAATATTTGTAACGCGCTTCGTCTTATACTCTTCGTGTTCATGAGTAGGCTACTCTGTATCACGAAGGTTACTTTCGTTGAATATGCTTCCATTAACTTTGTTTTATTGTGTACTTCTATATGTATGAGCTATCATATTTTGGTTAAATAATCTATTTTGTAGTTTAATTATTGTTTTGTGCTGTGTTTGATTTTCATTGTATGTGTTTCATGCTGCCAGGAATTTGGTGAATAAAAATTATGTAACGGATGTAGGCCTAAATATATATATACACAGTATATATATTCAGTAAATATATATATATACAGTATATATATATATACTGTATATATATTTACACACACACAAACATATATATACATATATATATATATATATTTATATATATACTGTATATATGGCGTCCCTGACATCCTTGGATTACGAAACGGACGTTAAACCTTTATTATTATTATTAAATATATAGACTAATCTCCGCATAAGGCGAACAATGTTTCTCTTAGGTCTAACTAGTGCTCTGCCAAAATGACAATCTCATTCTTTTAATATTTACATGTCTTAGCAGAAGATTAAGGGAACTTAACCGGAGAATTCAAAACCCTGAAAAGGCAGTTAGGATCGCTGCAACCCTAAGTATTTTATGCAGTAGGCCTACTAATCGTAGTTTAAATCTTTGACGACATTAAGGTATCTAAACAGTGTGTTTCAACATGCTGCTTTTGTGCTGAGAACGTTGACTTTCGTGTCAGTGTGGCACGAAATGAAATGGCTATCAATTACTGAGATAATTTGATTTCTTCGTCCGTCATTTAAAACACTTAGAAGATCCCTGTTGACTATGATACCAGGGTGCCTGAAATAAAAAAGTAATGAAAACCGCAGTCAGTTGCAATATATTAAATAACATAACAGTTACTAACAGTTAAATAATAGATACAGATGACGGCAGCGATCTATACCACAATATGAAAATGCAAAAATGTTAAGGTTTGCTTTATTTTGAGTAAATTATTAGATATACTAATTCTATTTCTAGGAATAATTTGAATCGTTCTGAGAAATATTTGAGAAACATAAACCAGAGAAAGATTGAACAGAAATGTATGGAAACAAAATAATAAAGTACGTAAATGAAATAATTAAAACTTTAAAAAACGAAAATAATTTTCAATTTTTTTATTATTATTTAAATTTCTCGTGTTGAACACCTTTTGATATTTTATCTTTCAAAAGTTTAGGCACTTGAAGTTTAAGCATAGAATAACAAAAATTGAAGTTTGGAAGCAATAAATGAGATTGCTAACAAAAAATAAACAAATCAAAACATAAAAGTGATTATTTGCTAATTTGAGAAAGTGTAAATGCTAGCCCAATAGCTCGAGGTCAGTCCACGTTTATGCTTAGAAACAGTAAAACGAAATCGTTGATGACTCCCATTCGTAACGTTTCTAACGACTTAATTTAAAGTATTAAAAATTTTATGACCTTTCTGTGGTGAAATAATAATATTAGAACTTCCAATTACGGCTGTATAACTTAATATAGTAACAACATATATGTTTGAGCTAGGGCTACAGGGTCTATAGTTCAAAGAAAAAAATAGGCCGACTGGAAGTCCTCGTTAGATTAAACTAGTTCAATAATGATTAATAAGTACTTTTTGTTATAGATTTAGTAATACAATTCCATTTAAAGTTGGAGGGAATACATTTATATCTAGGTGTAACCATTTCTGACAAATTCATTAAAAGAAATTTAGCACATTCTAAATGTGCAATCTATTTAGGTCACTAGTAATCACCGCTCAGTAAAAGGAATAGTTTTAATTAATGATATTTTATTTTAAAGAAGCCTTTAACGTAATATGTGTTTAAATATGGCAAGATGTTTTGCATACATAAAATTTCCACTAATAAATTCGACATAAATTAAAAAAATGACATTTGAGTTCATTCAACAATTTTTACTACAACTAAGGGCTTTAACCTTTATTAATACTCCGATGACGAAATATCGTAAGACAAGGAAAGAATTTCAAAGTAAAAATCCAAATCCAAACACTTGTTTTCAATGAGCACACAAAGCAGGCGTTATATAGCCAATTATGCCAGCAATAACTTGAAGTCCTGCAGTCTGACAAAGTAACGGAAGCGATAAAGCAAATAAGCAGACGCTAAAAACTAGCAACAGACGGTAATAAATGATTAGGCGGGAAGCAATATGGGTACTAGAGATTATCTATAAAGTTGTGGCATAATATTTGCACGATGGACGATAAAGATGATAAAAGTCTCAGAGCAATGCTCTCCAGTTTATAACCAGTATTGAGAATAAAATATGAAATAAGGAACCCATGGTTAAAACTCTCTCCAATTTAGTTTGGTATTGGTTTCACGAAAATATTTACCCGCAACTGGCGTATGTGTACGTATATGTATTATTATATATAGCTCGGCTATGTTATTCAACTCAATGAATGTGGTACCCGTAACGCGATGAACACGATGCGCGATATGATATACTGAAGTTGGTCGTATCCAACGGTAGGCCCTTTGTAAACAAGAGTGCAATAAAGCAATTGCAATTTTATTAAAATTCTCCTGGAAATCATAGGTTGATTTTATTAAATCACTATTTATTTATTGTAATTATTATTACTTTAGTTATTTATTATATTTCTTATAAGCGCAACCATTTGAACACAGGTCTCCTGCAACATAGCCGTACAATTTCTGTTCTCTCACAACATTCTTGCGCCTCTTCCACATCCCCTCATTACTTCTAGATCTACATAGTTTCTTTTAGTTCTCTGAACGGCTCGTTCACTACGAACAATTACGTTTCTTATTGCTCTAAATTTTATCTATGGAACAAAACCATCAGACATTTAATGTCGACGTTAAGCAAATTTGTTCTCGGGGCGGGCCTGCAACTGTTGCAGACTTCTAATAACCTACAAAGTTGTCGGTCATTCTGCTAATCTGGAGTGAATCAACATTAGAAGCGTCATAATGGCTGATGCATCTGGATGTAGATGGCCTAATAATGTTTAACCTCTTCCTTGAATATTTATATTTAAACGTTTGAAATAATAAAGAGGCATATTTAGCTTTGAGAATACATATTTATCTTTGGAGGTGTTAAATAACTACTGCAGCGGAGCTTTAGATAGAAGAGTTTCTGCGGAGTGATGCAGTGATTTGAGAAAATAATAATTAAAAGTAGTAGTAGCAGTAGCAGTAACAGTAGTAACAGCAGCAGTAACAGTAGTAGCAGCAGCAGCAGCAGTAGCAGTAGTAGTAGTAGTAGTAGTATTTTATATTTCTATTATTATTATAGTGTTATTACTTTATTATTATGTGAGAAAAAGTGCTTCTGGATTTTTAGTTTTGAAGAGGACGTCTAGATAACTTTATAACGACGATATTTCTTTCAATTGGACCAATAATATAATCTTTCTTCGCTTCGCGAATAGGGTATCTGCATAAATGATTGTAAAGTGTGTTTAACATTATTTGTCGATTTTCATCCAAATTATATTTTCAAATTTTAATGAGTAAACGTATCTCTGATATCTCTGGATTTATTTTCTGTTTTAGCAGTTTCGTCACGCCCTTGATGCTAGACTGAATATTAGATAAGGTTTATTATCATCATCATCATCATCTTTCCTTTAATAATCCCAGTTTAACTAGGGTCTGAATACAAATGGACCTTCTCCACTTCTCTCTTTCTCACGCCATTTCAAAATCTTTTTCATTTGAAGATTAGATAAGATTAAAAATTGAAAATAACAAATTATTTTTAATACATGATTCAGATGAGTTCTAGCACCAATAAGATTTTTATGATTCGAAGATATATCTATTCTGTAGTTCGTCAGGAAAATTTTTCATAATAGTAACATATTCCTTTAAATCATTACACTATGAAAACCGCAGTCAGTTGCAATATATTAAATAACATAGCAGTTACTAACAGTTAAATAATGGATACAGATGACGGCAGCGATCTATACCACAATATGAAAAAATACAAAAATGTTAATTTTCAAACCAGCCAGATGAAAATCTTATTTCAGTCCATTACTGACGTTTTAATTTGCGCAACAAATTTTATATGGTGGCAACCGGCAAAGTGTTTTATACGGACCTAGATTTAATATCGCATCATTTCAGTACAAGTATGTTTTACGTTGAAATGGAGGACCTATTTTGACTCTATTGTTGACCCGTCAGAGAGTCGCATATAATTTTTGCAAGTGGACGAATAGTTATTGTGAAGAATAAAAAGAGAAGCGATGCTTATATTTATTTATTTATTTATATTTCGTCAGAAGTAGTTATGTCGTATTAAATAACTTTGAATGATTAATATTTTCAGTATCGTCTTAATTTTATATGAGATTCAATCATTCAATCCAGATAGAGATAAACACACCCTGGAGGTAGCATGTTTGTCTCATAAGTCAGAGACTTCGTGTTCAAAATGTCAAACCGTCTCTAGAAATAAATTTTAAATAGAAATATACCTAAAAATTTACCCTTACATTTCTATTTAGTTCTAGTAATAAATTTAATTAGAGTAATAAATTCAGTTTTTGTAATTTATTTTAGTTAATCATCTGTATCAACAAATGCAATGAATCAGCAAAGATACGGTTGGTATGAGTGTCGATGTTCATCAACCTAACGCACTGTAAACGAAGCTATAATGTTTAACGTCTGTTTCCTCTAACACCTGGAATACTGACCGAGACGATTCAGTTGAGATTCCGATCAATTATTTTTTGCTTATCACGCAATTTTTGCTATCCAATCCGGCATTCAATTCAGGTTATCTTTTCTAATATTGATAAATCGTGCGAGATACAATGTTCAAAAATAATGGTTGCTTCTAAATGGTCCCAGATATTCTCACACTGGAGAGTCAGATGCCTTAAACGTGTTTAATTTCGTCAACAGTAAGTTGCTGTGATGCCATGTCGCAATTAATAAAGCCTGAAATAATTGCTATTAAAATTTCAAGTTTCATTTTCCAGTTTACAAACTATCTTCAGTTGACGGGAAAAGGAAACTACGAGAGAGACAATCTATCAGTAACTAAACAAACTAGGTCTTGCCTTTGACAATCAAAACGATGCCTAAGGAAGTAATTATTATTTTCATCAATTTAAATTTACCTTCATTAAATTTAAATTACGCCTAATTTAAATTTCTATTAATTTAAGTAGAGAGCTTTTATCAAATTCCTTGCTATGCCAAATTAGAGTTTTAGAATCATTTTACTTCCTACACTCAATTATATAACTTCTATCATTTTACTTCATGTACCCAGGTAGAGGATTAAAATCATTTAACTTTCTAAAAAGCTAATATTAACGTCACTTTCCTAACTTGAAAGCGATATCAGTGACGGGCGAGCCCAGGATTTGAACTCTGCACATACTGATCCGCGGTCGAATATCTTAACGACATCGCCACTGGTTCAGGCCATGAGAATTCCTATCCTTAAACTTGCATACTATCAGTTTACCTCCACACTATCATTTTATTTTGTATGCCAAATTCGATGACTACTGTCGTTCTACTAACTGTGTCTTATTAGATAACTAATATAGTTTTAATTCTTATGTCTTATTAGATAACTAATATAGTTTTAATTCTTATGTCTTATTAGATAACTAATATAGTTTTAATTCTTATGTCTTATTAGATAACTAATATAGTTTTAATTCTTATGTCTAATTAGATAACTAATATAGTTTTAATTCCTAAGCCTAGTTCGAGAACTAATATAATTTTACTCCAAATGCCTTATAAAGAACTAATATAGTTTTACTCAAAATGCCTTATAAAGAACTAATATAATTTTACTTTTTATGCTCAATTACAGAACTACTATCTAGTCTAAAGGCCAGACGAGCGACCCTAGGCCGATTGGATGTAGACATTAGTAGACTGATAAAAGAAAGCTTTCCTTTTCATTTTTTGATAATGAATCAAAGACAAGTACTATAGCACTGGATCTAGCCTTTCCTTCACCTGGTCTTTGTGAAGAGATTAAATTATTAATACATGGGTTGTTCTCATTGCGAAACATGAAGCTAGAATGAGGATAAGGAATATGTAGATTGGTCGTGCCATTTGCAGAACACTAGAAAATGAAGTAGAATGAAAATGAGAGAGAAAAAAAATCAATTGAAGTTAAAGCTATTTTTGCGCGCTGCAGGTTTAATGTTCCCAGGCCAAGTATAGCGGTTGCTTCATAGTATAAACAATCAAAATACTCTTAGAAACTGAGGCTGTCTTTCCCAAAAACATTTACTTTGAAATTTCAATATGCAAAATATTTGAGATCGATATTTGAGTAGCATTCTAAACGAGATTGCAACTGAGAGAGAAATATAGAGAGATAGAGATAGAGACAGAGAAAGAAAAGAAGAACAATAAGATATAATATGTGTGAGAGGATAGAGATAACGAAGGATACAAATGCTTCTCTGACAGAGAAGTAATAATATGATAAATGGTGAAGTCCTGGAGAGAGTTGGTACAGATAGAGTTGATAAATGTATTAAGAAATAGGAAGAAGAGTTAGATAGGCCATATTTTAAGGAGGGAAAGTCTATTCAAACAGTTCATAGAAGGCAAAATGAAATGAAGAAGAGGCAGAGGCGTAGATGATTTAAAGACCCAGTCATTGTGGACATGAAGAGCTGAAGAGGAAAGGGAAGACAGAGAAAGTGGAGGCTTTATATATCGTGGACCTGCCAGTAGGCAATGCACTAAGAGAGAGAGAGAGAGAGAGAGATAAATGTTGTACCTTGATGACATTAATTACAAGAGTCTAAATGGTTTCAACAATGATTGACTTCTGTGAGATATACATAATGACGTCATTGAACTAGTTTAGGATCAGTAATGATAACACAGATGTTGATATCAGTAATAACGATATCAGTATAGATACCACAGATGTTAGTCATATTACGCGTATTTCGTTGGTTGTCAAATTTACAAACGATTAGCAAACGCATTATGTCTCAGAACATTTCATGCAAGTTACACTTAATTCCGTGAAATGGTCATGCAAATTTTAGACTTCTTTCTTTGGAAAAGAAAAAGCTAAATCTTAAACCTTAAAAGTTAAATCTTTTTCACATTATATACAAAACGGACTTTAAGGAAGGAAGATATTAGGAAACTATAGGTATTGGAAATGTGGATTTGGAGAATAATGGAGAGGGTTAGCTGGACTCAAAAGATTACAAATGAGGAAGTTCTGGAGAGAGTTGGTACAGATGGACAGTTGCTAAATGTATTAAGAAATAGGAAGAAGAGTTGGATGAGACACATTCTAATGTGGAAAGTCTATTAAAAGAGGTCAGAGAAGGTAGAATGAAAGGAAAAAGGGGCAGAGTCAGACTGATATTACGTACATGGATGTTCCTACTGGTTCAGTGTTTTACAATTTTCTTCTTACTTGCTATTCGTATTAAACACAGACCAATGAAACAACAACTTTCAATGCATATCTAGGATAGACTACGATCGTACAGTTATGTCATCACGTAGTTTTTTCGTTGTAAGTATTCAAGCCTGATGTTATTATTATTAGATTGAACGGGATTGGAAATTAATATCCTGTCGGTAATCGCTTAATCCTAAACTTTCATTGTATCTACGAAACTCTGATCCACCTTCTTTGTGCCACGAATTTATATCCTACATACAAAGTAATTGCGCCTGTGAAAGGCCGGACTTAAAGTTTGAACCCTAAAATCAATTTCCTTACTCAGAAATTTGTTGACATGGGCTAATCGGATGAGAATTTTATTGAATAAAATAGATTAAATTTAATATACCGTAGCCTCTAGCGAGCCTTCTCTAATTTGTAATTATATTCAGCTTCTACTATTATATGCACAATTATAGATGTCACTTTATTATTATTATTATTATTATTTTATATATTGATTATTATAATTAGAGTGGTTAGTATCAGTTAACTCTGTATTTGTACTGTAGTCATGAAAATCAATTACGCAGTATAAGATTAGTAGGGTCTATAGGGCATATAAAGTGTATATGCATGCATGCTTTTTGTTTCCCCAACTATCAATAATAGAAAGATTCGGTGGTTGAAAGTTTAGCAAGCTTAGATTTAGGCCCCTAGTTGTAAAATTGCATTGAGAGACATAGCCTATAGAGAATGCTCTTCTGCTCACAAATTTTAATCAGATCTGCTCTCTCGTGTTCTGTAAAGTGGAAGGTCCCAGGTACATATTCCTACTCAAACTATGTTTTAACGGTTCATACAGGTCACTGCATCGATTAGCAAGTTAATACCTCCACAAAGGGCTATAGGCCTACCATATGGCTATACTACCTTAATACAATCTATAATATGGATATAAATATGGCTTCTCAGGTGGCTTCCTCTTTTTTTCCTCAATTCGAATTTATACCACACGTGTATTTTACAGTTGATCTTCGGTGTCCCGGACACAACAAGGGTAACGCAGTACTGGGGTATCAGAATAGAAAATAGCACGGGCTTGTATAAAAAGCTGATCTGAGAGTATTTCTAGGACAAGCCACACTGGATTGCTGTAAGACGCTCTTGGGACTAATTCGACCTTGGATAGTACAATCAAAGTCAACAGTGTACAGTGCGAATAGGTAATCGCATCTAGAATCACTTCGAAACGTTGCCTAATTCATTCACACGACGAGTTGAAGAGTAATCTGAGAGCTTTGAGCAAATAATCAACAAAATGAGGAGATTCCATCCACCGCGATTCATTATTTCAAAACCTGTCGAGTCTCATATAGAGATCAGGCTGTTCCTGTCTCTCTATGCGTTACGTTGTTACTGTAAATACATTGGCGTCAAGTTGCAGTGGAAACAGACGCATACGGTAGAAGATTCACACTAGTCTATGGATGAGATTTGAAGATGTAAATTGGCATTTAAATTTTTTAGTTCTTATTTTCAGCTTTTTTACGCAAAACATGCAGCTATTCATCATGTCGTAGCGTTGGGTTTAGACATATCTGCTTATAACAGTGCAGACTAAAACTTTTGTTTTTAAAAGTTAACCTACATCATCTGTCATCGAACGCGTAACTTATAGTGACATTCTG
The DNA here is from genome assembly GCA_905160935.1 of Enchytraeus crypticus. NCBI lineage: Eukaryota > Metazoa > Annelida > Clitellata > Enchytraeida > Enchytraeidae > Enchytraeus > Enchytraeus crypticus. Next base: position 1,018,255 of record CAJHZI010000558.1, read on the forward strand.
AAAATATGTCCTACGTCAACGGAGATATTGCCAAGCAAGGTCAATTTGTAAACGTTAAATAGGCAAATTAAAATTTAATTTACAGATCAATTTAAATTGACCTCTATACTTCATTTGTTCGTTTGACATGCCAGTTAAAAAGTCAGCATCTAAAATTTCTGATTACAAATCGAATGACAGATATTAATCAGATAAATTAACTTGAAATGCAGCAGATAATATTTCAAAATCAGTTCACTTCAATTAGGCATACTATGCATATAGATGTAGATCTAAAGTAGTATTAAAATCTAAACGTCACTAGATATTTTTAAATAGCATGAAATTTAAATTTATTTAGTCTGCAATATTTAAGAAATCTTTTCTCGTTCCTAAAAAACGATGAAAGGAAACGTAGAGTGACATAGAAACATTACCTAAATTTTAGCTGCAGTTTTTGTTAAACAAAAGAAGTTTATCTAGTTAAAGTGGAGTGATATTTAATCATCTTAGTTAAGTTAGACATAAATACCTAAGACAACTTTTGCTTTGCTTAACTAAACTTGACAACTTGTAAGCCTTAGTAATAGTACGCAAAACAGTAATACCGCTAAAATGAAAAAAAATCATCTTTAAATTCTAATGCTTACTTTGGGTGGCATTCTAGAAACAATCCATGGACAGCACTGGTTTTGTGTAGTCTTCTATATAAATGTATAGTAGCACAAAGGTCGAGTATATACATACGTATCATTATGCATAGGATATTTATCATATTTATCACCGGCTTATTTCGTGCATGTTGCTTCTTTGCTACTATGATTACCATTCAGTAGAAGGAAATACATAATAATACTAATATGCAAAGATTTGCTATTCTTTGTGTTATCCAGTTTGTATGAAAACTCCGAGTATTAAACGATATTTAGTCATCTAAAAAGGTAACATACATAACAAAATGCTTCTTTAAGGCCGATTTCCTCCTCCATCGTTCTAAGTTATTCAAATTTGTTTAACTTTAATTTGTTTCATTTATACAAATATAGACCATTATGGAGTGCTTGCGAAAAAGTTATCATTTTCGCATTAGAAATAAAGTTTAAAGTTTTCATAACAATAAACATTAAGAGAAGATCTTATTCGATATGAGTCATTCGTGGCTTTTCCCTTCAGTAGTTTTTCTCGAAAATTATAAACCTACGCTATCAATTTAGCCACTGAGAACGTATATTCTACATGAAGTGGCAAACGCATGGTCACAATTTAGCAAACTCTTTGATCAAATTCTGATGTTGGTCTAGTTGTTCATCAGCGTCTCTCATATAAGTGTTATCCTATCTTGATACCAATTGTCCTACTTGTTTATCACACATATCACAAAGCACTGCAACGTTCATTATATTTATTATGTTGGTATTTTGCTTGTCTGTTACAGACTTTCAAATTTCCTGCTATCATTGAGAGACTTTCGTCATTCATTGACTGGGAAGTGGAGTCACAACAATCCTGCAGCTAAACGCTCGAGGGGTCATATAACAATAGTGCCGTTGTAAAGATCTTATTCTTCAAGAATATCGTCATTCGCTAAAGGTTTCGCCATTTGAATGCTCTTCAGTAAAGTTTCTGCAGGCAAAATAGAAATCACTGTCCATTTACCGACAGCGAATTACTCTCTACGTGACTGCAGTAAACAACTTTAGTCCGAACAACTTTTAGTATTAAATATTGTACAAACAACTGCTGTCTGAAAAGTCTGGAGAGTTTACTGAAAATATTCAACAGGCCTAAACTATTCAATAAATATGTTAGCTAGTTCGTTATTAGTAAAAAAGATGGTAAACTTTTCAATCAATTGATCCGTTGCAAAGGCATGTAAGAAATATAAGGAAAAAATTCAGGACTGTTTATATCACTTGCATAAATTCAACCAGCTTCAAATGGCTCATGAAATCCATGAAAATGAACTGTATAAAATGTAAAGTTATCATGAAATCTGAGTCTCGATAACTGAAAACAAACACACTCAATCACGTAACGAGTCACAGACTGTACAATACCAGGATGATGGAACAACTCCTGGTGGACGAAGACCTGATGATGTTGGAATGCCTGTCTGGATTACGTCATTTCAACGTCACAATGACGTCACTACTACCCTATAATCTGTTAAACGTATCGGATTTCGACGTGTCGTCTGCTCAACTGAATGACATATCGGAATCGGCGGCTCAGCCGCTATCAAGCGCCCACGACGTGATTAGGACTTACCTCGTTCCGACAATATGCGGGTTTGGACTGATAGGCAACGCTCTGAACCTCGTAGTTCTGGCCTGTGACAGGGTGAGGCTGGCCTGTGACTCGCAAGAAAGAACGGTACACGTGTGGCTGAAGGCACTATCAGTGTCAGACTTTCTACTCTGCGCATCGCTACTACCGCACGGGCTACTGACGGGCAACTCTATAGCCTACAGATCTCTCAGCTTTCAGCTCATCTACAGGACTTACTCTGACGCCTTCATTAACTACTTTATTCTCGTTAGTACTTGGTTAACAGTAACCATGGCCAGCAGTCGATATATAGCCATATGCCATCCGTTCAAAGCCAGACAGCTGAGGAGTAAGAAAGGCACTAAATTTTCCGTCGCAATCGTTTTCTGTATTTGTCTAGCTTTCAGCCTGCCTAGGTTTTTTATACACAGAATAGATAAGGTTTCGTGCAGCGGGGACGAGTCTGACGAAGGCCCTACTCTTTATGCGCTCAGTTTCGTATATCTAAACAGTGATACAAGTCGGATGGCCCACACTGCCTACATGTGGATATATTTCACTCTGGGCGTGTTTCTGCCACTAATGGCTCTGGCTTTCTGTAACATTCGTCTGGTGATGGCCCTGCGGCATTCCATGAGCATCCGGCTAAGATTCGGCGTCTCGGCGTCCCACGTGGCGGCGAATCAACGCATCACGACCACACTGGTCACTATCGCCGCCATGTATATATTCCTCGTTGTGCCCGGGGAGGTGGTGTCCTTCCTCGTCCAGCAGGTCTCCACGGGTAGCATCCCCGCTCAGTCCCACTGGACCCTTCTCGTCGTCGGCGAGGTCACCAACGTCATGCAGAACATCAACTTCTCGTCCAACTTCATCCTCTACTCGATACTCAACGTTCATTTTCGAAGAGTTCTCGGTAACGCTTTATGTCGCAGTTGCCGGGGCTGTAAGTCTAACAGTACCAGTGCTGGCGGCCCTTGCGTGCAGGGTAATGTTGAGAGGCGGAGGCCGCCGTCGCAGTTAAGGGGAGTGGAGCCTAAGGTTCAAGGAACGAGGGTACCGAGTCCCAGCCCTAGAGCCAATAGCGCCCATTCGAGTAGTAGCAGTAGAAATACGAGAAGACTCGCGGAGAACAGGCATTGCACGCCTGTGTCGGACAATCTGGCGATGGAAATGTGCGCCAGAAAAGTTTCCTCGACTTACACTCCAGTCTAGTCGTCAAGTCCAATGTTACTGTTGCCAATTTGTTTAGCCTTATTTTAGATTTTGTTCATATTTCTGCTTGATACTGAGCTTTTAGCAAAATGTTCAATCTAGTCAAAAGAATTACTTTCTCGGTTCAAACGTTACACTGTCCTGGTAAAGAAAGCAAATAAATGTTAGGTAAAATCTAACAGACAGTTTACAATGCCTACGTTCGTTTTATTTTATTCATATTACCCGTGTTGTGTCTGAGTTACTGAAGAATAGACCCACCATGGACTGAAAGTTTTGTGAAAGACGACAAAGCAGTATCTTATTTACTTGATATACTGTACACATTTAATAGGGAAGGATCGATGTACAACAAACTTACCCAGGAGTATTGTATCATGAAGAATTATGTAACACGACTGCTCCGTATATGAAAACCTTAGAGTAAAATATCGATCGAATATGATTGGTATTGGCTTTAAATATGGCCTACATTGTGAGGCTTTGAGACCTAATAAATAGTTGATTTAATCCCATATCCGGTAACTGAAATTTAAAGATTTAAACACATGTTTTCACACAGCTATGCACTACGTACATTATCAATATACGCACTATAATTAAGTCCCTGGCATTGCTTTATGGCGAGGAAATGTATGTTATATTTTTACTGACTGATTGATACATTAACCATAAATTACTCATTGACATTATGGAGCTCAATTCGTCTGGTAAACGAACTACCAACAGTTTTTGATATACTTTACACTGCAATGAACAACGGGCCACTGGACACTAACATACAATCAGTCCAGTTTCTACACCCAACCACATAGAGTTCTCTACGCTGCTGGTGTGCTATGATGATACTGAACTACTAATCATAGCGAAGCCTGTGGATTCGTTTAAACAACCTTCTATCAGACAATAAATAATTAACAATATAAAAGGCGTTTAGATTTAGAAAAATAAAGTTAAATTTTAGTCTACTGTATTTGGCTTCAATGGAAGGTCATATTCAGAGTCGTAATGCGGTTGAGGGAAGCAGGGATAGGCTAAACCATCGGACCCAATCGCTTTATCAATAATATCTAATTTTGATAGGATACATTTAAACGAAATCATAAAATAAATTGAATATTCAGAATCATTAATGAACGTCAATAATAAATACCCGGTTCATATTGTTTATTGATTGAGCCAAATAATTATAATCAGACATAATAGAGAATAACTTAACAATTCATACTTAGCAGTACATACAAATCTGACAAACAAATGCGTACAACAAGCATATGTGCACACTATTAGAGGAACAACAGTAGCGTACAACAAGCATACGTGTACACTAGTAAGGAATAATTATGAGATAATCAATCAGCGCGTAGAGGACGTGCACACTTGTGTACATTCATACATCCAATCAGTAGCAAGCCTACAGCAAGAGCACACCAGTGAAAACAGCCAATCGTCAAGCAGCACTTGACACTGGTTGACCATATCTTATGGATTTAAATATGCTGAAGAAGTGTTGCTTACATTCTCACGTGACTGGCATACTGAGTCATTCCTCTAAAAATAGACTACCGGTCGACACAATTAGAGCAATGATCTGACATAAATAGCAGACAAACTATAAACCATATGAACTATGCAGAATACAAGATTATACAAACATCCAGTCATAAAGAAAATGTTTAGCACAATAAGGAACACACGAAATCGGAACGTCCTCATTATTACTAAGATATTTGTAGGCCTACATCTCTCGGAAGTAGACACAGACGAATTCTGAAGAAAGAGATAATAAAGGTCATTATAACATTTAATTGAATACCTACAAAGAACATAAATAAAAAATCATGAACATAACATGAACAAAAGTCGTACTATTTAACATATTCTTATAATTTCTAATCATTTTTATACGTCTTCACACAGACCTATAACAAATTTCTTAACAGCAAAAGACTGGGCAGCACAAGAATACACACTAAGTAACGCACACATGATAAACGTCTCTATGTACAACGTATGTGATCATTGGGTAGTGCTTAACTGTAAAGGTACATTTTCGATCTTCAGTAAATCATAAAATAAATTGAAAATCAATGCCTTTAAAAGAACGTGCATGCCGTTATAAAATTACGCATAAATATAAATGAATACAGAAACATATACATGTCATTGAACAGAGCATCCACGTGCGTGTCAATATTAAAATAAGGCATTTTTACATGTATATGTTAGTAAGTTAAGGCAATATAGACCGTGGCGTATTTTAAATTTACAATGTTACCTCAAACCTTGAAAATTAGACTTCTTAAATATAAGTAATTTTTTTATTTCAAACTATGAGAACATAATTATTTATAGGAGCAATCATACAGTAAGCAAAATAAGTGACTAATTAAAGATAGCTTGAAAATATTGACATTCTTCTGTCAAATTTTAATAAATGTTACAAAATTAAACGTTTTAATAAATTAAATAGATTAGAAGCCATACTAAATCTACTCCAGGTAGTTTCTTATTGGCTCCTCTTCTACAGAAATTCTACAATTCCACTTCTAATTTTAACTTTAACATAAACTTTAGTAATATCGATCAAGATAACTTAGTCTACTTTCCCTATTGGAGCATAGAAACTAGACGTGTTTTAAATACTTAGCATGTTCAACATTGAAATCATATCAATCATGTCAATAATTCAAATTCAGTACTCTCCTCGTCACTGATTGGCTATTAGAGCAGGAAAGTGACGTTAAACCTGGGTTCTAGCTGTAGCCAAGGATATATACTTAAAATAAATCGAGTCTAATTAGATAATTTAATACAAGTAGGTTCACTTGAGCACAAAGTATACACATTTTGTAAACATACACGAGAAACAATTATCTTGAATCTACTTGAATGCATTAATTATAGTAATTGTACACAAAATTTAAATAAACTACGATTGTGGTGGTAATATTAGCAAATTATATAAGACAAATAGTAAACAGAATTAGAATACCTACAGTCAGAGGTATTCAACATTCTAACAAACCTAACCTTTATCATCATTCAATTCTTAGAAGTGCAACGAATTAACAAGAATTTCTTCAGCATTCCATTATTATTAATGACACCAACAGGCAGCTTCATTACATCATTTCACTCACTAAGCAGCGACTGTTGTGTGAAATTGACAAACAAACTTATAAGCCTGGCAGTCAAACAATGAGACCAGAATAAATACACGTAGAGAGGGTCTGCCTGATGAAAAAAGGGAGGAAGGCAAAGAATGAAAAGAGTATACGCAAAGTGACAGAGTTAAGAATCTTAAGACTACAACAAAGCGGAGTGCAAACAACAAGACAGAATCGACAGTTTTCATCGCAACCCTGGATCAGGACTCGTAACTATCGACTCTTTTCGCTTTTATAATTACGTTAGTAATATGTAATAATGAAATTTTAATATAAAATTTACATTCAATAACAAAATATGGTACAGGTATGGCATATTTACAAAACACTTAGTTTAGACAGATGCAACATCTGCATGATACATGTTCAGTAAGAATTGCAGACATTCAGTTTATTTGCGAGATTATAAAATATACAACACTACATGTATGTATAAGTTACAGCAATACCGGCAAGGACAACTAATGTCTTAAGTTAAGCAATACTGTCGCATAGCGGTTTCACATCAACACCTCTACTGTATATTTTAACACACCACCAGCAGAATTCAACTGAAACATGTACAACTAAAGAATATGCATAACATCATAGCAACACACTTGTATCTCTTGTATAATTTAACTGAAGCTTATACAACTACAGAATGTGTACTTGTATAGTTTAATTGAAGCTTATACAACTGCAGAATGTGTACAACAACATAGCAACATACCTGCAAAATCATAAATAATTTAACTGACAAATCCTAAACGATAAGCAAAATATGAAATAAACATACAACCAAAATTCAATGCTTCATAATCTTGAACCAGTGTCACATATATTTAGCATACTACAGTACATACAAAACATATCTGCTATAGCAGCACAACATGTCAAGATCTACAACCACAATGCATACAAAGATAAATTGCAAGCAAATAGACATTTCATACATTTAATATTCATCAGAATTCACCAAACAACATTTCACTTGCACAATCAGTTAATGGTACCAGGGTAAAAGGCCTCCACTTAGCATAAACTTATATTTGTATGAATTCCGAAAATATATAACATAAAATAGCATTTAATTAATTGTCATTCGGTTCATCCTAAAACTCTATAATTTTCTGCAATTTTAATGAAAAACTAAATCCAGTAAATATTATATAAGTATGACAAAATAATATTGTAACTTAGCTTCTGAACTGTCTCTCACACCTAATTTAGCATTTCATAACTATTAACTAGCTCAATTAAATGAACAATGCAATAGATATGCTCATTCAGCTTAATCTAAGATGCTCCGAGAATTGGTTTATAGTGAGAATAAATCTATTATAAAAACCGTCAACAGTACTATGACGACGTACTTTAGAGAAAGATTTCATAAATCTTTTACAAATTAAAATTAACAAAAATTCCATTAGGAAACTGACATTTATTGAACACTAAATTGACACAACATCTCACGGGAAACTGTTTGGTAAAATATTAAGATTTTAGAAATGGTAGAGTAATTACCGTTTCAGTAAATTACTAAGGTAATCAGATCCACCAAACAGGAAGAAGCTGTAATAAGCTCTGCCATAAAGTTACAGCTAAACAGATTTTAGCAGTTGCTTCACACTACAATGGGGGCATGTAGACAGTAAAGATTGCCAACATGTCTGGAAAATGCATTTTGTAATCTAGCCCGTAAGGTTGAGTGGTTACCACTGAATAAAAATGAATTGAGACTAAACTAGTATGACTATATCCTAAATTAGCCTTTTATTTACACAGTTAAATCATTATTCGTTAATAGTTAACTACTTATAAAACATTATCTATTTATTATAATAGGAGGTGATCTTAGACAATGACGCCATAACACTAAAATAATAAATAAAATAAATCAGAGCTGCAATAAATTTCAAGAATTAATTTGCACGAATGTATCAATAGGATTTACTAGGATTCGTTATCAACTTATTTGTATTCCTATTGCTAAAGTTCTGCATACGCTGAGTCAGTGAGATGTCCTAACACTGCACTGACCCCCAACATTCACAGCTAGTCAGTGCTTAGTGAAACTGTGATACCCTGCATATGTTTACATCGTCTTTATCTTCATTCTCTTCATCTTGGGTCCTTTCTTCTTAGCATCCTTCTTCAAGTTCTTTTCCTATCAAACACAATTTAAAAACTTAATATAATCAATTGAGCAAAAAATGTTAACGACAAAAGCCGAGTTTAGCGTCACTCTAAAATCTCAAAAGCATATTAGTAACTGGCCGAGAATGGAATTTGAATCGGACACTTACTGATTCACAGTTAGACAACCGAGCTACTGGCTCAGCCAGTGACAGTAGAACTGAGTAGTAGTAGTTATCAGCACGACTCAAAGACATTAACAGATTTCCTATTAAACCACAATGATGCAGCTCAAAAATTTTAGTTAAAAAATTTGAATAGATAGGTAAAAGTGTTATTTGAATGGATTATTCTCATTTGAGCAGCAGTGATGTGAGTTTGATTAAAAACAAATACACTATTTACACTGGAGTTTTCATTTTAAGACTATGAAAAAATACGAAAAAACAACAAAAACACAAAAAACCTAAATTTTCTAGAAAATAAATATTATGCTTCTTTTGCAGTTCGTAATATGATTTTATACAAAGGTCATAACTTATAAATTACAAATTACATACAACCTTATTTTCATCCACATTGCACAATGTAGCTACTCTCAAGCCACATTTATTTTAAAATCATCAAAATGTATTTAATATTATATTTTGGTAATTTAAGTAACTAATTATTACTTCTTCTTTTTTAAATTTAATGTATTGCCAAAAGAAATTTATGAGAAACAAATTAAAACATTACAAATAACAAGTAACACTGTTTCACTAAAAGTGTGACTTCAGGTGAAGTCAGGTTGTCGGAGAATGTTTATAATTTCATTGTTTTCAGTTTTCCAAATGACTCTTTATGCAGTATTTAATGAAAACTTCTATTTAGGTTAAAATTTTACATTAATAAAAACATAATTAATAGTAATGCATTTAGATGAAATTACTGGATAATTAAGGATTTAAGGTATTACAATATTATAAATTAGACAGGAATTGGAAATTGTTATATTTTTAAGAAACTATTTTTGTTCTTCCACTATGTTTATAAAAATGACCATGAAAAATACCAAAAGCCCATAAAGAATGGGTAAAGTAAGTAAAGTAAAGTAAGCCCTATTTTTTCCAAAGTTAGTACAGAAACTTTAGTGCATTAAAAAACAACGAAAAACACAAAAGAAACAATGAAAAAGAAAATATAGACAAAAAACAGGTCTTTCATCATTACTAAGCAGTGGTAAGTTTTCCTGAATCAAAAAAATAACTGATCATGGTTGCAAATTTATTATCTTCTTTCAGAGGAGGCAATATCCCATCTTCTGTAGTGCACCGCCAAGTGGCAGGTTCAAGATACATATTCATACTCAAAGTCCGCTTTCTCGCTCCATAAGAGCACTCCTTAGATCAGCAAGTTAATCCCTTCACAAAGTCTATGCCTTATCCATACCTTATGTAGCAATATCCCATAATACGAGATAAATCTCAGCAACTGCATGAGAATTTAAAACCATACATCAGAGAGTAGTTTTTCTTTTCTAAGATGTTTTCACAAGTCCATTTAGCGCTGCTATAGCATATAAACAAAATGGCGTCATGTACACTGAATAGTAGCAGGGAAGAGACATAAACAAAATGGCGTCTTATACACTGATTAGAAGTAGGGAAGAGACGCAAACAAAATGGCGTCTTGTACACTGATCATATTAGTAGCAGGGAAGAGACAAACCTCAAGCTTGCGCTGTTTGTCGGGGTCGTCCTCGTTCATCATCCTTTCTTTCTCAGCTCTTCGTTTCTCTTCACGCCTCGCCTGCGCTGCCTCGTTCCTCTGCGTGTGAGTCGCTTTCTGCAGTGACTCAGCAATCTTCAGCCGCATCTTCTCCGCCTTCATCTTACCCTACATCATTTGATTTACACAGTGCCAAGATAAAGTAGTACGGTTAAAAATATTGAATATGTCTCAGAACTCAAATAAAGATTGTACAAGAGTTCTTTAACTTTAATAAAATAAGAACTAGCTTAAGAAGAGAGCATGAATATGAAGAGTATGAATAAGAACATTCATATTTGAACTTAATGAAAGCCTAGCTACGGATAGAACGAGCAGCAAGACCATTAGGTGTTCAACTTTAGAACCAAAGAATACACTAGAACTTATGCATATTTAAGAAAATTGATGTGGAATATATAAAAATTAACATAAACAACTTTAATACCACAGAAAGTAGTAATCTCTCTGTCTCTTTAGTGTACAGCAAGTGGCAGGTTCAAGGTACAGATTCATACTCGAGTCAGCTTTCACGTTTCATATAGAGCACTCCATAGAACAATGCAAGTTAATCCCTTCACAAAGGCTATGCCATATCCACTTCTTATGATCTTAAGTAGCCTAAATCTTCATAAAAATGGCTTCTGGGGTGGTTTCTCATTGCCTTCTTCAGCTTTAGCTTTGTTTCCTCTTAAAACACGTTCAGTTAACAAAACAAAACATTTTAATATTTCATAATTCACCATTAGATTCTCTTATACATGAAAGCAAATATTCAATGGCAACCTCTTTGCTGAGAGCAAATCGTTTCATCTTGTCGATACAGTGAAAGACCATTTGGAGTAGCGGCTTCATTAGTTCCATATCCCTGGGAGTAGCGTTACCTTTATCAGCAACTAAACACAACAGAAAAGCCTAACAGCATTGACGCACTGCACCATGTGCCGCTTTCTGGTACTTAAATTAGAACATTAATCAATTTGTTGCATTTTACAATCATAATATTTTAATGATTTCTGTTAATAATTTTAATTTTTCAAGTAAAATTATAGGAAACTAAACAGTCGTTACACAGTTCAAGAATGCAAAAGTAACAACCCAGCAAGCCGGTAAGATATTGGGCCAGCTTACAAAAATGAGATCTGCAAAACTGACAGCTGTGACCGTAGTTGAACTGACAGCAGTGACAGCTGCAGAACTGACAGCAGTGACAGCTGCAGAACTGACAGCAGTGAACTGACAGCTGCAGAACTGACAGCTGCAGAACTGACAGCTGCAGAACTGACAGCTGCAGAACTGACAGCTGCAAAAGTGACAGCTGCAGAATCGACAGCTGCAGAGACTTCTGTCAACGCCACTAAGGTTCGTAATTGAAATGTATCAAAAGAGGGGCTGACAATCTTTTAATGAGGGTGACAGTTGTTAGTACAATCTTATGAATATAAAGTTTATAAGAGATTCTAACAGAGACAGTCTTTTACTCTTACAATCTCAATACTCATAAGGCTATCTATGCTGATAACCATACTGACAACATACTGACAACTATACTGACAAATATACTGACAACTATACTGATGATTATACTGATGATTATACTGATGATTATACTGATAGCTATACTGATAGCTATACTGATAGGTATACTGATGACTATACTGAAGACTATACTGATGACTATACTGATGACTACACTGATGACTACACTGATGACTACACTGATGACTACACTGATGACTACACTGATGACTATACTGATGACTATACTGATGACTATACTGATGACTACACTGATGACTATACTGATGACTATACTGATGGCTAAACTGATGGCTAAACTGATGACTATACTGATGACTATACTGATGACTACTGATGACTATACTGATGACTATACTGATGACTAAACTGATAACTATACTGATGACTATACTGATGACTATACTGATGACTATACTGATGACTAAACTGATGACTATACTGATGACTATACTGATGATTATACTGATGACTATACTGATGACTATACTGATGACTAAACTGATGACTATACTGATGACTATACTGATGACTATACTGATGACTATACTGATGACTATACTGATGACTATACTGATGACTATACTGATGACTATACTGATGACTACACTGTCATCAGTGGTAAATGCTTTAATGATACAAGATCTGATTCAGAAGTAGTGACCCCATAACTCTTCCGCACCTCTATATGCACTACTGCATATAATGAAATTAAAAATAGACCATAACAAGATGTTCATTTGTTGAAATTAATGAATTTAATTATAATAAAATGGCATAACTATGCAAAAGGATAGACATTCAAACATAAATGGAGAATATTTCAGTAGAATACAAACCATTGAAGCAGAATATAAGAGCCTTCTGTGTTTCCAGTGGCTTTGTTTTATCACCGTCACTACACAAGCAACAGTTTAATTCACTTAAAATTCAAATTCAACATGAAGTTACTTACATTAGCAGAGCCGAATTCAATCCAAATATAAAAGAAAAGGAGAACAACAAGTAAACAGGAAAGCATTCACAAGCAGGGAATTGAAATGGGAAGCAACTTCAAGCACCATATCTTCATAGGATTGAAGACAACATTAGAAAAAGGTTGAGCCTTTACGACGGATGAATTTTTTAAATTGAAAAGTCCTCTTTGGTTAGCTAGAAAGTAGATAGTTGTAGTTAGGAATATGTACCTTAGACCTGTCATACGGTAAAACAATAGAGTGAGAGACAGAGAGAAAATATAATAATGTCTTGCCCAGGATAACATCAACGTAGCTGAACCACGCGGGAACGAAATTCCTTATGACCTCCATTGCGTCAACTTTATTACAAATGAACAGTTTACAAATATTGGGCTTTATATGACTAATAAAATAAAAGTAATCAAAAATGTACTAAACCAGCAAATCATGAATTAACAGGCAAGAAAATACCCAGGTATATAGACAGCGAGCACGAAAGATAACCATATACTATTAGTAGTCATTCAAAACATGTATATCACAGAATATACAACGAGTATATGATAGGATGAACAAACGAACGATTGAACGAACTAATGAACTTACTCAGGCTGTCTTTGACCCACATACTGATCAGAGAAGTGTATGTACTCTACCATCTGATCAAACTTGTTAATGGCAGCCACCATCTGTAACATGAACAACAAATACATACATTTACAATAGCATAAAATACACAGATCTACAACAACAATATCAAATAGGCACATCTGCCATAAGAATATATCAAATACTCATGCACATCCTTACCAACATTTTACCAACTACACATAAGCAACAATAGCACCAAATATATACATTATACATATACTATTACAATACACTAAAATGCATACGTCTACAACAACAATACACCAAAAAACATATATCTACAAAACGACACCAAATACAGACATGTGCAACAATACACCTAATACATATTTCTACAACAACACCAAATACATATATCTACACGAAAAATGCCAAATCTATACAGTTACAGCAAAAATACACACAATAAATACATGTAAAACAACACATCAAATACATACATCTACAGGAACAATATACCAAATACCCACATTTACAACAGCAACACCAAAAGCATACATCTAAAATAATACACAGAATACATACATCTTCAGCAACAACAATACCAAATACATATACATGTATGTACAACAATTACACTGAATACATACATCTACAACAATACACCGAATATATACAGCACCTTGAAAATAATTAACATTTAGTGTTAGTAATTTTATAATTACCAGACAGTTAATAATTACCTAACCAAGATTTAACTCCCTGCAACTAAAAATAATGACTTCCAGTATGAAATAAGTTATCACAAGACTTCCAATGAAATCACAACATATCTATGCATTGTATTTATAGATAAATATAGCATTAAATAATTTGAAGCATTAAATTAAAGGTAAAATTTGTTTTACCCTGGTTATGTCTGGGGGTACCTAAATAATAAACCATCCGTGGACTGCAAGGTTCGCAAATGGCAACAAAACACTAACATCAAAACCAATGTCAGAAAGGGTGAAGACGATGAGGTAAAATTACGCGTAGATAAAATTTAAACTAAAAATATTAATTCCAGGGTACCTTGGCATCGAGAATGTAGGACGAGGCTTCAGCGCTTTCACTCATCAGCTGAAATGTTGCAGGCAGATCAAATCTCTCTGCGCTCTTCTTCTCCGGACAGAAGTTGCTCTAAAACAGTCAAATCACAACATTTTGGATAAATCAATAGGCATTTACTAGATGTTGTTAATATTTCAGATAAATCAATAGGCATTTATTAGATGTTGCTAATATTTCAGATAAATCAATAGCCATTTATTAGAGGTTGTTAACATTTCGGATAAATCAATAGGCACTTGTTAGATGCTGTTAGCTACCTGACATATACTGCGGCCACGGATTCCAATTAGTCCCGGACTGTCTCAGTCAATACACCGATTTCTCTGGCAGTGAAGCCGATACTTAGCTTTACAGCTAGTTCTAATGACTTTTAAATATTACTTTTAACAGATGTGACAATTGTGCCTTTCCATGGTTAACTGTACATTGCCTAGTTGCACATGTATATACAATTCATATTACAATATGAATTATCTGACCAGTTCAAATAGGTTAATCAATAATTCCCAAACGGAATGAAACAGCTTTTAAAATATAGATGAGACTAAAAGCCGAAGCCAAGCTTAACTAAGAACAGACAAGCCTAGATATTAACTTGGAATCTTCTAACAGTAAAACACATTCAATTATGCAGCCACCTAAGTACCAAACACTTATATGTTAGCAGCATCAAAAACATATGTCAGTAGTATCAAACATTTATATATCAGTAGTGTCAGACAGTTATATGTCAGTAGTATCAGACACTTATATTTAGTAGTATCAAACACTTACATATCACTAGTATCAGACACTTATATTAGTAGTATCAAACACTTACATATCAGAAGTATCAGACACTTATATTAGTAGTGTCAGACAGTTATATGTCAGTAGTATCAGACACTTATATTAGTAGTATCAAACACTTACATATCACTAGTATCAGACACTTATATTAGTAGTGTCAGACAGTTATATGCCAGTAGTATCAGACACTTATATTAGTAGTATCAAACACTTACATATCAGTAGTATCAGACACTTATATTAGTAGTGTCAGACCGTTATATGTCAGTAGTATCAGACACTTATATTAGTAGTATCAAACACTTACATATCACTAGTATCAGACACTTATATTAGTAGTATCAGACAGTTATATGTCAGTAGTATCAAACATTTATATGTCAGTAGTATCAAACAATTATACATCAGTAGTGTCAGACACTTATATGTCAGTAGTATCAGACACTTACATTAGTAGTATCAAACACTAACATGTCAGTAGGATCAAACACTTCTATGTCAGTAGTATGAAATCCTTATATGTCAGTACGATTAAATCCTTATACTTACAATATCTGGGAAGTCTTTGAGCATCTTGGCAGCACTTCTCTTGTTAGCCAGACAGAACACAAAGCTGTCCATTTCACTCTCGTCCATTATGACCCGTATTATCTACAGCAATATAGTCAAAAGATATCAATTTCAAAATAATTGATAATTTATAGTACAAATGGACAAGTATTTTGCATACACAGTGACACACAGACTTTAATTACAATAAAAGATGATAAGCACAAACAACTTCAAATATTAATCTTTAGTACAAAATAGTCCTGCGTAGTCATAAAAATCCTAAACAAATCTGATAATAGAGCTGCGTAATGGAAGCATGATAATGTAAATGTACGGTCACATCCATATACTCACTAGAAAATACTGTATTGGTATAGATGCATCTGATGATGACATTGCCTTCGACTGGGGAACCCGACGCTAAACCACAATCAGTTATAACTCCGAAAGACTAACCACTGCGCTCAATATTCAATCCGGCAGATAGCGTGTCTACTCAAGAAAGTCATAATACAGATTGATAATGATATAAAAAACTAACTGCGTTCTCTATCTGACTGCAATCTGCTGTTATCTGGTAGTGATGCAATATAGAAATTAATTGTAAATTACTGGATTCAGAACTCTGATCAATCAAAAATAAAACTAGATGCATATGGAAGATTGAAGATTCGTCGTGTATAGGAGCCTGGTGAAAGGTGTGGAGCGTTTGGCAATAATATGATATTCACGACACAACAACAAAGAAGTGCATACAAAACCTACAAAGCAGTCTCAAAAAACTGTCACCGACTCAGAAAAAAACAGTCACTACTACAGAAAGAAATGCTTCAAAACTAAAATCACAATTAAGATTAAATAAGACGCTGAAGGCTGCTAAAAAATTTTTTGACATAAACATCGTTAACATTTCTACAAAAAATATTGTAGACGAAATACCAATGATTTTCTAAGCAATAAAAAACCAAACAAGGTACACACAATTTGGTCACAGAGCGGCTTGAAGAGCCTGGCTATCGTGCTGACGAGATCTTGCCTCTTCAACAGCTTGAGAGTTACCAGCATGCCCTCACAGCACGTCCTACCACTACACCACAGACAGTAGACGTTCTCAGCCTCCTTCATTAGCACCCCCTGCTGCACCTCATTACCCGTGCCGTCATCACCTAGTGAACAGTGAAGCAGTCATAGTGCAGAGCAATCAGTCATAATGCAGAGCAATCAGTCATAGAATATAGCAATCAGTCATAGAATATAGCAATCAGTCATAAAACATAGCAATCAGGCATAAACTAAAGTAATCAATCATAAATTATAGCAATCAGTCATAATTACTAAAGTAATCAATCATAAAACATAGCAATCAAGCATAAAACAGGTAGCAATCAATCATTATGCATGTAGCAATCAGTCATAAATATAGGAATCAAGTATAAAATTTAGCAATCAAGCATAATTCATAGCAACCAATCATAAAACATAGGAATCATGTATAAAGTATAGCAATCAACCGCAAAACATAGCCAATCAATTACAACATTGAGCAAATTAATAAATCATAAAACAGAGTAAATAAATCTATCAAAAAATATTAAATCATAAAACATAGCAAGTCAATCAATTGTTGCATCTCCTCTTTTCTGTTATATATATACATATATATATATATATATATATATATATATATATATATATATATATATATATATATATATATATATACATGTATATATAGATATGTAATATATACACATGTATATATCACTTCTTGCTAATTTTTACGATTAATGTAATGTTTTATGATAAATTGATGAAACACTCACCGACAACATGAAAGTTGTCCTCGAGCAGCTGCCGATGAGCCGAGAGCCAGGCCTGAGCCAGTTTGGCATTCTTGGTTTTACCGGCAATGAAGTTGAGCAGATAGGCACCGAGGCCCGCCAGCATCAACATCTCCATGTAGAAACTGTCCCACGCCGTGTGCACGTGCACCGGCACCTACAATCACGTCCACCAACCAGCGTACTTTGTGTATATATTTGTAATATATTTATTACAAATATTTATTTGTAAAAATTAAAATGAATAAAAATGTTAAAAATGTTTACAGTCATTTTTAAAGATTTATTATTTATTTTTAAAATTTAAACGAATTGAAAAGCCTCAAATAGGGGATTGACTGATGCTAAGATGTAGGACAGAGAGGATTTGAGACATTCAATTCGTATCTAGACCCTAGTTAAACTTGGATTCATGGGAAGATGATGATTTATTTGTAATAAATATAATTATTTATACAATACAGATTATTTTTGCTTTTTGTAAATATACATTTGTTTATATATTTTGTGTATAATTTATCATATTTTGTAATATTTGCATACTGTGTTGAATCGCGCCAAGATAATGATCTATCAGTCAGTAAATAGAGTCAATGCTACGTTCAAAGTCATGCTCAAGCTATGTCAGAGAGAGAGGTCGAGTAGAGGATTTGTTTTGCTTAGAAGCCAAATTGGTTCAGCCCAAGCTTTCTTACATTGATTAAAAGATTTGATTTTAGCACAGAAATCGAGAAAGCATATAAACGCAAGCAAGGTTCAAAGAATTCTGCTAACATGAGGGATAAGCTTCAGGCTTATTTCGGAGATCAGTTGATTTGAAAGGCAAATAATGAAATTGTAAAATATTTAGCAACTATATTGCAAATTTAACTTTAAAATAGAGATAAGCAATAGTCTTAAGCATTCTACTACAACATATTCTAGTGATATATTTACTACTTAACCAAACAGATCTTTAAGAGTTTACTATTTTAAGAACTGACCTTGGCTATTTTGAGATCGGGCGGCTGTTCACGACCTGGCCTAGACTTGCTGGCTGACCTCTCTTTATCATACCCCTCAAACTCATCCTCGTCACTTAAGTGCTCAAATTCATCATCTTCAACTTCATCTTCATCATCGTCAGCCTAAGTAAAGTAAAAAAAAGTAAACACTCATTATAGTGAAATGATCAACTGTGTTGATATCTATCACTTTTAATACCACATGTTTAAACCGTTAGGCAATTTCGTCCGTTTTCCGTATAACCATCCAGTGAATGTCCGAGATTTGACTATCAGATCAGCACGGGATTCAAACCGAAGTGGGTTCAATTTACCTCAGGATCTGTCATTTAAAACTTCATGTCGTTACCCCTAAGCTATTAAGACATTCAGGTCGATCAATCAATCAATATATCACTCAATCAAAAAACTATCACTAGATCTATTCTACAAACAGTATATTTTACAAACAGTAAGTTTTTATCTATAAATTACTCTAATCATTCCAAAAACTGACGATATTTTGGACTTCCATTGGATTAACTATTTATTATAAGTTTGTAATAAGTACGTTGGATTCGGTTATAAAGTCAATAAGACACTAACACACTTCGTTGTTTAGCAACGATTAGGCTTATACGTATATGGGCGTGTACCTGGATTCATAAAATGCCTCCTAAAAAGAATCCGATGGACAATTCCACAGATGTCACCCGTGCACTCAGTGAAGAAGTTATCGAAGTTTTCAAGAATCAGGAAGTGGCAGAGGGGCTTGGTAAGGTGATGGGGCTAATTATCACCAGTGCTATTAAGGAAGTAATGTCCAGTGTACTACAAAACCTCATGGAAGAAAACAAAATCTTGTGTGATAGGCTCAAGAAAGCCGAGGAGACAATTGCTGATCTCAAGCTGCGCGTTAATCCGCCCCGCTCATACGCAGGGGTAGCTGGTCCCCCGCGGTCATCCAAATCATGGGCTGACGCCTTCGCCCTCCAGATCGTCGAACCCGCCTCTACCCCTACAACCAGCGTGAAAAAAGTTAACAAGGAACCTAAACCAAGACGTGTCGTGGCTGGGGCTAAAGCCAGTGCCTCGGCCCTTAAAGTCGTTCCGAGGAAAACGACCATTTTCATGGGCAGACTCGACAAAGAAACGACAGTGGAAGATGTTAACCAATTCATCACATCTGCCGGGGCAAACGTTAGCACCTGTAAAAAGTTATCAGGTACATCTAAATCTGGTCGAGAATTTCAATCTGCTGCTTTTATGGTGTCCTGTGAGTCACGGTTTGACGATATAATATTTGACGCTAACACTTGGCCCACAGATTGATTAATTCGAGAATGGTTCTACACTGCACCTACGTTCAACAAATCCAACGTAAATACAAATCTCAACCATGAATAGTGATCCAAATAGAAACTTTAATCATCCGCCAAGTAGCTACAATGATCTGGGGGGTTTAATTAATGAAAATTTATTAGCTAATGCATCCATAGGCTACTATACCCCTGAGTCACTTAACAATTTTGTAAAGGGTTCTGTCTGTTATGATCTTTCAATATTTCATATAAACATTAGAAGTTTGAATGCTAATAGTGAAAAACTTCAAGACCTCCTTTCTCTATGCAATATTAAATTTGACGTTATTATTTTAACTGAAATTTGGTCTACTAACATTGTATATTTTGATAATCTGTTTCCTCGTCATAAACTAATTTACTGTATCCCCAAAAATCAAAAAGTCGGTGGAGTAGCTGTCCTAATTAACAAAACGTATTCTTATAATGTGATTGACTCTACTAATGAATCAAATCATTTTGGTCAATCAGCCGAACATATTATTGTTGATATTATTGCTCACAAAAACAAATATCGTTTCTATGCTTTTTATAGACATCCAAGTCAACCTGCGGGTTTATTTGTGAATCAACTCTTCAAGCTTTTTGAAAAGTTTCGGCCATTGTTTAAAAGTTTTATGTTTGGAGATCTCAATTTAGATCTTAATAAGTATGATGTTAATGGTAATGTTAAGAATTATATTGATCAATTGAGCTCATTGGACTTTATTCCGTACTCTATATTGCCTACTCATTGTGTGAATGAATCGCGTAGTGTTATTGACCATGTTTTCATTACTGCTGGCATTCTAAGCAAGGACAAAGTTCGCATCAATTCACCAACCATTGTTACCGACATTTCTGATCACTATGCGAATGTTGTTCTGTTATCCTCTAAGACGAAAAATATTACTCATAAGGATCGACCAGATATTTGTGTTTATAGCAACAAAAACATTAGCAATTTTATAAATCAATTGCAGACTTATGACTGGACCAATATTTATCAAAGCGATTGTGTTGATAAATCTATTGCCTCCCTGACCAAAGTGCTGATAAATCTCATAGATGTGCACTTCCCACTAATTAAATGCTCCCGGAAAAAGTTCAAGGACAAGCCTTGGTTAACTAAAGAACTAAAAAGGGACTTAAATTATAAAAATAAATTATATTTTAAATTCAAAATGTCAAATAACCCCAATGACGAGTTGGCCTATAAAAAATTCCGGAAGGTAACTGATGCAAAAATTAAACTTCTAAAGATCGACCATTTCAGTAAGTTTCTAAACCGGAGACAAAATTCCGTGAAAAGTATTTGGAAAACTTTAAATAATATCTGTAGTTACAAAAGCAACACTAAGCAACCAAGGATCAACCACTTAACAACTGATTCTGGAATCATCAATAATGAAGCAGAAATTTCTGATGTACTCAACAATTACTTTGTTAGAGCTGGCTGTGACCTAGCTGCACGCATCCCAAAATCAAAATCAAATTACTTAGGTTACCTGACTGGTGACTTCCCTAGAACCTTTTTCCTTAGGCCAGTAACCCCCAATGAGGTGATAGTTAATATTTTATCTTTGAGAAATACTAGTGCAACTGGCCCAGATAATATTCCTAATAAAATTTTAAAATTAGCATGTTACAACATAGCTAGTCCCCTGGCACATATTTTTAATCAATCATTTCTGAAAGGTTATTTTCCGAAGAATTTTAAGACTGCTAAAGTAGTTCCTGTTTTTAAAAAGGTAAATTAGATTGTGCTGAAAATTACAGACCTATTTCTTTGTTAAATAATTTAAGTAAGGTTCTGGAAAAAGTAATGTACAAGCGGGTGTTGGATTACGTTAACAAGCACAAAATTTTAAGTGACAATCAATTTGGATTTAGAGCTGGACATTCTACAACCGATGCAATTCTAAGTTGTATAAACATGCTAAAAATGGAAAAAGGTAATGGACAATTGTTAATGGGTCTCTTTTTGGACTTTTCCAAGGCATTTGATACAGTAGATCATAATTTATTGCTAAACAAACTGTGGCATTATGGGCTACGTGGAGTCTCCAATAGTTGGTTTAAGTCATATCTTGAAGGAAGATATCAATATACAGTTATTGGAAAGTCTGTTTCTGCAACTCAACCTGTGGTCATGGGCGTACCCCAAGGCTCTGTCCTTGGTCCTCTGCTCTTAATCTATATTAATGACATTCAGAATGCCAGCGGTACTGCAGTTCCAAAATTATTTGCTGATGATTCAAATATTTTTGTGAGCGCCTGCAATTTGAAAGAATTATATGACTCTGGAAATTATGTTTGTAATCTAATTAGTCAATGGTGCAAATGCAATAAGTTAAACTATTAACAACTCTAAATCAGTCTATATTTTATTTTTGCCCAGCAAGAAGGATGAGGAATTTATTGATGCAAATAATTTATCTATTTCACTTGACGATTGTCTTCTCTCTAGAGTATCGAGCACTAAATTTCTCAGGATGTTGACTGATGACAAGCTAACTTTCAGAGAGCATATTAAACATGTGACCCGTAAAATCAATAGTGTTAATAGTATGCTATATCGGCGCCGTGATTTTATTTCTAAAAGCTGCCGCAAAGATCTTTTCTTTTTGCTAGTGTACTGTAAAGCTCTATACGGCATTGAAATTTATGGGAATGCTTCATTTAGTGCAATACACCCTCTTCATGTGTCTATTAACAGATAGTTACGCACTCTGCAGTACTTGAGCAGATTCTATACTACTAAGATTCTTTATGCTAATTTCAATGTCTTGCCTATTCAGCTGCAGTATAAACTTTCAATTGGTAAATTAATATATAAATGCTTATATTACAAAGGAGTTATGTCAAATTCAATCAGAGACATGTTCAATCTCAACGTCTCTCAGCACTCATACTCCACCAGACAATCCTTAACTAATTATCTTTCAATTGAGCCCAGCGCGACCATGTTTAATTCAGTTGTATACACCTGTTGTTGTATTTGGAATAATATTCCACTTAATATTCGTAATGCTTCAACCATGAATTCTTTTAATAAATTATACAAAGATTATTTAATGAATGGTTGGTGATCTATAGTTAGTTATTTTAAATTTCATCTACACATGCAATATTTCATTTACATGTACATATGTACCTTTACTTTTCTATTGCTGTGCATGCGTATTAATGTTTGCTCGACTTTTGCCTTCATTTGATTTTATAACGATTTCTTTTGCTAGTATCTTATAATATTTTCATGTTGCATTTCTACAAAACATCTTATGAGTATGTCGTGGTGTTCAGCTAGATAAGATACTGTGTATCTTCACTGATGGCTACTCGTACTCATAATATGTACCCTTACTTTTCTATTGTTGTGCATGCTTATTAATTTTTTCTCGGATATTTGCTTTCATTTGATTTTTGTATGATTTCTTTTGCTAGTGTCTGATGATTTTTGCACGTATGTTGTTTGTCAGTGATTTGGTGTTGATGCTGAAATAAAAACACATATCTCTCTCTCTCTCTATATATATATCTATATATATAATAAAAACACATATCTCTCTCTCTATATATATATATATCTATCTAACTTTTCTGCATAAATCAATTAGTTAATCAATCAATCAAAAAAACATAGAAATAAATTAATTTAATCCATAGTATACTTCATTGTTACATGTAAAGATTATTTTGAAATCAATACAAAATAATAAGACAAAATGAAAGAAATTTAACTTAGTTCTTTATTAAAATTGTCTATTGTTATGATTAAATAACATTTACAAAACTCTGCTACCAAACCGAATGATACAACAGCCCATACAATCTCGATCTTATTCTTTTCATTCAATATGTTATATGATCAACATGACTATTCTTTTTGTAAATCCTGAGTAACCCAGCTGTTATTACTCTTATATAAGAAATAAAATGCTTACAATATCGATCACTAACATTCTTAAATAAAACGGCATTATTTTGACCAGGATTTACAAATGAATAATAATTTAGAATAGAAATAATAGTGATAAGTGCATCTTCTATTTCACTTAGGTATGGTAGCAAATGTAAATGATCAATGATCAGCAATACAAAAGTGAAAGGACATCATAGTGAAAGAAATGAGGTCTAATCATCAAAGATTAATTCAGAGATACAATACGACAGGAAAGATTATCATTAAAAGTAAATAATAGATTTAATTATTAACCAAAAGCTCTCACACCTGTGTGAGTAGAGTGGCGGAAATTGAATGTCACTTGTCATTTACTGTCTGCACAGCTCAATTGTACATGTATGATAAATGCTATTTCTTTTTCGTTCACTTTCAGTTTTTAATATTTGCTTCAATGTACCATGTATTTCTTGTATGCGAAATAATTTTGTAATATTTAAAAAATTAAATAAAAAAATTAACCTCAACCGTAGCCTCATCATCATCATCTTCACCTGACGTCAAGACCGTTGAACTCTGTTCTGACTGACGAGCTGCAGCGGCGGCCTCTGGTGACATAACTACTTTCTGAGGGGACGACGGCCCACCTGCGGGTTTCTTGCCACTTTCTCTCATTTCCTGAGCTTTCCCACCACCACCGCTGGTAGACGCAGACCCAGGTTTTGATGATGCTGATGCCGGCGCATCTAAAATAAACCGGATTTTTAAAATCATCAATCAATCAATAAGGACTTAACGTTCCGGTTCCTTGCCATAAGGCAATGTCAGGGACGTCTTTTGCAGACTCTACACAAACAAGTGCCAAAGAACCACACGATGACGACTTAGTATCCTTGAGCAGCGACCTACGCCTAAACCTTTTCTTTAATTCCCTTTACTTTGGACTGATTTTCTAAAATAATCCATTTATAAAATAAATTATAAATAGGAATTTATAAATTTATAAAATAAAGCATATTGAAACCTTCTAAACTTATTGCCATAAAAGTGCCCATCAGCCATTATATTGATGATCTGAGTGATGATAGTGGTCTTCTTATTTTAACTAAGCTTACTCTGCCTTTCTGGATTCAACTCCCAGAAATATCCATCAGAGAGTAAATAAACAGAATTAAGGAAAAAAAACACTTCTACATTGCTTCACATCCTAAAATTGTTGCCAATTGATGCTAATTATAGCATCAATTTTGTATGCATGTTAATTACTGGAAAATAATTAATATGCATTTAATTCGAAATAAACCATGTTGTCTTCATATACTCTATGTTCTGAATAATAATAATAATAATAATAATAATACAAACAACAATAATATTAATAATAATACAAACAACAATAATAATAATAATAATACAAACAACAATAATAATAATAATACAAACAACAATAATAATAATAATAATAATACAAACAACAATAATAATAATAATAATACAAACAACAGTAATAATAATAATAATAATACAAACAACAATAATAATAATAATAATAATACAAACAACAATAATAATAATAATAATAATTGTAGAGGTTTAAAGTCTGTCTCCTAATCCGTGGACAATGTCAGGGACATCCTCACAGCACACATCGCTACAGATTAATTCACCAAAACTGATCTGACATATAGTGAAGAGAAGTAATGTCTTAAACGAAGCCGATCCGTTGATCAAAAGTTGTTCAGGAGGGAGAGAGTATGTCAACGGTGGGATAAGATAAGCCTTGAGCCTGCCAAAGAAAGTTAAATGGGAGGAACATGAACAAAGAACAGTTTGCATAAAGTTCTAGATCGTGGGTGCTGCATAAGAGAAGGAGACATCTGTGGAAAAGGATGATAAAGAAGAAGAATTTCAGAAAGTAGGAAGTAATAATAATAATGAATAACAAAAAAGCTATAAAATTATATTATAAGCGTTAAATTGGGTACTGAGAGCTTTCTGGCCCCCACTAGTGCATTTACAGGTCTCCTAATATATAATCTGGGCCAATAGCTGAGGAAAGCACATCAGAAAAATTGAGAGCAGGGGAATGCAGTTCCCCTGAGCCCCCCCCCCCCCCAACTTTAACCACTGATTCTAAGAAATAAATTACTTCTCTAGCAATAATTAAAAACACTTTATACGTTATAATATTCAGCTGTAAATGAACTGGCTTACCATCGTCAATGTCTTCAAATTCTGCAAAATCGTTGTCGTCTATGTCAACAGACAGCTCTGCTGATTGAGCTATCAGTGCATAGACTATTAGCAAGAGAGTGGAACATACTACAATCTTATTCATCATCAACACTAAGCAATTATCTGCAATAAAAAGAAATCTAATAAATAATAAAAGAAAATAACAAATGAATGATTATTAAAACGTATGCTTTATTTTTATCAAAATGTTTTACTGTAACTCACAAGTTTGAACATGTAAGAAGTGGATATCTAAAAAACGTATATAGTTATATGATTTGAATAGTAGGTATATAGTCTAATAGACAACTACAAAACACAGATCTTTAAATATTTTATGCACAGTTACTACAACATAATTACTGTATAATTATTGATACTGTCATTTATGAAGATATGGAGAAGTTCTGCTGTCAATGCAGAGATCACAAAATAATTGTAAATTAATTAGTACAAAAAACCAAAGGTTAAAATGAGCAGTCAAACATACAAAAGCAATCCTCATATTACTTCTCTAGCAACGACATATTTAGAAACACAATTAGATAGCCACAGTTACAGTAATCCATAGCAACGCCGTGAAATTTTAAGCCAAAACAAAACCTATGGGTTCAAAAAGGCACATCAAAAGTTAAAATTCCAAAAACCGAAAATCCAGTATAAGATCTCAACTTTTCAACTTCAGTGCAAAATTAAATTTTATACTCAAACAATGTTCTATAGGTTTTTTAAAATAATTATTTGTGATGATTATTTTCCCTAAATCGTTGACTAATATGAAATTAAATAGTACGATGAAGGTAGTTTTTTTAAATTTATGACTGAGAGTTGAAAACGGTTTGGAATTCACGGCTTAATCGACTGACGCAGAATTACCAACAATATTATACTGAATAAATACGAATCACGTTAATCATGATTTACTGAAGAATTTTAAAACAAATATTTATTAAATTTTGGTAATCTTAGAAAGCACGATAATACCATGTTAAAGGGCAATTTTGATCAACTATATTCATTAGCCAGAGCAAAGCCTCACTTATTTTTGAATAATGTTGAACGTAGAAAAAGAATTCTAGATGACAACGATGGAATTTATTTCATGCCATGAAGGAAATAGTAACACACATACAGGGGTAACCAAGTGATATTTAATAGAAGTTTGGACTGAGTAAAAATGTTTTAGAGATCATTAGCAGCCATTATGCGCACATCGCCATTGGATCATGGAACAAGAATAATCTACACTCTATGGTTATCGTCAGCACGTAAATGCAACAGAATCTTCTTAAAATTGACTTAAATAAATAATAAATGATGCGCATTATAGTGAAATGACTAAATATATTGATATCTAGTAGTTTAATACCGTATGCTTAAACCATTAGGCAAATTAGTTCACATTCGGTTTAACCAGTGCCGTAAATACCAGTATTTCAGAGTATCTCAGATCATAGCGGCCTGGAATTAAATCCACGAAAGTACAATTCAACTCAGGATTTGCGTTTATAATTTCATGAAGTTGCCCGACGCCTCAAATCACTTCGCAATTGAGACATTCTAATTTTAGAACACAGAAACACCGTATTTCGTGAATTCGTAGCCTACGGCTATTGAAACTTATAATTAATTATGTAATTAATTTATGAAGTTTTCAAACGATGTATTACTTTGAAGGCAGAG